>CM038714.1:14655461-14718703 GCA_021613375.1 Megaleporinus macrocephalus | reverse complement strand
CTCGATGCAGTTGTTGATGCGATCATTACGTATTTTCTCCACAGCTGGTTTCCTTAACTGATGAAGAGAAGAGAAAGACCATTAGTAATGCATTCAGCTTTATTATGCTACTAAGAAACAAAGCAATAATTAAAATGTTGAAACATGAAGCAGAAGAGATACTTTGTTTTTCCTTGTTGGATGAGATGATAATGATTTCTCTCAACATGTGAACAAAGTCATTGAATGTGGTTTGGTTTAAAGTGGTTCTTTTGCAGAGAAGCTTAGACTATGTACAGTGGTAATGATGGGAACCAGTGGTCTACAACACAAATATTGGCAATTTATTTACTAACCAAAAAAAAAAAAAAAAGAACCCACCTGTGTCTTTTGAGCAGTGTTTAGTTATAATTATAGTTACAATGAATCAGATAACAAGGAAAAATATTGCTGGTCCTGGGACAAACATTGTACGTCATAGGACCAGCTGGTAGATAAACTTTAAAACAATCTCCTTTATCTCCTCGTTAATGATGTTAATGTTACAGTTTAGGGACTATTTTGCCTAAGAACACATCACACAACTATCATAAAACAGATATCATGTCTCAGAAATCAGGCAGTGTATTTATAGCATGTAATAACTTTCTGTGAATTAACTTTTTTTTTAACCACTGTGAATAATTCTGACTTTATTTTACTCTAGTTTCTCTAGAGTAAACCATTTAACATCAAATAACCCTGAAAGATATTGTTTTACGTCTCAACTGTTTTACTATGCAGCAAATTTGACAATTTTAAATACATCCAAATTTAAATACATCCATAATGGAGAGGTAAACTTTTTAAAAAAGGTGGTTCTTCAGGAATTCTTAAGTAAAGACAGTGGCTGTACATAGCACCATTAGCATTTAAAAAAACATTTGCATACTTCAGTGGTTTTTCATATAGTAAATTGGTTCTTCTTCAGATTGATTGAGAATATATTTCTTGTTTTTTTACTAAGGAACCATTAATAAAACTATAATTTTTTCTATATGTGTGTGTATATATGTATATATATATATATATATATATATATATATATATATATATATATATATATATATATATATATATGTGTGTGTGTGTGTGTGTCTGTGTGCTGTCATGTGCAATACATATTAGTACATATATTTAGTATACTTTGACCAACTTAGTACTTATTGATTTATTAGAGTAAAATGAAGATAAAACTGAACATTTTTAAGCAGGTTCTATATACTATATACAGCACATTCTCGATTGGTCTAAAGAACCATTTACGCATGCAAATGGATATTTGAAAGCCATTATCTTTACTGAAGAATTTTTGAGGAATCATATTTTGTAAATGTACACATACAGAATAGTTCCTAAAGAAGAAGTTTTTTATTTTTTGCATATGTGACTATTTTACCATTCTCAACAGAACATTGTGATGTTTCTGTTTTTTAGTAGCTGCCTTTTGTAAAGGTATGTATGATATGTATAATGCAAACCCCATCAAATACAAGCATTTATCTTTCATATCTGTGTTTATGTTGCAACTGGTGTCACTTATTAAACATTTTCTGTCTTTAAGACTAATATTTGCTTTGAGATGTTTTGGTTTTCTGCTAATAACATGCTTGGGTGCCTTATCTAATTGATAGTGTTGCAATGCAGAATCCAGAAAAGGGCTGTACAAATGAGTAAAGATAAATTATTTTTTTTATTAATGCCACAAAGCAATGTTTTCAGTTCAAACAAGGCAATGCACACAATGACACTGACACAATGCCATCTATAATATTTTAAAACTCAATTGAGTTTATATAGACTGAACATCAGTGCAAACAAGGCAGTACACATAAAGACATTGATGCGATGCCATAACATTTTGAAGTCAACTAATTTCATTTCTATAGTTTCATAGAAGATCACATAAATCTTTACAAATGATTCAGTGTGAATTGTCATCTGAAAGAAGAACCACATGGTGGAGAACATGAGTTGATTTAAGTAAAAGAATCTTGACGCATAGAATCTATAAAGTACAAGTCATTTTTGCATATAAATAGGAATCTCAGAAGTATGGAATCATTTCTTAAAACACAATACAACATGTATGTGATACATAATATTTAAAAAAAAAATCTTAAAATATTTAAGACCTTCCAAAGCTTTAGGCTTATTGCCTTAAATGTTGAGTTTCAACAACCGAGTTGTACTCCTGCTCAAGCAGAAGTTGTAGTGTGCAGTCCATATATGTTTTTTTTAGTCTTGACACGTCTACCAGGGCCTCCAGAGGGCACTCTTGGCTGGGCTCTTCTCTTTGCCAATTGTCTGCTGAACACTTTCCCTCCATTTCTTGTCTGATGATGGCTGCAGGTTCTGGAAGTGATTCAGCAGTTTTCTCTGAGACGGTGTCTTCACCTCATCTTTGGAGAGAAAGTGTAGAACCTCACGAACACATCTGGAAAAGCCTTCATTTACAGCTGCTGTACTGGTGGACAGTGTAGGCTGTTGCTGCTGTCGTCTCAGGAAGCTGACAGTCATTTCCAGGATGTCTGCTTTCTCCAGCTTGGAGTCGGGCTGCTGGTTGAGGAACTCTGGAGCCAGCAGAGTCTTAAGCTGCTCGATGCTGCTGTTGATACGATCTCTGCGCATCTTCTCCACCACTGGCTTTCTCAGGTTAATGGTTGATCATATGGTCATGGCCACTGTACACACGTGCCATACGAGTTCTAGATGTTGAGACCAAACTCCAACTTTTACCCTGTTTTGATTTGCTATGAAGCAAAAGCTGGAGATTAATGTAATGCTGCCTTATTTCTGTAAAAGAATCAACATTCATTTGTTTCTTTGCTTCAGCTATCATCTCTGTAGCTCCAATTATGAAGGAATTCATATTGAGAACAGAATTTATTGATCCATAGAAAGCACCGTAAATAATATCATCCAGTCCAGAGGTCTTCGTATGTTACCTGCTCTGTTCCCAGGCTTATATTTCCAGCATGCACACATGAACACGGGCACAGCTGTCCACCAGTTGTAAGCTAAGACAGCCCCCTGTTCACCCACCCCTCGATAGAGAGCTTGGAGCCAAAGAGACACACGGCTTCCCACACTTCTGTGTTCATCTCATTAATTCAGCCACACAATAGAAGTGTGTCTGCTCTCACAGGAGTGTCCCGCTAGCGCGGTGGAGGACTAGACTCAAACATACTGTAATTACTGCTCATCTACTCCCAGCAGAGATTCTCCGAGTTGATGATTTTAAAGTTTAAAAACAAACCTTTAAAAACAGCATATACCGCATGACTTCATATAAAAAACCTTTTAATGGATGGACAAGAATTTCTAAATCTTTTATTTTATAAATTTTGTACATTTTTAACCTTTTTTAATCTTTATGTACGTGTCCCCTGTCTAGAACATTTACATGTGTGTAAAGTGTTTCTTCACACTCATGAAGCAGCTTAAACACGGTTCTTTAGGGATCCAAAATATCTTCTTCTATGGTAAAAAAAAACAATTATCAATGCAGAATAAACACAATCATATGGATATACATAATGTCAATACTATTTGTTGGGCCTATTTTAAGCCCCTGTTACAATAAATGTAGAAAACAACATTGGAGTGCATCTCTTCCAGAGTTCTTTAGTGAATGTTAATGTGATATAATGGTTTACACTGTAGTTCTACTCTGTGTTGGAAAACCTGTTGCATATGGTTCTTAAAATTTGTAGCACAAAATCAGTGCTCCACGGTTGTTCCACTGTTGTTCCAAGTCATAGAACCATTGTTTGGTAATATATGTTAGGGGTTAGTTACTTTTACATATCTGATACTTAAGTACCTGCCAAATGTTGCTTAACCGGCCATCTAAATAACATCATGCTTAAACTGTGTAACTAATATTCTCCTCCCCTTAAAGGATGAAATACATAGAACACAACATGACTCCGTCACAAAGCATTGCTGTTTCTTTTATTTTCATTTAAACTTTTCACACACAGAGCTTTAAGCAGCATTTCTGATCGGTCAGAGTCAAACATTCCACTTTAAACTGTAAAAGTTTGGTAAAGCATTTCAATGACGTTACATTAACATTACAAAATGCAACAAAATATTACATGTTTTAACTAATGGACTAATGGATACATTATACTTCTGTCTTTTTTTCTTCCCATATTCTGTTTGGTATCTATCTACCCAATGATGAGTATCATATCGATGCACATTATAATGTATCATTTTGGTGGTATATACTTGTCATTGTAAAGGTATTTATATACATCAGTAGCTTCTACAGTATAGCTGTATATATTATAAACTCAATACAAATGGAAAAAAGGTATTTTAAGTTGCTCTATTCAATAAAGTTTTAAAGTTCACTTTTTTCTATTATTTGTCTCCAGATGTAAATTTTATTACATTTATTGCTATCATAGTCATTTGTGGTAGTCTTTGCGGCTCTGATTTCATCTAACATGGAGCAATTCTTAACATTTTTTAAAAATTTTAAATTTTTTTATTTTTGTATGTATCTTATAAACATCTATAAATAAGTTGGAAATGGTGAAGCTGCACACTACTTGTATCATACTGTAGGTTTATGTGCAACCAAATTGACTAAAAAATTAATTACTAAAAACATTGTTAAATTAAGTATTTTGTTATTGTTAAATAACAAATTATAAATTGTTAAATAACTATTTTGTTACTGTTATTTTTTGTGTTTTCCACCTTTTATTTTTGTAGATCTAATCATTAGCTCTATTATTTTAAAATACACTGAGTTTTGGATGTTGTTTTAAAATCGTATTCTCTATGTTCTTCAGCCATCACAATGATCTTGGCTATTAAACACAGTTTAAATGTGTAATTTCTTTAAAGAATTGTTTTTTTTTTTACTAACTTCTAGAAATAACTTGGAACTTAATAGCAGCAGGGCCTTAAATCATTTTATAGGTGCGACCAAATTGGTTTTATATTATTGCAAACGTTGATATAAAACATTTAAACTGTAATTCAACTTTTGAATTGAAATAAAATATACATCAAAACTTGTTGATCATAGTGTGGGAACTGGGTAAATCCTAAATGTTCATGCCCCAAGTCATTTTCCCACAGTGGAATAAGGCTGACCCTACTGCCAGATGGCAGGGAAGGGAGCATTCCACCTGCCCAGTGAAGTGTCCCACTAGAGTCCCACTGCCTGGAGAACTATGAGCAGACTACTGTCTTGTGTGCTGGACCACTGATTGGTCGAGCATGGATGGAGCTTGATATAAATATGGGCTGGATCAGAAGAAATCAGACTGATTCAAATTTAAGCCACCAGGAGAGGACCTAGAAGAAGAACAGAACTCAGCTTTAAGTCTTCGGCAGCAACAACGTTTCTCTTTTTTACTTGAACCCAAAAACAAACACAGCATCAAACATGTCTGCCTTCATAAAGATCACTCCTCAGGACATCCAGTATGCCAGGTAAGATCGATAGTTAAGATGATAGTTTCCTTCATTGGGAAAAGGAGAACTTCGTTTGATGATGGCATATGTCATTGATGAAGACTAATGTATATTTGTGTGTTTTGTGTAAACTCCACAGCTTGGAGAGGAAGTGCTTCAGCAAAGTGGAGAAACTGAGGTCAACCCTTGAAGAGCATCTTCATAATGGAATCCCACTTCAGATCTTCTGGAGAAGACGGTTTCCTTCTTCACCATAAAAAAAAAAGCTGTGGTTTTCCCCAACGGCTACTCGAGGTGCACCCGCGACATTCTTCGACTGTTTCCATCCCCGACAGAAGACATGGCACCTTTGTGTTGCCAACAGTGAGCAAAAGGGAGCTGTCACGAGGAAGTGTTCTTGAGAAGACTACCTCTGAACTACCTCAACCTTGCTCGCACTTTCATGACAGACGTTCCAGGAGCTCAGGCGTTGCAGAGTTTGGAGATAACTGGATGCAAACAGGTTCCACAAATTTCTGCAGTCTTGTGGAAGCACTGCAGTGAACACTGAGGATGCAATGTATGCATTTACTTACCTTTTACATCTTTTTTTTCTCTCATTGAGAGATATTATGATTATGTTTATGGTTAAAATAAGAAATGATGAGCATGTCTGCTGGAAGACATGACGGCTCACCCTAAAAAAAGTTTAATTAAGCCTTAAAGATACAATGTATCATTTGAATGAGACTTGATTTTGTTGATTTTTGTTTTGAATCACTTTAATGTGTAATGTATACATTTCTTCTTATGAAATAAATATTATATCACTTTGCATGAAATGTTCGTGGACGTCATATTTGCGGGTATGGATGCACTGCAGGGTGTAGTAAATATTTACACATGCACTTCCAGAATTATTGGCCCCCTTTAAAGAGATAAAGGGGAAAATTGTGAAAAAAAGCTATTGGCATAATAATAAAACAAATTTAAATAAATAGGAATGTTTTACATAAAACAGTGCCAATAATTCTGGTAAGCAGTGTTCTTGTTTAACCTTCTGTGCAAACACTTCTCATTAATGTTGAGAAATAGTGATGATATCTGGTTAATTGATAGGATGATTCGGGTTAACAGCTATAGTGAGTTACATATCCAGCCTCATCAGCATCAAGAACTATGCTGAATTCCTCCAAAAATAAAAAATACGAGTGGTTTGCTGTGAAATGCTCAGTTCTAGAGTAACTTGCTGAATCAGAATTGTTCACAGTTGTAGCGATGGGAACCAGACATCTGTGGAGTTTATTGCCTCCAAAAACTCCCTCACAGAAAGTTATGACATGAAAAGCTTATGAATATGCTGCCTGATGTCTGAGACACTGTGGTATGGTAAATCTGTGATATTGTTTTAGCTGTAAAATGTATTTTAATAATTTACAGTGGAGGGATACATGCAAGGCTTTGTAGGGTAAAATAGTCCTTATTATTTAAACACTTTCCACCGTTTTGCCATCAACATCATATACAAAACTAATACCGCACGTTTCACTGCTCGTTTTGGTTAGTAAATTAAATGCTTTTATTTGTGTTGTAGAAATGGTGGCCCCAGTTCGCATCATACTACTGTAAAGAAATCAGTCGTAGGGTTGGAACTGATTACACTTGTGGTCAAAGGAACCAGATGTCCACCTCTTAAAGTTCACAGGAAGTTGTTATCAAATCGTTGTGATTTCCCGATGCCCAATACATTGCTTATGCAGGTGGAAAGGTACCTGAGGACAATATATTTTACTCCATAGTAAAACACATTATTCCATAATGTTATCAATGTATTGAGATTACATATAAACATTCAGACTACATGTTTTGGTTCATTTTGTACAGTAAATAAAAAAAAAATAAAAGTAGATATTGGCTAATTTCACATCAAACCACCCTGACTGGCTTTGTTTACACTGAAAGACTAAATTATGTATACATTTTGGAAAAATCTGAAACGTTTTTTATTGTAGCTAATAATATTGTAACAAATAAATTGAAATATTCTTGGCTCTATTTCAAATCATTGTAAGATATTTTCTAATATATTACATCAACTACAATGCATCTACAATCAAACAGTTATTCCAGTCTACCATGTATATGACCTGGGACCACACCACACATCAATACTCCATCATACATTTACTTTCACTGAATGAACTGCTATTAGTTAGAGTTATTTAGTTGAAATAGCACTAAATGTCAAAAAATTAATGAGCGGGCTGCTATAATTATGAAAACAAGCTAATAAAGTGCTGAATCCAATAAGTAGAGGTTTGGACAGTGCTGAGGAAGGCCATGTGCCGAAACGCATCTGTGCATGTTCAATAAATATCATGCATTTGACAAGTGCTGTCCAAACTTATTAGTTATATTCAACTACAGGTTGTATATAGCCCTTAGTCAGCACATGTTTTATAAGTATTCAGTGTACCCCTAATTTAAATATACATTCTTATTGATGGACGCTAAGAATATGATATGATCTTTGATGGTGGTTTGTAGGTGCACCCAGGTTAACATTAGCTGGGAAAGTCTGTATGACCGTTGAAGCAGGTCAGTGATGGTTATCTAAGAAGCTTTTAACCCAGAGGGTGTGCTGACCAGCTGTGTGTCGAGGTGATTAGCATTTAAGAAGGCACACTTCCATTGATCATTCAAAGCTTTTTCAGTGGGCAGAGTGTGGGAAAGCTTAGGAAAGCACAGTCACAGCTTTTCTGCTCATTATGGCAGTGTTTTGACGTAAACAACTAGTCACGTTTCTTAAAAAGTAAATAGGGTTTTTAGCATTATGAACGTAGCAGATTTTGCATCAATTGTTTAAAAATTGCTAAAATTGTTTAAAAAACAGACTAGTCAGAACATTCAAAACTTCCTTGTAAGCATTATGTTGTTTATCGCTTCACATGTTTCATGTTTAATGAAAAAAAATTAACTGTAGTGAATATAAACAGAGGAAGTAATAATAACATAAAGTGGGCTCCAAAGGTCTGAGACCACAGCCAAGAATCTAGATTTAAACCTGGAACAAATATATATATATATATAAAATTCTGAAAATCATTACAATTCTGGTTTTGCACTGTTTCTTGGTCACTATTCAAATTTAAGCAAATCTGTCACATTTTTTTGTTTTATTTCTTCCAGTGAAGTTTGGTTCAGATATCGTGCAGGGGGACTTGATTCACTAAATCAGAAGCTTTTGCAGAAACTGCTAGGGCATCGGCCAATAAGCATCTTTCCCTCCAGATTTTAAGTGATGTGAACTTAACAATACAACTCCTGATCCATCACTAATAATCCATTCAGCTCTCTGCAGCTTTTGTACTGCACTGATCTCAGTACAGACAACTCAGTGTGGGAAACTCAGACACACTCTCTACTCACACTGACTCACAGCTACATGACAACATCACTTCTGCTGCACTGGAGTGTATTAACTCTGAATTAGTGCTGCGCTTTTCCAAACTTGTTGAGTAAGCTACTTAAACAAATCGCTTTAAAACTAACAAGATATTCTAGCCAGATATTTCCAAAATTACCACTTTGCAGGAGAAAGTTGTGTGTGTATATGTTTATTGTGTTTATGCAGTTTATAAATTGTACTGATTGATTAATATATATATATAATATATATATAAAATTATTTCTACATTATTTTTCTTTTTTC
This sequence comes from Megaleporinus macrocephalus, assembly GCA_021613375.1. Classification (NCBI taxonomy): domain Eukaryota; kingdom Metazoa; phylum Chordata; class Actinopteri; order Characiformes; family Anostomidae; genus Megaleporinus; species Megaleporinus macrocephalus. The sequence continues at coordinate 14,709,552 of CM038714.1, read as the reverse complement.
CTAAAAAATGTAACTTCATAAATATTATTTGAATTATGAATTATGGAAGTATGTTTTGGCTTCAGATGAACTAAAAGGATAAAATGCTATTCGAACCAATGTTATTTAATATCCCTACACGTGTGGTCATGTGCTTGGTCAGTGACATTGATCAGTCAGCAGATTTGCTCTCTTTAAAGGGTCACCACTTTCCCACATTTACACAAAGCCCCTCTTCATCACCCCCAGCCCTCCACCTGCTCCCCTGATAGAAGATCACTGAGCATGTGGCCGCCCCATATTCCTTATTGCCTGTCTGAGCTCTACCATTGGTTACAAACTGTGAGAACCTCCAACAATCCCAAGACCCACACATTCATATGGAGATTTGGGAGTATAAATAGAGGAGACCCAGCCAGTGGAGATCAGACTTACTCTACACAGAGAGATCTACAGCACTGAGATACAGCCATGACTCCTGCAGTCACTTCAGCAATGACCATCTCAAAGAAGCACCTACCTCTGAACAACAAGGTACATTCAGAACCTACTAAAATAAACAATCAGGATTTTATCTTACTTTAGAAATGATCAGTAATGTTCTGGATACAGTTCACTTACCATATTCTCCTTATGTATCTACAGTTGAGAAAGCCAGTGGTGGAGAAGATGCGCAGAGATCGTATCAACAGCAGCATCGAGCAGCTCAGGACTATCCTGGCTCCAGAGTACTTCAACCAGCAGCCCGACTCCAAGCTGGAGAAAGCAGACATCCTGGAGATGACGGTCAGCGACCTGAGACGACGAAAGCAGCAGCAGAAGCCTGTATTGTCCACCAGTACAGCAGCTGTGAATGAAGGCTTCTCCAGATGTGTTCATGAGATTGTGACCTTTCTGTCCAAGGATGAGGTGAAGACACCGTCTCAGAGAAAACTGCTGAACCACTTCCAGAACCTGGAGCCATCATCATACAAGGGCAACAGACAACTTGCCTCACTGCAAGATCAGCAAGCCATCAGCAAAAAGGAGAATTCAGTCAAGAGCAGCCTCTGGAGGCCATGGTAGTGGTGGACTTTATCTCTGCTGAACACTGTCGACCACATTGGTCACATGTGAGAGTTGCCAATTATGTATTATTATAGGTAAAATTTACCCACAGATTTGGCTTATGATAAGTTGTTGTCATCTATTATGTTCACATTGATTATACTGTGAACACTTGAAATGTGATATCTGTTTTATTGAAACGTGTTCAATTCTTCTATGAAGAACTTATAATTTACCTTTTATAAAGGCTTTTATTGTTAACGTTAATTTTCATATTGACATTCTGATTTCACTTTATAGTGAATGATCATGTGTCCTTCTGTGAAGGCATTGAGCGTTTTAGTCATGAAACAAAAATATTCATTAAATGTATTTTAATCAAGACATGGCGAAATAAAACAATCAATAAAATTTCTGTCTTGTTATCGACTCATTCAACACTACTAGACAGCCCACTGAAAATAAAAACAATGCTTGATTTCCAAGTGTCTTTTATACCAGTAAGCTGAAGACTATTAGGCCATCGTATCAAATGGTGACTAGTTAAAGTCAAGTTTGGTTACCTCTGGTAAGATGACTTGTTTTGATGATTTAGTGAAAAGGAGTTAACACATGCTCTACAGCAGTGGTCTCCAACCCTGGTCCTGGAGAGCAACCTTCAATAACACACTGCCTCCCACTTACCCAACACTAACACAGCATATCCAGCCCATTGAGAACTACTTGAGAAGTTCATTAGTTGAAGCAGGTGTGACAGATTGTGGTTGGAGTTAGATATTGCAGAAAGGTAGCTCTCCAGGACCAGGGTTGGAGACCACTGCTCTACAGCATTTGAGTAATAAATAACATATAAAATGTGGCATAACCTTTGCACAAGCCACATTAAATATTTTTTTCTCCCCCCAATATGTTAAAACCCAACTAATAAACAGTGGTTGTGCATTAAAATGTGTTCTCTGTAGAGGAAGTGTTTACATTTAATGTGTTTACATGTAATTCGCCCAGACTTTTGCGCACACCTGTAACATTTACTTACTATTCTGAAGACGAAATCCACAGTTATTCACCACTGCATTTGGTACAGCATGTACAAAGTTTATTATCATAACCTCAACTGTGTATAATCCACCACATCTCTTAGTGGTCAAATATTCAGGTTCGGGGCCTGGATGGTGGGTTTTATTATGTTAATGACACTTGGCTGTGATTCCTGTTTCCAGAGGTTTCCCACACTCTTCTGCATTCAGAGAATTTGGAGCGAACAATAAAAGTGTGTCCATTCAAATGCTAATGGTCCCCGGGGGGGTCAATAGCTCCCTGGGGCAATTTGGGCAATATTTGTCATCTAATGAACAGAGAAAACAGAAAGAGTGAAAGCGTCAATACAATTCAGATTTGTCAATGTTCTGCTGAGATATACGGCACTTTCCGTGTTCATTTCATGCCTCAAAACAAAATTTTTATCTTTTCAGGCTGTCAAATCAGATATTTTTTATGCCAAGCTATATTTCTCAAAGGTCTTGTATTTATTATTTTTATTTTATACACAAACACATAAATATATGCAGCATATCGTTGCTGTCCTATAAAAACATGTATCTCTATTTTTGAGTGAACCCGCCAATGGTTGCTTACATTTTGTGAAAATTTCATGATGAATGGACTAATAGAAGTGCCCCAAAATAGCTTGGAAAAAAATCTAGTTTCATTGACTTACATTGAAAGTAAAGTATGTTTTTGGTCCCTCCTGTAAAGTTGCAATTTTGAGGATACTTGTTTTTAATTGGACAGTGATGATATACAATAATAAAAAAGTTATACAGTTATGAAACCCTTGTTATAAAATTAACACTTAGAAACTATCTAAACAAAGAAATTTTTGTCCATTTTTGTCAAATTCAATTTATCTATATCACTTGTACATAACAGCCCATATTATACTGTGTGAAAAATTCAAGATGAATGGAACAATAGAAATGCTCCTAAACACAAAATCAAGTGGTGAACACCTCCAGTCAAATTACCCCACTTTGGTTATTTTATTTATTTATTAAGACGTAAATGTAACAATTTCCTTTCATTTTAGTGCACATTTTCAAATTTACTGGCTAAGTTGGACATGTTAGAAACAATAAAGCATACAATTTAAAACATGCAATAAGCTTTGCATTGGCCAAATTTGTTGTTTTATTTCTTCCCAGTATGTTAAATTCAGCTAATGGACAGTAATTGTTCATTGCATTGCAGAAACTGGTTCTCTTATGTTAACTTATTTTTACAAATAATAAATGTTTCAACTTCTTTATAAAAATTACATTTTAACAAATTTTCATCACTGCACTTTTTTATTATCTACTATTGACCTGCAAAGAAATGTGTATGCAGTTGAAATGATAAAAAAGACTAAACTGTTTTCTCAAATGATGTAAGGTTGTGATTTTCTTCCTCAATTTATTTTAATATTTGCTCAAGATCACGATGCTCAGATCTAACAAAAGTTCCTACTTTGTCAGGTGAAAGTATACAGAATATAGTTCTCAATATAACATAATTCAGACTGTTGCAGTCTGGATTCTGCTGGATTGGTATGGAGCCCCTAGAGGGCGCTCTTGACTTATGTTTGTAGAGCTGGTAAAACCTTTTGTGAAAGGTTTCATAAGCCTTGCATTCGGGTTTTATGTTGGGACCCTTCAGAGGTGCCTTAACTTAAGTGGAGACCCTCACATTTGTAGAGATGTCGACATCCCAGCAGCGGATTACAAAAACACTTGGAGTGTTAAATTAAACACAAGTGATGCTAAAGGCCCTTTGTTATTTAAGTCATAGTCTTATTTGACAATATAAGACTTGACAAAGCCCATCAAGCTCATCCAGTGATTAAGCTTGACTGTATATGTGTAAGGTCTTCAAGCTATAAACTTGTAAAAAGTTGCTCTCCAGGACCAGGGTTGGAGATCACTGCTGTAGAGCATATGTTAAAAGTAAAAGCATCCTCAAAAATATCATCATTTGTGCATATATGTACCTTACGTGAGTTTTAAATGTAAAGTTCAGTCAGTTTTCCTTTGACTCTACAATAGGTCATGTTTGTACCTTTTTATTTATTTTACTTAAAATCTAATTTTAATAATCAGGACAGAGGTGTACTAGTTCAGCGCAAGTTTAAAAGGTCCCCCACTAAGTCTAAAACGTAACATTTGTTTATGTATCCATCTTAAAATTTATTTGCAATACAGTCATAATTCATTCATTTTGAGCAGCTTTGTTCTGTATTTGGACTGTATGGGGTATGCATTTTTTAAATAATATGGGCCCCTTAAAATACCCACACTTATATTTTATAAGATGCTAGAGTATCATTGACAGTTGTGTTCTAAAAGACAAAAACAGATTAAACAATATTGATGTTGTTGACAAAGTATATCATCGCTGTTCAGTGAAAAACGAGTATCTCCAATATTAACACTTTACAGGAAAGACCAACAACATACTTTACTTTCAGTCAATAAAATCAGATTTATTTCCAAGCTGTTTTGGAGCAGTTCTATTGCTTCTTTTTTTTTTTGGCGTGTTCTAATGATGGAGAAAACTCAAAATCAACAAAAATAGAGGTATATGTTTTTATTGGACAGCAACAATATTATATAATATTGACAGAGTTGATGAAAATGTACTGAAAATGCAAAAACATAGAGAAATAATTTGAGAAACTAGAAAGAATTTCAATCAAATAAACATTCAGAATATATTCCTGAAAAAAACACATATTTGACAATATACACTATTATTTCTTTTATTATTATAAAGCCTATAATACTTATTAAGCAGTATGAAACATTTACATGTAGGTGTGGCCTAAAATAAATGTTCAGTAATATTTGAACAGTAAGTAACATTTCAAGTTTAATCCCAAAAATCTAAATGTACTCCATTACTCCTTGTATCCTAGGCTCTTCAATTAAAACCACTGTTTACATTTTATTCAATGTTCACGTCCAGGATCATCATCGTGATCATAATCACATTTAGTACTTCTCTTTTTTTTATATCATTATTGTTGACAGGTCCCTCGACACCATTTATAAAAACACTCATGTGAGACAAATTCTGTTTAGCTCAATTCCTCACCCTTGCGTCACGTATCCTAAACATCCCTAAGTGTGCCTATTCCCTGGTGCACCCTCTTATTACCCACGTCGTTATGAAAGAATATGCTAATGAGTCAAGAAAAAAAACACTTTTCTGCTAATATCTATAAGTGTGTCTACTCCCCTGAGTGGGCCTGTAATATTTAGTCGTTGGTGGAGTTTTGGATATTAATGACCTTTGATTGTAATTCCTCCCTCCAGAGCTTTCCCACACTCTGGCCATTGAAAGACAGAATAATAGACGTTTGTCCATTCATGTGCTAATGTGAAGCAGAGCTTAAAACCCCACTCTGTCACAAGATTGATTGGAGGGAGTTAACGACTATAATTACTATAAACTGCAATCATTCATTTTAAGTGGAGTGACTTAGGGTTCTTTTAGCTCTGACCACACAACAGCTACAACAGAAACTTGTACGTCCTGGTCGGTGACCAATAAGGTGGAACTCACCTTCAGCATGGATGTAAAGGCAGTAATTCCAGAGGCTGTGGAAGTATCAACCCTACTTAGTTTTACACTGTGAATGGAAAATAAATGTAAGCTGGAGAACTCTAAGCAGCCAAATGAAGAGAAGCTGACATTCCCTGTCTAAGTGGATGTAGACATCAATAGAATTAGCCTCAGATGATCTCCCCTGATCTCCACAAACTTGCCTCAGTGGCATAGTTCTAAAGTTTCAAACCAGTAGAACTTTAAAGGGCCTCATTTACTCCAATGAAAAAAGAAGTTAATAAAAAAAACTTATTTAAATGCCAGTTTCATTCTGTTGGTACGGGGTAGGTGAGTGGAGTTCAGTATCTTGTGAAGTTCTAATTCAGAGAACCATGTGTCCTTTTCTAGAAAATAGTAATAAATGTCTTTGCCTCACTGTCAGTTTGAAATTTGACCTTATTTTTAATTGTTAGTATAGTAGCTATAGTGTGCTACTCCCTTTTATGGGTTATCAAAACTATGAAGTCATTGTATGTGTGAATTTTACATGAATTTACAGGTTATGGATGAAATGACAGTTTGCTGAGAAGTTATATTTTGAAGAACCAAAAATCAAATCAGCAGAAGCTTGTAATCGCCTGACCAGGGACAACATACAGTGTGGAAAAAAAGGGTTCTTCAAAGGAATGCATGGTGAAATCATTCTTCGGATTGCCGGATAATGTGTTGTATGTGGATGTATATGGAATGTTTTATAAAACTGATTCTAAAAAGCACTGAAATGTGTTCTTCTATTATGTTACGATGTCAAATGTTATATATAGCGCTGTTTTTTGGTGTTTATAGACTTAATTTCAAAAAGGATCTAACTCAAACAATATACAACACATCCTTCAGCAGTCTAATGAACCGTTGAACCATGTAACAAACATTTAAGCATAAAGTGGTTCTATATAGAACTCAGGGTTTTCAGTGTAATCATTTAATTTACAAGTTCTTGAAGAACTATTTTCGTTAAGTGTGTACTCCAGGCCCAAGGTTGGGAATCAGAAATCTGAGATAACATATTAATCAATATTGAAATATTCAAATGAAGTGGTACATTGGAATTAAGCCATCGCAAACTTCACATGTGTACATAGTGAAGATGCACGTGTGCTGTGTCAATGACACTGATCTGCTCTCTTTAAAGGGTCACCACTTTTCCAGATTCAAACAGTGCTCTAATACTTACGCCCCGCCTCCACCTGCTCCCCTGAGACAAGAGCATTGTCCCCTGCTTGAATATCACCCAGCATATGGCAGCTGGACGTTCCTAATTGTGTGTCTGAGCTCTACCATTGGCTACAAACTGTTAGAACCTCCAACAAGCCCAAGACCCACACATTTATATGGAGATTTGGGAGTATAAATAGAGGAAACCCAGCCAGTGGAGATCAGACTCACTCTACACAGAGAGATCTACAGCACTGAGATACAGCCATGACTCCTGCAGTCACTTCAGCAATGACCATCTCAAAGAAGCACCTACCTCTAAACAACAAGGTACATTCAGAACCTACTAAAATAAACAATCAGGATTCAGCATATTCATCAATCAGCATATTCATCAATCAGGATATTCTCCTTATGTATCTACAGCTGAGAAAGCCAGTGGTGGAGAAGATGCGCAGAGATCGTATCAACAGCAGCATCGAGCAGCTCAGGACTATCCTGGCTCCAGAGTACTTCAACCAGCAGCCCGACTCCAAGCTGGAGAAAGCAGATATCCTGGAGATGACAGTCAGCGTCCTGAGACGACGAAAGCAGCAGCATGAAAAGAACTACAGATCAAAACATCTGTAACTACAAAAGTCTATATTAGACTATGTTGGACGTTTGGAAGGAGGTTAATATTTTATTTTAACAAAAGACTGTTTTAAACTCTGTTCTTCTTCTTTCAGACTGAAACACTGACACAGTTTTCTGTTCAACTGAAACTGAAAGTATGTTTCTGTATTAGATATTTTACACATTCTCTGTGTGGATACATTCATTATTGAACGTCTGCAGTTCAGACTGAACATTTGATCATTTCCAGTGAAAATTATTTACTTTCTGTAGTTACAACATTGCTCTAGATATTCTCACATTGAGAAAGACTTCTGTAGATTTATTTCTACACTCATTTCATTCTTTTATGAATCTGAATGTGTCTTTTATAAAGACCACTTTGTTCAATCAAGTTCAACTTTGTTCTGTTTCTTACAGAATTCATATGTTGTGATATTTTCACTGATATTAGTATTGTGTATATTGATGTGTTTGTCTTTTGTGAAGACGACTTTGTTAAACCATCTTAAACTAAGTTCTGTATTGTGCAGAATTCATATGTTGTGATATTTTTACTGATATTTTTAATGATTTTATGAATCTGAATGTGTCTTTTGTAAAGACGACTTTGTTAAATCATCTTAAACTCAGTTCTGTGTTGTGCAGAATTCATATGTTGTGATATTTTCACTGATATTTTTAATGATTTTATGAATCTGAATGTGTCTTTTGTAAAGACGACTTTGTTAAATCATCTTAAACTCAGTTCTGTGTTGTGCAGAATTCATATGTTGTGATAAATTATTACAAATCAAAGAAATCTATGAAAATAAAAATCTTAATTTTACTAAATTTCATATGCATGTAAGTTTGATTTCATTTATCTTTTAAAATATAAAAACAGCTCGTAGAGTAGCTAATCGATTTTGTCCATTACCTCATGTTTGTAAATTCAATATAAAGAAAACTTCAGGTTCCTTAAATAATCACATCAAACTGAAAGTAACATGTTGTCCTAATATGGTCAACAGGATTCTCGGCCAGGGCTATCAGTTAGGATCTGTGGATGGGAGGCTAATTTTTCACTAAGGGGGGGGGGGCTCTGAATCATTAGTATATATACAATTAACTATATAACAAACAAAAACAATCGACACTTGTTAGTGAAACTTTCTCCATGAAGAATTAACATTTGAATAAACACTAAAATAGTTATTTCAGGTTCTCTGAGTGGGTAATGTGTTGGACAGTTATGGTCAAAGGAAACCGATTATCATCAGAATTAATGAACAGTAAAAAGTTCAGACAGCACTCGAAAAATCACAACATAATCATTAGACTCACAGATGCACAGACAAGTTTCAGCACACGGCCTTACTCAGCGTGCTAATCGTGTTCTAGCCACCAACCCAGTAAACAGAACTAGCAGTTTAATCACCTGCCACTTGTGATGTCACTGAAGTGACTGTATATCTGTGAGTGTATTAGATATTCTGCAGTTATGAGTGGAAACCAGTTTCCTTCACAGTTTAATGTGCTGACTGATTAGACAAGTTCCAGACATTTCATACTCAGTCTAACATGCAGTCTGTATCAGTTCAACATACTGACTGAATAGAATCACATCAAATGTTAAACCTTTATCATTTCACACACGCAGAATTCTGACTACTACAATGTGGGATTAGTGTCAGATTTAAATAATCCCTCAGCACTACTTTAAACTGTGATACTGAAATTTCAATATTGTGTCTGAAAGTTTTCAGGAAAATCCACTTTAAACTGAATTAAGTAACATAATTGAAATTACTAACAGTTTAAATATGAAATAGTGGAAACTACAATAAAGCAAACACACAACTTACATATTATAACACACACACATCAGATACAGTGTGTCACACACATACAGACAACTTAGTGTGGGAAACTCAGACACACTCTCTACTCACACTGACTCACAGCTACAAAACATCTGCTCACTCTGGAGCTCCAGCACTCACACAGTACTGACCACAGTTAGTAAACAAACTCACTAAAATCAACTCATTTACTAACAAACTACCCAGTAACAAACAATTATTATTATTATTATTATTATTACCCAAACAAATAAAGCAATGTACACATGAATAAATCATCTCTGATGGAAGAAAAAGAGTTACTCCAAAACAGTCATTTTACTAAAGGAAATAAAAATGTTACTTATTATTAATATAAGTTAATGTAAGATTTTATTCCAAGGAATTTTGGAGCATTTGTATTGATTACTGAAATGTTCACACAGTATAAAGTGCTGCTGCCGAGTTTAAACGAAAAGGAAATGGAAATTAAAAACTGGAGGTGTACTTTCTGTCGGTGGTGATTAAATGTGTTTAATCTGGTTTTTATCTGAATATTACTATGAAATTTGTAAGACTAACAGTAATTGAATTATTTTGGTTCTACATATAACCATTTGAAAAGATTCTCTAAATAACATTTAACCCCAAATTCTTTATCATTAAGAATCATTTAACAACTGAACATGTAGAGAAGTGTTTAGATGTTCAGACCTTTATGAGATTAAAAACATCAGAGAAAAAGTCAGAAATTTGTTTAGAAAAGCTGAGAATGTTTAATGACTCAGTAAATTCTACTAAAGGTCAGTGTTTCCTGAACCCGACCCTGATTCTCAGTGATGTAGATCTGATCTTCTAAAGGAGCATTAACATTCTATTGTTCTAACACTTCTAACACTTCTATTGTTCCTCATCCTTTCTTTCAATGGTCAGAGTGTGGGAAAGATCTGGAGGGATGAATCACAGTCTATGGTCATTAATATCCTAAACCCTAAATATTTAGACAATACACAAGAGAATAGACACACTTACAATGTGGAGAACTTCACCAAACAGTTTCACTGGAGGGATCTGCTACATTTGGACTAAAATCATAAACAGTGTAATGAAAAAGTTTGAACAGCACCAGTAAAATTAGATGTGTTGTTAAATTAGTTATATCTTCTACAGAGAACAAACTTAAATTTGATATTTTACAGATAATTCATGAATTTAAGCATCATCTATAAACAGTAGAATCAGTACACAATGAACCAAACATGAAAAACCTTTGTAGATGATTTGACATATGAAATGTTTAGAACTGACAGATAACTGAAAATCAAGAAACAAGAAGCTCATCTAGAAAATGTCTCTATGGCTCATAACAATAAAGTTATATAAAGAAATTTAAGAGACCAGGATGAGCTCCACACGTGTGCTAATGATGGACACGTGGTCTGTCAGTAAAAATGATCTCAGCATCAGGAAGCAGATCTGCTCTCTTTAAAAGGTCTCAACTTTCCCATCCTCACCACCTCCTCTACCCGCTCCCCTGAGACATGAACATTTCTCCTGCCACAAGATCAGCCAGCATATGGCAGCTGGACGTTCCTAATTGTCTGTCTGAGCTCTACCATTGGCTACAAACCGTGAGAACCTTCAACAAGCCCAAGTATAAATAGAGGAGACCCAGCCAGTGGAGATCAGACTCACTCTACACAGAGAGATCTACAGCACTGAGATACAGCCATGACTCCTGCAGTCACTTCAGCAATGACCATCTCAAAGGAGCACCTAACTCTCAACAACAAGGTACATTCAGAACCTGCTAAAATAAACAATCAGGATTTTTATCTTACTTTAGAAATGATCAGTAATGTTCTGGGTCCAGTTCACTAACCATGTTCTTCTTTTGTATCTACAGTTGAGAAAGCCAGTGGTGGACAGAAGATGCGCAGAGAACGTATCAACAGCAACATCGAGCAGCTCAGGACTCTGCTGGTTCCAGAGTTCCTCAACCAGCAGCCCGACTCCAAGCTGGAGAAAGCAGACATCCTGAAGATGACGGTCAGCTTCCTGACACGACAGCAGCAGAAGCCTGTGTTCTCCACCAGTACAGCAGCTGTGAATGAAGGCTTCTCCAGATGTGTTCATGAGGTTCTACACTTCCTCTCCAAAGATGAGGTGAAGACACCGTCTCAGAGAAAACAGCTGAAGCACTTCCAGGACCTGCAGCCATCATCAGACAAGAAATGGAGGGAAAGTGATCTACCTCTGCTGAGCTCCACAGACCAGCAGACCATCAGCAAAGAGAAGAGTTCAGTTCAGAGCGCCCTCTGGAAGCCCTGGTAGATGATACCTTCAGAATGAAAAGAACTACAGATCAAAACATCTGTAACTACAAAAGTCTATATTAGACTATGTTGGACGTTTGGAAGGAGGTTAATATTTTCTTTTAACAAAAGACTGTTTTAAAGATTGTTTCTCGTGTGGGGAAACTTTGTATTTCTAAATACTCCAATGAGTTACATCTTCAATGAAGATTTCATGTGAATCACATGATCTACTGAAAACTGACACTTCAGAAGTAGTAGAATGGTTCTTCTATGAAGGAGAGAGATGAGAGTGTCTGAGATGATATCAGAGCTTTACAATGAAGCATGGATGAGAGTGAAACTCTGTTCTTCTTCTTTCAGACTGAAACACTGACACAGTTTTCTGTTCAACTGAAACTCTGAAAATATGTTTCTGTATTAGATATTTTACACATTCTCTGTGTGGATACATTCATTATTGAACATTTGATCATTTCCAGTGAAAATGATTTACTTTCTGTTGTTACAACATTACTCTAGATATTCTCACATTGAGAAAGGGTGTATGTTGAATTGTGAAAATTAAACAATGCACAGAAGAACAGTAAAAGAAAGAGTATTGGGCTAACAGTGAACTTGACAAAGACAAACACTGGGACAAACTTCAGGAGTGACCCAGGACAAAACAATAAACAAAACCCTAGCTAACTACACACAAACAACTACCTACCCTAGTGACACAAATAAACAAACACAAAAACAGCATGCTAACCTAAGGACCCTGACTAGACAAAAACATACACCCAAACCCCAAAATAAACGGCAGTTACTCCCTACACGCTGCCTTTACAGAAAGTTTTCAAGTATTCACAAAAGCAACCAAATCAGAAGGGAATAGACAAAGTCGGAGTCGAAACAACCAAGCAGAAGGTCAGGACCAAATCAATCAATCAGAATAATCACAAAGAACAACAATCACAAAGCATAAATCTCTCTCGACACTCCAATGCCACGCCATTTTAAATAGAACGACACCCAAATCACGGGACAGAGGAAAGTATCTAGGTAGTGAAGAATTAGCATTTGAATAGACTGTTATTATGTCTGTTATTTAGGGCTCTATACTGAAATCAATAACTAATAATAATGGATGATATAATGCATCATAGATACTGCACACTGTGTAGTATATTTAGTATATGTGTAATATATTCTTTTATTATGTAGTGTTAATATACACCACAATAGTTAGTGGTTCACCAGGAACCTTGTAAGATTATTGAGCAAATTATGTAACATTAATAAGTCATTTATGAGTAGTTGTTTTGAGAAACGAGTAGTTATTGTTTGGTTAATAGTGAACTACCTTGTAATTACTTATTACTTCCTAGTAGTTAATTGTTCTTACTTAGGTGATAATGTTTTCACTGGTAAAAGCCTAGCATTGTTGTGACTGTTATCCTGTCTGTTCTAAAGGAATTGTACTTCTTGTCACTGGTAAACCTCTAGTTGTTGTGATGTCCCATGCACAATAAATATTGTGGCAAAACGCTAAGAAAGAAGCTAAGCAGGAATCCCACACAGAGCCGAATCTGCATTTTTAGTTCTAAAGCTGTATGCATTAGTATGGAGGTGCTCCACCATTGTAGCTACAACCCAGCTAACAAAAAAAGGTCCCCAGGACGTCCCCCGAACCAACATGGCGTTTTGTAGGGTCGCCAAAATGTTACAGGGGACGTTCTTATAGGACGTTCGTAGGACTACCAGGAAACCTCCAGGGGACTATGAGGGGACGTTCATGGAAAGTCCTTTAAACATCTCTTTCGATGTTCTTAGGACGTTTGCAGGTCTACTACGAAACCTTCAGGAGACCAAGAGAGAACGTTTATGGAAAGTCCTTTAAACGTCTCTCTTGACGTTCTTAGGACGTTTGTAGGACCACCACAGCCTTATTTGTAGTTTAATTGTATAATGATATGCGCTGATTTGAAATGTTTATATTTTCTGAACTGGACGCCAACCGTTTCGCCTCTTCCGTGTCATTTTCTTCCAGTAACTAAAACACAGACCACCTTTCACAACTGCTCGTAGCGCTAAAGTACTTTATCTCGTTCTTAAGAATGTTCGTTAATTTAAAGAGACCTTTCTAAAACAATTCTTAACCAAAGTACTAGGTAAACTTACTTAAGTAACCTGACCCATTTGTAATTCACTACGTGCTTCTTTATTTGACGTCAGAAACAACTATTTTTAACCAGCTTAAATACCTTAGAACTGAGTGTATTTATTTAAGAGCCTGATTACACAGACACCATAATCTTCATCCTCTGGTACCAGATAAAGAACTTCAGAAGAGCAAAAAAGAAAGCACTCACTGGCTGCTGCAATATAATGTACATTTACCTTCATTTCAAATCTCATTATAACATCATGTTAGCAAAAGTGATTTAGCCCAGATCCTGTACAAATCATCCAGAAGTTCTGGCCCGGGTCCGTACAGATCCCAATTACACTTTATATATAAACACTTATATACTTTTCATACAGATTAAAACAAGAATGTTATATTTCAATTAATTACATTTAAACATAAGCATATACAAAATAAATAATTCATAAGCAACATCCTTTAACGTTTTTATTCCACACAATATTAACAAACAGCCATTTCACAACAGCCAGCACAAAACAATAAAGATTTTTTCAGTTTTATGGGCTATGTCCAGATTGTACTTATGATGTATCATTATGAAACAACTTCATTTAAAGTAATTTTATTTCTCTTGGGACAGCTGACAAGCAGGTGTAATAAAATAAATAAGACAAAAGTATGTGACAGGGTATGTATATTAGCAAATATACAGTTTCACATACACCCATCAATAAACAACTTTACAAATAATGTTCTGAGATGCCTATAATTAAAGTCAGACTTCTGACCAAAAAATATCCTGTTACCTGAAGCGGCCCAATAAAAAAAATACATTTGTGGGGGCAGGCTTCCTCTCTAGTTACGCCACCAGTGCAAAAGGTTGTTTTAAAATAACAGAGGTGTGTGTGTGTGTGTGTGTGTGTATACATATATAACTTTTGAGGGAATGTGATCAGGTGATTATGTAATGATAATCTTGACAGGCCTACTGTTGGACACAGTCAACTGTATTTAAACTGTTCCACATTATGAACTAAGCCAAAAGAAACAAGGCAAATGAGACAGAATAATGAAGAAATTACTAAAAAAAGAAAAGAAAAAAAACTATTTTTAAAAAGTAGAATTATATAGAATAACACCCCCATTTTTTTTAAATGTGCGCTCCTCCCAATGTGCTCCCCATTCTAATAGTTGCAAGGTGCCATAGAATGCATTTATTTAGTATTTAAAACTGTTCTCTGATGTTGTGTGACCACTGGGTTGAAAAATTCCCAGATGTGGTTCTACACATTATTTACATGGTATAGTATGGTCTGGCCCTAGAATGAAACAAGCTGGTTTCCCTTGTTTGGGGACATAATTTTGGGTGAAATATAGACTGTCAGGTAGTAGGATTTGGGAATCAACTTGTTTTGCCATCCCGGATTTGTAACGGCAGGATTTGTATTTGAAGGTGGAACAGCAGTGTTTGAGGTTCATGGTATGCACAGTTCTACACATTGTACACTCATTATGCAAGTATGACAGTTTAAATATAGTTTTCCATTCAGTACACAGTACGTACAGGTCATGTATTCATCCAGTATTTTGTGGCCTCAACATATTGGCTGGATAAATTATGCAGTGTAACCTATGAAATACACATCATCCAACATTCCAACATGCATTAGATAAATTCAAACCTGTAAAATTATTATTTACTGAACTAAGTGTAACCCCCTTGTCTGATTGATGCGACAGGGCTGATCAGATGGTCCAATGACAGAGTCTCTGCACATGTCACAGGTCTACTGGAGAGGGACTGAACACCAAACACACTAACATTATACCATAAAATAAACTGCTTCATAACTCACTTCATTTTACAAAAGAGTTGCATTAGCGAAGCAGAACCAGTTAAAGTGAGCAGCATAAAGTAGACTTGCATGCCATTAGATCTTTTTGTCTACAGAACTAGACTGTAGTTATAACCTACAAAATATAAACATATTAATCTGTTTTATGTAACATAACACGTTAGATTAATCCAAAGCTGTAAAAAAATAATTTAATGAACTGACTTAAATGTAACCCACCTTGAATGGAAGCAACAGGGCTGACTTTCAGATGTTCATCTAGGAGGTCCTAGTGAAAAGGTGCATATCATTAGCATAGCGTTGTAACTGTGTTTCCAATGCTTTGTGTATTTACTGTTAATTCATGTCAGATTCAGTTCAATGATCACTACATTCCTCCAATGCGCAGCTTCATACAATCAAAATATCCTAATCATCACTTCAATGCTTAATCTTTTTTTAATTCTTATATTCCACCTTAAATGGTGTCTGAGTGACTCAGTAACCTGAAGGGCTAGACAGTAACTGCAGCGTTATTTAAGGTGGAACGGCAAAATTTAAAAAATACGTTGGCAATATTTCAGCGTGTGGTCAGAAGATAAATCTCTGTTAAACGTTAAACATGACTCTTGATTCGTTGTAGGAATACGTTGTTGTTTTTTTAAGACGTAGCAGTGCGTTTGAGAAGCAAACTAGCATTGCTGGCTGTGAAGCTGATTGCCTATAAAGAGCTAGGAGACGTAGGAGCATAAAACGCAAATACATCGCCAGCACTATCCAACATAAACACAACAACCCGGTACAAAAACACATTTAACAAACACTTAAGTGTAACCTACCTTTGCTGAGTCTGACTTCTGCCACCGGCGTTCGTTGGAAGTGCCCGTTGATGGCTCCTTGCGCTGATTTTGAATAATGCCGGTTCCTCCGCGGCTCCGTATAAAAACTTCAAACTACATATAAAATGTGACTCGGTTCTGAAATCGTACTGAAGATGTGAATGAGTGAGAGTGATAAGCGGATTTATCATCAGTAAAACAGATCTATATCAGAGTTTAGAGTCATGACACGCAACGGATCGGGAACTATGTGGGTAACCACCAGGGACCATATGCGAAAGTTCTCAGAACGTTCCGTAAAGGTAACAAAAATAACGCTATTTGGGGGACTATATGGGGACGTTACTGAACGTCTCGTAAAGGTAACAAAAATAACGCTATTTGGGGGACTATATGGGGACGTTATTGAACGTCCCGTAAAGGTAACAAAAATAACGCTATTTAGGGGACTATATGGGGACGGTACTGAATGTCCCATGAATGGGTTTTTTCGAACGTCCCCGTATGACTAGAATAGGACCTGTTGCGAACATTAAAAAAGGCATGGTAACGTCCTACAGCGAACGTTACATATGTACCCAAAATGGAACGTCAAAGAACGTCCCGAGGAAGTCTGTTGTTTGCTGGGAACAGCTTCCGTCCTCTGGGAAGGCTCTCTACAAGAATGTGTAGCATATTTGACAGATTTTTTGCCCATTCATCCAGAAGAACATATGTGATGTCACTGAAGTTGAAAGAGAGGGCCTGGCTTACAATCTTCATTCTATTACACTTTGGATTGTGTAGTTTTTCTGTAAGAGGTTAAAATTAGCCATATAAATGTAAAGTTATTGAAATGTTGTGAAAACGTTTGAAATATCAACAGTTCTTAATCCCTGGAATCGCCAGTAGGAGGTGTAGAAGGCAGTGGGGGGTTTTACAGTCTACAGTCATGTGCTTTTCATTTCATTTTAATTTCAACAGTTCAACATACAGTTCAAAGGAACCAACAAATGTTCAATTAGGATCATTCCGTGTAGCCCTATCTTTATTGAAAAGTCAACAATGTAGAAGCCGCTCACTGAGTCTTCACAAATATTAATGCAATTTTTCACAGAAGTAGATTGTGACAAGCAGGGACAGTTCTTATGAACGTGGTTAACCAGTGGCTCTGTGTCACGCCTGCCCGTCCACGTGCCTCTGTTTACGTCCTGTCCATGTGGTTCTGTTTGGTTATGTGCTCCCCTTGTTCTCTGCTCCGCCCTTGCCCCGCCTGTCTCGCCTGTTTGTCATTTTGTCGTTAGTTCTGTCAGCTGTTTTTCCTGGTTAGTACGTTTAGGCCCTCTGTTTGCCCCCAGTCTCTGTCGCTCATTGTTGATTATGTTGTGGTGTTTTCCGTATGTTTCTTTATTAAATCCTTATTTTTGACTAAAAGTTCGCGAGAGTGTCAGCTCCTGCCTTTCCCTGCTCCTGCTCCAGCTACACCGTGACAGAATGAGCGACCTGTCTTTCTGTTTGTGCCTGTTCCTGTCTCTGTGTTTTGTCCTGTTCCTTGGTTCCTGTCTGCTCTGTGTTCTCGTTCTCGTCTCGTCAGTCTCCTCCGTTGTCTGCTCGTCGTCCTTTCTCGCTTCTCTCGTCGTCCTCCTCCTGTATCGTCTCGTAGACTTCCTCCCTGTTCGTCTTATCGTTCGTCCTCGTCCCTGGTTTTGTGTTCTTCTGGGTTTTGTGTTCTGGTCTTTGTTCCTGTCTTTTCCTGTTTGCCTGTTTTTCCTGGTTCCTGTCTGTCTGTCCCTGGCTCGTTTTTTTTCTCTCTGTTCCTGTCTGTCTGTCCATTCCCGCCTTTGCCTGTGTCTGTTCCTGTCCGTCCATTCCTGGTCTCTGTCTGTCCGTTTCTATCCCGTCTTTGTCCTGGCCCTCCTTTGGGGTGGCTCCTGGGGTTGCTTCGGTTTGGCCCCCCGGTGCCTCACACTGTAAGACAATGAAACATCAGCTCAGCTTATAATTTTGTACCTTTAACTTTTTTCTTATTTGTGTCTAGTTTATTATAGTCACTCACTCAGTTTACACACTAAATAAACAAAAAGTTAAGTTCCTAAACTATTTTTTTTTAAAGTATTTTATCTGATTTGTGTTCTAAGGCATGCTGTGCTGGACTAACTAAAATTAGCATTTAAAACAAATACTTCTCAAATACTTTGTCAGTGTTCAAAAATGCTACATAGGTCATTTTTCAAAACAATGCCCAGTCCAGACTCTGGTCTGCTTCTGATACTGAAATATATGCGCACACAATGTTGTCTACATAAAAGGCGTCTCTAAGTGTCTTAGAGGGCTTTGGAAAGAGGGTTTTAGATGCCCATGTTTTTGGGAATCAAACACTGCCAACTTGTCCATGCAGGCTGCCACTGCGAATGGAGGTAGTGTAATCTAAAGAAGTGTAGTTTAAAGACTCGACAGTGGCAGGAAGAAAACACAGAAGCATGACAGTACTCTCTCCCATGGTGTCCAAGACAACTCAGAGATAAAGACAACCATGACGACAAGCTCCCCCACCACCAGAAGCACCGTGAAGCTGCCACAACTCTGGACAGGGGTCCTCACCCTGCCTCGACCTTGTTGATGATCGAGGGAGGGACTTAGGGACAGGTGTCTGGCAAACCCACAACACTGACCAGTCTAGGAATTACAAAAGTACCATCTGGAATGACTTCTGGGGTGCAGAGCAGGATGAGATGGATGACAGCAGTAAGATTTTTTCACTTGGGCAGGATCCAAGTCTACCAGGTACTGGATGACCCCAGCTCTCCTCCTAGAATCCAAATGTCTTTGAACAGCTGTAGCCGGTAGAGATCTAGGGCCATGTCTAATTCATGTCAAATAGGCATTGGTTGAATTTTCCCAGGTTAGTTTTGGTCCGGCAGATATAAGGGGGGGTCCTAGTTAGCAATAGCGAGCTAGCTTCCGCATTTGGCAGTCGTGAGTTCAGCAGGAAGTAGGAGAGAAACAAAGCAGGCTATAAGGTATGTTTTAACTTGCTGATGTTTATTTTAAGCACTCGTTTCATAGACCGGTGAAATTCAGCGTAGCTCAGCATTGTGATTTTATAACTAGACTGGAACTGAGGCCCGCGAAGGTGTAAACTGGGGCTAGCTGCTGTTTTATGGGTTTCTTTTAGAGTTTTATGACCAGGTTGGGTTTTAATACGTGCTGAAATATTTTAGATAAAGTCTACTCTACTCTGGCTCCACTTTGTATAGTGTGGTTGTGTGTGGGTTTATTTTTTTTTTCTCTCCCTCTCTATTTGTATACTGATTTGTAGAATAACACTATGCTTGCTGGAAATCTTTAAGGCTGTCTTAGCCTGGGAGAATTGGAAGACTTTCTTTATTTTGGGCACTCTATTTTCCTTTTTTGTGTGATGTCCCAGCCAATTAAATAGTTACTCCACTCCCAGGGTGCAGATTTCTGGAGACTGTAAATATATTTTAACTTTTTTTAATATAATTTATTTTGTTGTATTCCTTTAGTATTATATTTATTAAAATTATATTAGTTTTTCATGAGTCAGCCAATTTTAAAAGTGACCAACTGTTAATAAAGAACTTGCAATTTTCTTCTAACAAAGTAATTGGTGTGATTGTATTTATTCAGAGCAACTCTTTGCTCTTTGAATAAACCAAGGGGTGGCGTAGTTGGTTTTGACACTAGCCAGTTGGGGTGCACGTGCCACACAGGAGTCCCCTAGACGGCAACAGGAGGGCGAGGTGTGGCATTGCGTGTAGCTTTGTCCAAGGGAGCAGAGACAGCTGTGTTACACCGGGAGACATGGGAAGACGGAAAGACCCAATCTTAAGCAGGCAGTGCTAAGTTGTACATAACATGTTAGTTTTTAAAAAGTATTTCAAAGGACAGACATACTTCTGCATCAGCTTTGTACTCCCCCTTAGAAAACCTGCTTGCCGGGCCAGCGCCAGACCCCAGGAGTGTAGGAAAGGGTGTCTCCTCTACGCCTGTCAGAGGAGGTTGATGATCTAACATGCACTGAAATGGAGTTCTGGATCATTTAAGCCCAAGACAAAGACAGAACAATCAATGATTTTTATGACAATAGTCTTAGAATTTGTGGAGTGTTTGGTTTGTCTGCTCACACTGACCATTAGACTGGGGGTTACAGCCTTGAGTCAAGCTGACTGTAGTGTCTTATGAAAGCTGTACCTAGAATGTAGTCTGTTGATGCCTATCCGATACCCTCTTGTATAACATAAGTTGAATTATACTCTCAGGAGTTACAAAAGCAGTAGGTTATTGAAGAAATGGGATGAGATGGACTCCACAAGAAAAAAGTGATCAACAATGGTGAGTACAAGAGTATTGCCTTGATGTTCAGGAATATGCATGACGAAACTGGAAAGGGCATATGTTTCCCAGCAGGAAGTGTGGGAGGAGTTTGAACAGACAGAACATAAGGCTATAACGCTACAAACATCATTTTCTTTTTTTTTTTTTTTTTTTCACCAGTATTTGTTAGCCAGGAGTTGATTTGTGCAGGTTTCACCTGCATGACCAGAAGTGATAGAAAATTGTCTCTCTGTTGAGAGTTATGTTACATTATCTGTTATGTTTTATTACTATTTCAACCTTTAATCTGATTGGGGCCATCACTTAACTAGGTGATACAACTGGCTCAGGATTATCAGATTTTTTTTTTTTATCATCTGAATTAAACATGCATGAGAGGGCATCTGCTTTGGTGTTGCGGGAACCAGGACGGTATGTAATGGTGAATCGGAACCTGGAAAAGAACAGGGACCAAGGGGCCTGATTAGAGTTTAATTATTTGCCTGAACAAAGGTTCTCTAAATTCTTGTGATCTGAGAATATTAGAAAGACGTTAGTTGCCCTTCAGCCAGTGGCACCACTCATCAAAAGCCACTTTCATGTGTGGCAACTCCTTTTCACCCATACCATAATTCCTTTTCGCAGGGATCAGTTTGTGAAAATAGGCAACAGGAAATTATGTGGTTTACCACTGTTCTGGGAAAGGACTGCACTGACACCATTGGAAGCATCTAACTATGAATAGTTCAGAATGGGCTGAAGTAAAACTTACTTTGAGGCTCTTGAAGTCTGTTTCTGCTTGGAATATCCAAACTAACTACTTAACATATTCTTTCAAAAATGTGGTGAGAAGTGCACCTACTGTGCGCTGTAGTTATGAATGAAACATCTGTAAAAGTAAGCAAAACCAAAAAACCTCTGCACTCCTTAATGGATTACGGGTGAGTTGGCAACGGCTTGAAATGCCCTCAGCACTAATAATATATCCTATCACTGAGCTAGAAGACAGATGAAATTCACATTTCTCACCTATGAGATATAGTCGATTTTTAAGTAATAAGTAAGGAGGACGATTTTTCACTCATCGCCCTCCTGCTTCCTGACATTATTATACACGCTACGTAATTTGTGAAAACTGTAAACAGCGGCACCACAGAGTTGTTCAGGGTTTGGTGATTTGATTATCTCCTCTACATGAAAGAACAGCTGTTAAAGCATGCAAATAATGAAAACAAAGAGACACCGTCAGTGTTTAGCTTTTTATCTCTCGAGCGTCTTCTCCGCACCAGGCAATAAACATTGCTCACAGTTAATCTCAACTTAGTTAGTCAAACCCAGAGTTACACAAGTATACTACAAAAAGAATTCCTGGCAGCACAGAGTGACAGAGAAGAGCGTATACTTTTACCACAACCCTTTTATTGTAACCGTACCCAGAGTGGGACTACTCACAACTTTAGCATGTGGCAATGGAACCTGACAGTCAAGTAAAATGTGACCAGCAATGAATTTGGAGTGCATTGACTGGCCAGTGAAGTGTGACAGGAAGCAGTGCATTATCCATGTCTAAATTGGTCTACATGAATTGCCAGTGAGCTCATCTAAGGCCTAACCATTATGGTGGTCGGAGGCAGCTTAAAACCTTAAAGGCACTTTGTTTTTCCTCATTTCTCAGTTTGGACTGGTGTTTAAAGAGGGAACCATTATAAAAAGACAAGCAAAAGGCTAAATGTCCTCACCTATGCTCTAAAAATACAAGTCAAATTTGAACAGTTAACAAGTCTATTACAATATGGAGGAAAAAAGAGGTACGACAGAGCAGCTAGGTATGAAGAACAAACCCCTAGACAGGAAGTGCTCTTTCTGTTGCCCACGTCAGAAACAAGTCTGCTCGCAAACCAGCTTCTGTCTGTCAGACGAACTGCAGCACGGCTAATACCTGACAATGCGAGGACTGTGTGTGATTGAACCATCTAAAACTGAAGGGTGCAGACCAGTAGTTATAGTCTCTAAAAAGGATGGCAAACTCAGATTCTGCATTGATTTCTCAAAACTAGTGTTAAATACTAGGTTATTGGAAAGTGCCATTAAGTCCAGACACAAAAGATCCAACAGCTTTTAGAATTACTTGTGGACTATACCTTGTGGACAAAACCTAACACCAGTCCTCCAAAGGATTTTAGCAAAGTAACCTAGCCAAGTGCAACGCGGTCTCTTAGCTAGGCTAAGTTTAGGGGAATGGAATCATATGTCCCCACCCAGGGGTTATAGTAGTTGAATGTTTATCATAGGGTATAATAGTAAGACAAAATCTGTCCATTTCCACATGAATAACATTAGTACAAAAGTAAACGAAAAGACAAAACTGTGTTGATTTTAGTCATTCGTGATGAGCAAATGAAATGCAGTAACAATTCAGTACACAATTTTACATTTAAGAAAAAACATTTTATACAGACAGGCTTTAGATGGTATTAAGTTAGGTGGCATTCACTACATACACTCTAATGATTAGCTAGCACTGTTCAAGGTATGTATTGAAGTGTAAAAGAAAATCAGCTAGCAAGATAAATTATTATCTCATTCAGTACCATCAAAGAGCCTACTTTAGAATAGAACTCACAGAGGAACACTATGACTCCTTGCCATCAGAGCAATCCCAAACAGACGCATATCCTTTCAGATCCATTGCATAGTGTTCAGACAGACTGCTGGATGTGTTCAGGTCTGAAGTATGAGTGGACCTTCATTTTTATTTTTTTTCCTCTTTATCCAATATAAAAGATTTAAGTAATGTTTACTTTGCTGGCCTACCGAATCTTGTACACTGATATTTATGGAATTGTTAAACTAGTGTTTTACCACTTACTTTCCTTTGACTTGTTCTTTCATTATACAAGTTGATCATTGTATAGTGAATCTCTTTAGAAATATCTTAGTCACCTGAATAGTCTTTTGACTTGTGTCTAAATAAATGATGAGTGTTCTGACTGTGCAGTATTCTATGTACTGCAGTTCACAGTCACAAATAAGAAATTACCTCATTTCCATCCTTCAGGTGCAGTTCCAATATCAGATGACCCATCAGAGGACAAGCTTATCCATACTTCTTTCACAGAGGGCATATTAGTACTACAGTAGAGTCTAAACGCTTAAAAAGAAGACATAACAGGTTAAGCAGGCTTAACTAGGAGGATTAACTACACCCATCTTTTTACTGTGCATGCAGTTATTTCACAGGAGCTAAGAGAGTGAAGTCAGTTTTTGGGCTACAGAGAAATCTGACTATTCTACATTTTATCAAGTGCTGCCTCAAATAGGTAACCAGTGTTGACCAGTTATTACTTGGGTGGCGATCATTTTCAGCACAGCAGTGGCACTGACATGCTGGTGTGGTATATATCAGACGCAGCGATGTTTATGGAATTTGTCAGTGTCACTGCTTGGGAGATTGTGATGCTGAGAGTAGACCTCCGCCCAAAAATAAACACATTAATAAATATTTCAATGCAACATCTATCCATTGTAACTAATGAAGCACTAGATGATAAGTGATGCAAACTGAGCATGGAAATGATGAGCTTTGACACGACAGTACTCTTCACAAGAATACATTTGCATAAATCCCTTTCTATTTTTCTTAGATTGTATTGTTGCTCTCTGAAACCAAAGCATCATTTTTATCTCTGAAGCCCATGAATTCCTTTATTTTCTTTACATTATATACCCACAACTTCTATCAACTTCTATTTAAGAGAGCACACCAATTCTGTATTTCACATTGCATCTTGCAACTGATATAGCTGAAATAGCTTTCTTCATAAGCTTTACATCTACATTTTCTGTTCACAACCTTCTGTAAGTATGTTTCATTGCTATGACAAATATATTTACAGGAAATTATATTTATTCCTTTTCTAGCAGTTGGCCGGTCCATGCAGTTTGGAAATCCTGTTGGGAATTATTCTGAATTTACATTTCAAGATGGAGAGCATTTTACCTCTCTCTTACTGTGGGGAAATGGAGCTGGAACACGTCTTGAATTTGATAGCTCCTAGTCAAACCGCGCCCGAGAGTTCTTTGCATACATGACTGAAAGGGGGTTGAAGAAAGAATACCCAATTGATGTTGGTTCTGGGATCTGCATTGGGATCACAGGAAGGGCAGGTTCAGATATTGATTGCTTAGGCTTCAAGTTCATCAACACCATCAAGTCTACTGTGTTTACTAATGTGAACTATCCCACACTTCATCAGGTGATACCCAAAGTGTCTGTTGAAGAAATCAAATCCCTGAATTATCAAAACAATTCTACTGTCCAGCAAGAGTACAAAATAGAAACTTCAAAAACTCTTACCAGAAGGTCCTACTGGTCAGTGACCAACAAGATGGAGTTCACCTTCAGCATGGAAGTGAAGGCAGAAAATCCAGAGGTTGTAGAAGTATCAGCTAGATACAGTTTCAAAATTGGTTCTGAAAGCACATACGCTCTAGAGAATACTGAGCAGAAAACTGAGCTGCTGGCATTCCCTGTCAAGGTTCCTCCAGGGAAAATAGTGGATGTAGACATCACAATCGGTCGAGCTGTAGTTGATCTCCCGTACACCGGCACTGTCCAAATCACCTGCTCCAATGGCAGCGTTCTGCAGTTTCCAATCAGTGGAACCTACAAGGGCCTCACTTACACTGATGCGAAAACAGTTGTGAATGAATCCCAAAAACAACTACATTAGACAGTTTCTTTCGGCTGTCCCACAAGGACCTCCTTGGTCTGAAAAAATACAACATATTAATGTTATCAGCTTTTATGCATCTTTTAAAATGATTGTGAAAGGGGTTTGGTGGAATAAGGGATTTGTTTAATTACTTTTTACATGCTACCTTTTCAGCAAAGACTTATTCCCATAAGGGACATTTGTTGCTCTCAATAATACGCTGCAACCAACAGGAGCTTCTTAGTTTAGGATTGTCTAGCATATGTTCAGGATTCGTTCACTTCATCTAAAGGCTAATTTTGAGAAATACAGATATAAAGAAGGTAATTTCTGCATATATGTCACACCTGATGAGATTATAATGGAACTGCTTTAGGTTCAGTGTCAGGTCAAAAACGAGAAGATATAAGCTTCATGGTTAATTTTTTTGAGTAATGTATGACAAAACTCCCCAGAAAACGTCTGTAGTATATACAATACCAACCCATTTTCTTCTTGGTTCATGAGTAAAAAGAACATCGCTCTCGTTAGCTGATTATCCTGGTCAGGGAACAGATGCCACCATTGCCGGTCTGCAGGATTACATAGTGTGCAATGTAGGATGCACTCAGGACATGACCCACACTTCTCATTTACAGCAACCAACCCATCTATCGAGCACATGTTTGGACAGTGGGAGAAGACTGGAGCGTGCAGAGGACAACATGAAAACTCCAATCAGATGGGACTAAACACTGTATGCTAAGCAAATCTCAGGCAAAGTTCATGGACTTGTAGTTGATGCATGGTGTTGCTTTTGTTGCTGATTTGCCTAAAAGCCTGAAGAGACACCAGATTTGTAATTGAGAAATATTTACTCATATGTATAATCTAAACATTAATTATAATATTGTGAGCATTTTCTGCATTGAAATGACATGTAAAAGTTGATAGAAGTTGTGGGTATATAATGTAAAGAAAATAAAGGAATTCATGGGCTTCAGAGATAAAAATGATGCTTTGGTTTCAGAGAGCAACAATACAATCTAAGAAAAATAGAAAGGGATTTATGCAAATGTATTCTTGTGAAGAGTACTGTCGTGTCAAAGCTCATCATTTCCATGCTCAGTTTGCATCACTTATCATCTAGTGCTTCATTAGTTACAATGGATAGATGTTGCATTGAAATATTTATTAATGTGTTTATTTTTGGGCAGAGGTCTACTCTCAGCATCACAATCTCCCAAGCAGTGACACTGACAAATTCCATAAACATCGCTGCGTCTGATATATACCACACCAGCATGTCAGTGCCACTGCTGTGCTGAAAATGATCGCCACCCAAGTAATAACTGGTCAACACTGGTTACCTATTTGAGGCAGCACTTGATAAAATGTAGAATAGTCAGATTTCTCTGTAGCCCAAAAACTGACTTCACTCTCTTAGCTCCTGTGAAATAACTGCATGCACAGTAAAAAGATGGGTGTAGTTAATCCTCCTAGTTAAGCCTGCTTAACCTGTTATGTCTTCTTTTTAAGCGTTTAGACTCTACTGTAGTACTAATATGCCCTCTGTGAAAGAAGTATGGATAAGCTTGTCCTCTGATGGGTCATCTGATATTGGAACTGCACCTGAAGGATGGAAATGAGGTAATTTCTTATTTGTGACTGTGAACTGCAGTACATAGAATACTGCACAGTCAGAACACTCATCATTTATTTAGACACAAGTCAAAAGACTATTCAGGTGACTAAGATATTTCTAAAGAGATTCACTATACAATGATCAACTTGTATAATGAAAGAACAAGTCAAAGGAAAGTAAGTGGTAAAACACTAGTTTAACAATTCCATAAATATCAGTGTACAAGATTCGGTAGGCCAGCAAAGTAAACATTACTTAAATCTTTTATATTGGATAAAGAGGAAAAAAAATAAAAATGAAGGTCCACTCATACTTCAGACCTGAACACATCCAGCAGTCTGTCTGAACACTATGCAATGGATCTGAAAGGATATGCGTCTGTTTGGGATTGCTCTGATGGCAAGGAGTCATAGTGTTCCTCTGTGAGTTCTATTCTAAAGTAGGCTCTTTGATGGTACTGAATGAGATAATAATTTATCTTGCTAGCTGATTTTCTTTTTACACTTCAATACATACCTTGAACAGTGCTAGCTAATCATTAGAGTGTATGTAGTGAATGCCACCTAACTTAATACCATCTAAAGCCTGTCTGTATAAAATGTTTTTTCTTAAATGTAAAATTGTGTACTGAATTGTTACTGCATTTCATTTGCTCATCACGAATGACTAAAATCAACACAGTTTTGTCTTTTCGTTTACTTTTGTACTAATGTTATTCATGTGGAAATGGACAGATTTTGTCTTACTATTATACCCTATGATAAACATTCAACTACTATAACCCCTGGGTGGGGACATATGATTCCATTCCCCTAAACTTAGCCTAGCTAAGAGACCGCGTTGCACTTGGCTAGGTTACTTTGCTAAAATCCTTTGGAGGACTGGTGTTAGGTTTTGTCCACAAGGTATAGTCCACAAGTAATTCTAAAAGCTGTTGGATCTTTTGTGTCTGGACTTAATGGCACTTTCCAATAACCTAGTATTTAACACTAGTTTTGAGAAATCAATGCAGAATCTGAGTTTGCCATCCTTTTTAGAGACTATAACTACTGGTCTGCACCCTTCAGTTTTAGATGGTTCAATCACACACAGTCCTCGCATTGTCAGGTATTAGCCGTGCTGCAGTTCGTCTGACAGACAGAAGCTGGTTTGCGAGCAGACTTGTTTCTGACGTGGGCAACAGAAAGAGCACTTCCTGTCTAGGGGTTTGTTCTTCATACCTAGCTGCTCTGTCGTACCTCTTTTTCCTCCATATTGTAATAGACTTGTTAACTGTTCAAATTTGACTTGTATTTTTAGAGCATAGGTGAGGACATTTAGCCTTTTGCTTGTCTTTTTATAATGGTTCCCTCTTTAAACACCAGTCCAAACTGAGAAATGAGGAAAAACAAAGTGCCTTTAAGGTTTTAAGCTGCCTCCGACCACCATAATGGTTAGGCCTTAGATGAGCTCACTGGCAATTCATGTAGACCAATTTAGACATGGATAATGCACTGCTTCCTGTCACACTTCACTGGCCAGTCAATGCACTCCAAATTCATTGCTGGTCACATTTTA
Source organism: Megaleporinus macrocephalus (assembly GCA_021613375.1). Classification (NCBI taxonomy): domain Eukaryota; kingdom Metazoa; phylum Chordata; class Actinopteri; order Characiformes; family Anostomidae; genus Megaleporinus; species Megaleporinus macrocephalus. The sequence continues at coordinate 14,680,956 of CM038714.1, read as the reverse complement.
CTTGACTGTCAGGTTCCATTGCCACATGCTAAAGTTGTGAGTAGTCCCACTCTGGGTACGGTTACAATAAAAGGGTTGTGGTAAAAGTATACGCTCTTCTCTGTCACTCTGTGCTGCCAGGAATTCTTTTTGTAGTATACTTGTGTAACTCTGGGTTTGACTAACTAAGTTGAGATTAACTGTGAGCAATGTTTATTGCCTGGTGCGGAGAAGACGCTCGAGAGATAAAAAGCTAAACACTGACGGTGTCTCTTTGTTTTCATTATTTGCATGCTTTAACAGCTGTTCTTTCATGTAGAGGAGATAATCAAATCACCAAACCCTGAACAACTCTGTGGTGCCGCTGTTTACAGTTTTCACAAATTACGTAGCGTGTATAATAATGTCAGGAAGCAGGAGGGCGATGAGTGAAAAATCGTCCTCCTTACTTATTACTTAAAAATCGACTATATCTCATAGGTGAGAAATGTGAATTTCATCTGTCTTCTAGCTCAGTGATAGGATATATTATTAGTGCTGAGGGCATTTCAAGCCGTTGCCAACTCACCCGTAATCCATTAAGGAGTGCAGAGGTTTTTTGGTTTTGCTTACTTTTACAGATGTTTCATTCATAACTACAGCGCACAGTAGGTGCACTTCTCACCACATTTTTGAAAGAATATGTTAAGTAGTTAGTTTGGATATTCCAAGCAGAAACAGACTTCAAGAGCCTCAAAGTAAGTTTTACTTCAGCCCATTCTGAACTATTCATAGTTAGATGCTTCCAATGGTGTCAGTGCAGTCCTTTCCCAGAACAGTGGTAAACCACATAATTTCCTGTTGCCTATTTTCACAAACTGATCCCTGCGAAAAGGAATTATGGTATGGGTGAAAAGGAGTTGCCACACATGAAAGTGGCTTTTGATGAGTGGTGCCACTGGCTGAAGGGCAACTAACGTCTTTCTAATATTCTCAGATCACAAGAATTTAGAGAACCTTTGTTCAGGCAAATAATTAAACTCTAATCAGGCCCCTTGGTCCCTGTTCTTTTCCAGGTTCCGATTCACCATTACATACCGTCCTGGTTCCCGCAACACCAAAGCAGATGCCCTCTCATGCATGTTTAATTCAGATGATAAAAAAAAAAAATCTGATAATCCTGAGCCAGTTGTATCACCTAGTTAAGTGATGGCCCCAATCAGATTAAAGGTTGAAATAGTAATAAAACATAACAGATAATGTAACATAACTCTCAACAGAGAGACAATTTTCTATCACTTCTGGTCATGCAGGTGAAACCTGCACAAATCAACTCCTGGCTAACAAATACTGGTGAAAAAAAAAAAAAAAAAAAGAAAATGATGTTTGTAGCGTTATAGCCTTATGTTCTGTCTGTTCAAACTCCTCCCACACTTCCTGCTGGGAAACATATGCCCTTTCCAGTTTCGTCATGCATATTCCTGAACATCAAGGCAATACTCTTGTACTCACCATTGTTGATCACTTTTTTCTTGTGGAGTCCATCTCATCCCATTTCTTCAATAACCTACTGCTTTTGTAACTCCTGAGAGTATAATTCAACTTATGTTATACAAGAGGGTATCGGATAGGCATCAACAGACTACATTCTAGGTACAGCTTTCATAAGACACTACAGTCAGCTTGACTCAAGGCTGTAACCCCCAGTCTAATGGTCAGTGTGAGCAGACAAACCAAACACTCCACAAATTCTAAGACTATTGTCATAAAAATCATTGATTGTTCTGTCTTTGTCTTGGGCTTAAATGATCCAGAACTCCATTTCAGTGCATGTTAGATCATCAACCTCCTCTGACAGGCGTAGAGGAGACACCCTTTCCTACACTCCTGGGGTCTGGCGCTGGCCCGGCAAGCAGGTTTTCTAAGGGGGAGTACAAAGCTGATGCAGAAGTATGTCTGTCCTTTGAAATACTTTTTAAAAACTAACATGTTATGTACAACTTAGCACTGCCTGCTTAAGATTGGGTCTTTCCGTCTTCCCATGTCTCCCGGTGTAACACAGCTGTCTCTGCTCCCTTGGACAAAGCTACACGCAATGCCACACCTCGCCCTCCTGTTGCCGTCTAGGGGACTCCTGTGTGGCACGTGCACCCCAACTGGCTAGTGTCAAAACCAACTACGCCACCCCTTGGTTTATTCAAAGAGCAAAGAGTTGCTCTGAATAAATACAATCACACCAATTACTTTGTTAGAAGAAAATTGCAAGTTCTTTATTAACAGTTGGTCACTTTTAAAATTGGCTGACTCATGAAAAACTAATATAATTTTAATAAATATAATACTAAAGGAATACAACAAAATAAATTATATTAAAAAAAGTTAAAATATATTTACAGTCTCCAGAAATCTGCACCCTGGGAGTGGAGTAACTATTTAATTGGCTGGGACATCACACAAAAAAGGAAAATAGAGTGCCCAAAATAAAGAAAGTCTTCCAATTCTCCCAGGCTAAGACAGCCTTAAAGATTTCCAGCAAGCATAGTGTTATTCTACAAATCAGTATACAAATAGAGAGGGAGAGAAAAAAAAAATAAACCCACACACAACCACACTATACAAAGTGGAGCCAGAGTAGAGTAGACTTTATCTAAATATTTCAGCACGTATTAAAACCCAACCTGGTCATAAAACTCTAAAAGAAACCCATAAAACAGCAGCTAGCCCCAGTTTACACCTTCGCGGGCCTCAGTTCCAGTCTAGTTATAAAATCACAATGCTGAGCTACGCTGAATTTCACCGGTCTATGAAACGAGTGCTTAAAAATAAACATCAGCAAGTTAAAACATACCTTATAGCCTGCTTTGTTTCTCTCCTACTTCCTGCTGAACTCACGACTGCCAAATGCGGAAGCTAGCTCGCTATTGCTAACTAGGACCCCCCCTTATATCTGCCGGACCAAAACTAACCTGGGAAAATTCAACCAATGCCTATTTGACATGAATTAGACATGGCCCTAGATCTCTACCGGCTACAGCTGTTCAAAGACATTTGGATTCTAGGAGGAGAGCTGGGGTCATCCAGTACCTGGTAGACTTGGATCCTGCCCAAGTGAAAAAATCTTACTGCTGTCATCCATCTCATCCTGCTCTGCACCCCAGAAGTCATTCCAGATGGTACTTTTGTAATTCCTAGACTGGTCAGTGTTGTGGGTTTGCCAGACACCTGTCCCTAAGTCCCTCCCTCGATCATCAACAAGGTCGAGGCAGGGTGAGGACCCCTGTCCAGAGTTGTGGCAGCTTCACGGTGCTTCTGGTGGTGGGGGAGCTTGTCGTCATGGTTGTCTTTATCTCTGAGTTGTCTTGGACACCATGGGAGAGAGTACTGTCATGCTTCTGTGTTTTCTTCCTGCCACTGTCGAGTCTTTAAACTACACTTCTTTAGATTACACTACCTCCATTCGCAGTGGCAGCCTGCATGGACAAGTTGGCAGTGTTTGATTCCCAAAAACATGGGCATCTAAAACCCTCTTTCCAAAGCCCTCTAAGACACTTAGAGACGCCTTTTATGTAGACAACATTGTGTGCGCATATATTTCAGTATCAGAAGCAGACCAGAGTCTGGACTGGGCATTGTTTTGAAAAATGACCTATGTAGCATTTTTGAACACTGACAAAGTATTTGAGAAGTATTTGTTTTAAATGCTAATTTTAGTTAGTCCAGCACAGCATGCCTTAGAACACAAATCAGATAAAATACTTTAAAAAAAAATAGTTTAGGAACTTAACTTTTTGTTTATTTAGTGTGTAAACTGAGTGAGTGACTATAATAAACTAGACACAAATAAGAAAAAAGTTAAAGGTACAAAATTATAAGCTGAGCTGATGTTTCATTGTCTTACAGTGTGAGGCACCGGGGGGCCAAACCGAAGCAACCCCAGGAGCCACCCCAAAGGAGGGCCAGGACAAAGACGGGATAGAAACGGACAGACAGAGACCAGGAATGGACGGACAGGAACAGACACAGGCAAAGGCGGGAATGGACAGACAGACAGGAACAGAGAGAAAAAAAACGAGCCAGGGACAGACAGACAGGAACCAGGAAAAACAGGCAAACAGGAAAAGACAGGAACAAAGACCAGAACACAAAACCCAGAAGAACACAAAACCAGGGACGAGGACGAACGATAAGACGAACAGGGAGGAAGTCTACGAGACGATACAGGAGGAGGACGACGAGAGAAGCGAGAAAGGACGACGAGCAGACAACGGAGGAGACTGACGAGACGAGAACGAGAACACAGAGCAGACAGGAACCAAGGAACAGGACAAAACACAGAGACAGGAACAGGCACAAACAGAAAGACAGGTCGCTCATTCTGTCACGGTGTAGCTGGAGCAGGAGCAGGGAAAGGCAGGAGCTGACACTCTCGCGAACTTTTAGTCAAAAATAAGGATTTAATAAAGAAACATACGGAAAACACCACAACATAATCAACAATGAGCGACAGAGACTGGGGGCAAACAGAGGGCCTAAACGTACTAACCAGGAAAAACAGCTGACAGAACTAACGACAAAATGACAAACAGGCGAGACAGGCGGGGCAAGGGCGGAGCAGAGAACAAGGGGAGCACATAACCAAACAGAACCACATGGACAGGACGTAAACAGAGGCACGTGGACGGGCAGGCGTGACACAGAGCCACTGGTTAACCACGTTCATAAGAACTGTCCCTGCTTGTCACAATCTACTTCTGTGAAAAATTGCATTAATATTTGTGAAGACTCAGTGAGCGGCTTCTACATTGTTGACTTTTCAATAAAGATAGGGCTACACGGAATGATCCTAATTGAACATTTGTTGGTTCCTTTGAACTGTATGTTGAACTGTTGAAATTAAAATGAAATGAAAAGCACATGACTGTAGACTGTAAAACCCCCCACTGCCTTCTACACCTCCTACTGGCGATTCCAGGGATTAAGAACTGTTGATATTTCAAACGTTTTCACAACATTTCAATAACTTTACATTTATATGGCTAATTTTAACCTCTTACAGAAAAACTACACAATCCAAAGTGTAATAGAATGAAGATTGTAAGCCAGGCCCTCTCTTTCAACTTCAGTGACATCACATATGTTCTTCTGGATGAATGGGCAAAAAATCTGTCAAATATGCTACACATTCTTGTAGAGAGCCTTCCCAGAGGACGGAAGCTGTTCCCAGCAAACAACAGACTTCCTCGGGACGTTCTTTGACGTTCCATTTTGGGTACATATGTAACGTTCGCTGTAGGACGTTACCATGCCTTTTTTAATGTTCGCAACAGGTCCTATTCTAGTCATACGGGGACGTTCGAAAAAACCCATTCATGGGACATTCAGTACCGTCCCCATATAGTCCCCTAAATAGCGTTATTTTTGTTACCTTTACGGGACGTTCAATAACGTCCCCATATAGTCCCCCAAATAGCGTTATTTTTGTTACCTTTACGAGACGTTCAGTAACGTCCCCATATAGTCCCCCAAATAGCGTTATTTTTGTTACCTTTACGGAACGTTCTGAGAACTTTCGCATATGGTCCCTGGTGGTTACCCACATAGTTCCCGATCCGTTGCGTGTCATGACTCTAAACTCTGATATAGATCTGTTTTACTGATGATAAATCCGCTTATCACTCTCACTCATTCACATCTTCAGTACGATTTCAGAACCGAGTCACATTTTATATGTAGTTTGAAGTTTTTATACGGAGCCGCGGAGGAACCACCATTATTCAAAATCAGAACGAGGAGCCACCAACGGGCACTTCCAACAAACAGAAGTCCAGCAATGGTAGGTTACACTTAAGTGTTTGTTAAATGTGTTTTTGTACAGGATTGTTTTGTTTATGTTGATAGTGCTGGTGATGTATTTGCGTTTTATGCTCCTACGTCTCCTAGCTCTTTATAGGCAATCAGCTTCACAGCCAGCAATGCTAGTTTGCTTCTCAAACGCACTGCTACGTCTTAAAAAAACAACAACGTATTCCTACAACGAATCAAGAGTCATGTTTAATGTTTAACAGAGATTTATCTTCTGACCACACGCTGAAATATTGCCAACGTATTTTTTAAATTTTGCCGTTCCACCTTAAATAACGCTGCAGTTACTGTCTAGCCCTTCAGGTTACTGAGTCACTCAGACACCATTTAAGGTGGAATATAAGAATTAAAAAAAGATTAAGCATTGAAGTGATGATTAGGATATTTTGATTGTATGAAGCTGCGCATTGGAGGAATGTAGTGATCATTGAACTGAATCTGACATGAATTAACAGTAAATACACAAAGCATTGGAAACACAGTTACAACGCTATGCTAATGATATGCACCTTTTCACTAGGACCTCCTAGATGAACATCTGAAAGTCAGCCCTGTTGCTTCCATTCAAGGTGGGTTACATTTAAGTCAGTTCATTAAATTATTTTTTTACAGCTTTGGATTAATCTAACGTGTTATGTTACATAAAACAGATTAATATGTTTATATTTTGTAGGTTATAACTACAGTCTAGTTCTGTAGACAAAAAGATCTAATGGCATGCAAGTCTACTTTATGCTGCTCACTTTAACTGGTTCTGCTTCGCTAATGCAACTCTTTTGTAAAATGAAGTGAGTTATGAAGCAGTTTATTTTATGGTATAATGTTAGTGTGTTTGGTGTTCAGTCCCTCTCCAGTAGACCTGTGACATGTGCAGAGACTCTGTCATTGGACCATCTGATCAGCCCTGTCGCATCAATCAGACAAGGGGGTTACACTTAGTTCAGTAAATAATAATTTTACAGGTTTGAATTTATCTAATGCATGTTGGAATGTTGGATGATGTGTATTTCATAGGTTACACTGCATAATTTATCCAGCCAATATGTTGAGGCCACAAAATACTGGATGAATACATGACCTGTACGTACTGTGTACTGAATGGAAAACTATATTTAAACTGTCATACTTGCATAATGAGTGTACAATGTGTAGAACTGTGCATACCATGAACCTCAAACACTGCTGTTCCACCTTCAAATACAAATCCTGCCGTTACAAATCCGGGATGGCAAAACAAGTTGATTCCCAAATCCTACTACCTGACAGACTATATTTCACTCAAAATTATGTCCCCAAACAAGGGAAACCAGCTTGTTTCATTCTAGGGCCAGACCATACTATACCATGTAAATAATGTGTAGAACCACATCTGGGAATTTTTCAACCCAGTGGTCACACAACATCAGAGAACAGTTTTAAATACTAAATAAATGCATTCTATGGCACCTTGCAACTATTAGAATGGGGAGCACATTGGGAGGAGCGCACATTTAAAAAAAATGGGGGTGTTATTCTATATAATTCTACTTTTCAAAAATAGAGGGTTTTTTTTTCTTTTTCTTTTTTTTTGTAATTTCTACATTATTCTGTCCCATTTGCCTTGTTTCTTTTTGGCTTAGTTCATAATGTGGAACAGTTTAAATACAGTTGACAGTGTCCAACAGTAGGCCTGTCAAGATTATCATTACATAATCACCTGATCACATTCCCTCAAAAGTTATATATGTATACACACACACACACACACACACACCTCTGTTATTTTAAAACAACCTTTTGCACTGGTGGCGTAACTAGAGAGGAAGCCTGCCCCCACAAATGTATTTTTTTTATTGGGCCGCTTCAGGTAACAGGATATTTTTTGGTCAGAAGTCTGACTTTAATTATAGGCATCTCAGAACATTATTTGTAAAGTTGTTTATTGATGGGTGTATGTGAAACTGTATATTTGCTAATATACATACCCTGTCACATACTTTTGTCTTATTTATTTTATTACACCTGCTTGTCAGCTGTCCCAAGAGAAATAAAATTACTTTAAATGAAGTTGTTTCATAATGATACATCATAAGTACAATCTGGACATAGCCCATAAAACTGAAAAAATCTTTATTGTTTTGTGCTGGCTGTTGTGAAATGGCTGTTTGTTAATATTGTGTGGAATAAAAACGTTAAAGGATGTTGCTTATGAATTATTTATTTTGTATATGCTTATGTTTAAATGTAATTAATTGAAATATAACATTCTTGTTTTAATCTGTATGAAAAGTATATAAGTGTTTATATATAAAGTGTAATTGGGATCTGTACGGACCCGGGCCAGAACTTCTGGATGAGTTGTACAGGATCTGGGCTAAATCACTTTTGCTATGTGGGATACATGATGTTATAATGAGATTTGAAATGAAGGTAAATGTACATTATATTGCAGCAGCCAGTGAGTGCTTTCTTTTTTGCTCTTCTGAAGTTCTTTATCTGGTACCAGAGGATGAAGATTATGGTGTCTGTGTAATCAGGCTCTTAAATAAATACACTCAGTTCTAAGGTATTTAAGCTGGTTAAAAATAGTTGTTTCTGACGTCAAATAAAGAAGCACGTAGTGAATTACAAATGGGTCAGGTTACTTAAGTAAGTTTACCTAGTACTTTGGTTAAGAATTGTTTTAGAAAGGTCTCTTTAAATTAACGAACATTCTTAAGAACGAGATAAAGTACTTTAGCGCTACGAGCAGTTGTGAAAGGTGGTCTGTGTTTTAGTTACTGGAAGAAAATGACACGGAAGAGGCGAAACGGTTGGCGTCCAGTTCAGAAAATATAAACATTTCAAATCAGCGCATATCATTATACAATTAAACTACAAATAAGGCTGTGGTGGTCCTACAAACGTCCTAAGAACGTCGAAAGAGACGTTTAAAGGACTTTCCATAAACGTTCTCTCTTGGTCTCCTGAAGGTTTCGTAGTAGACCTGCAAACGTCCTAAGAACATCGAAAGAGATGTTTAAAGGACTTTCCATGAACGTCCCCCTCATAGTCCCCTGGAGGTTTCCTGGTAGTCCTACGAACGTCCTATAAGAACGTCCCCTGTAACATTTTGGCGACCCTACAAAACGCCATGTTGGTTCGGGGGACGTCCTGGGGACCTTTTTTTGTTAGCTGGGTTGTAGCTACAATGGTGGAGCACCTCCATACTAATGCATACAGCTTTAGAACTAAAAATGCAGATTCGGCTCTGTGTGGGATTCCTGCTTAGCTTCTTTCTTAGCGTTTTGCCACAATATTTATTGTGCATGGGACATCACAACAACTAGAGGTTTACCAGTGACAAGAAGTACAATTCCTTTAGAACAGACAGGATAACAGTCACAACAATGCTAGGCTTTTACCAGTGAAAACATTATCACCTAAGTAAGAACAATTAACTACTAGGAAGTAATAAGTAATTACAAGGTAGTTCACTATTAACCAAACAATAACTACTCGTTTCTCAAAACAACTACTCATAAATGACTTATTAATGTTACATAATTTGCTCAATAATCTTACAAGGTTCCTGGTGAACCACTAACTATTGTGGTGTATATTAACACTACATAATAAAAGAATATATTACACATATACTAAATATACTACACAGTGTGCAGTATCTATGATGCATTATATCATCCATTATTATTAGTTATTGATTTCAGTATAGAGCCCTAAATAACAGACATAATAACAGTCTATTCAAATGCTAATTCTTCACTACCTAGATACTTTCCTCTGTCCCGTGATTTGGGTGTCGTTCTATTTAAAATGGCGTGGCATTGGAGTGTCGAGAGAGATTTATGCTTTGTGATTGTTGTTCTTTGTGATTATTCTGATTGATTGATTTGGTCCTGACCTTCTGCTTGGTTGTTTCGACTCCGACTTTGTCTATTCCCTTCTGATTTGGTTGCTTTTGTGAATACTTGAAAACTTTCTGTAAAGGCAGCGTGTAGGGAGTAACTGCCGTTTATTTTGGGGTTTGGGTGTATGTTTTTGTCTAGTCAGGGTCCTTAGGTTAGCATGCTGTTTTTGTGTTTGTTTATTTGTGTCACTAGGGTAGGTAGTTGTTTGTGTGTAGTTAGCTAGGGTTTTGTTTATTGTTTTGTCCTGGGTCACTCCTGAAGTTTGTCCCAGTGTTTGTCTTTGTCAAGTTCACTGTTAGCCCAATACTCTTTCTTTTACTGTTCTTCTGTGCATTGTTTAATTTTCACAATTCAACATACACCCTTTCTCAATGTGAGAATATCTAGAGTAATGTTGTAGCAACAGAAAGTAAATCATTTTCACTGGAAATGATCAAATGTTCAATAATGAATGTATCCACACAGAGAATGTGTAAAATATCTAATACAGAAACATATTTTCAGAGTTTCAGTTGAACAGAAAACTGTGTCAGTGTTTCAGTCTGAAAGAAGAAGAACAGAGTTTCACTCTCATCCATGCTTCATTGTAAAGCTCTGATATCATCTCAGACACTCTCATCTCTCTCCTTCATAGAAGAACCATTCTACTACTTCTGAAGTGTCAGTTTTCAGTAGATCATGTGATTCACATGAAATCTTCATTGAAGATGTAACTCATTGGAGTATTTAGAAATACAAAGTTTCCCCACACGAGAAACAATCTTTAAAACAGTCTTTTGTTAAAAGAAAATATTAACCTCCTTCCAAACGTCCAACATAGTCTAATATAGACTTTTGTAGTTACAGATGTTTTGATCTGTAGTTCTTTTCATTCTGAAGGTATCATCTACCAGGGCTTCCAGAGGGCGCTCTGAACTGAACTCTTCTCTTTGCTGATGGTCTGCTGGTCTGTGGAGCTCAGCAGAGGTAGATCACTTTCCCTCCATTTCTTGTCTGATGATGGCTGCAGGTCCTGGAAGTGCTTCAGCTGTTTTCTCTGAGACGGTGTCTTCACCTCATCTTTGGAGAGGAAGTGTAGAACCTCATGAACACATCTGGAGAAGCCTTCATTCACAGCTGCTGTACTGGTGGAGAACACAGGCTTCTGCTGCTGTCGTGTCAGGAAGCTGACCGTCATCTTCAGGATGTCTGCTTTCTCCAGCTTGGAGTCGGGCTGCTGGTTGAGGAACTCTGGAACCAGCAGAGTCCTGAGCTGCTCGATGTTGCTGTTGATACGTTCTCTGCGCATCTTCTGTCCACCACTGGCTTTCTCAACTGTAGATACAAAAGGTACCAGATATCTGGTACCAGAGGATGAAGATTATGGTGTCTGTGTAATCAGGCTCTTAAATAAATACACTCAGTTCTAAGGTATTTAAGCTGGTTAAAAATAGTTGTTTCTGACGTCAAATAAAGAAGCACGTAGTGAATTACAAATGGGTCAGGTTACTTAAGTAAGTTTACCTAGTACTTTGGTTAAGAATTGTTTTAGAAAGGTCTCTTTAAATTAACGAACATTCTTAAGAACGAGATAAAGTACTTTAGCGCTACGAGCAGTTGTGAAAGGTGGTCTGTGTTTTAGTTACTGGAAGAAAATGACACGGAAGAGGCGAAACGGTTGGCGTCCAGTTCAGAAAATATAAACATTTCAAATCAGCGCATATCATTATACAATTAAACTACAAATAAGGCTGTGGTGGTCCTACAAACGTCCTAAGAACGTCAAGAGAGACGTTTAAAGGACTTTCCATAAACGTTCTCTCTTGGTCTCCTGAAGGTTTCGTAGTAGACCTGCAAACGTCCTAAGAACATCGAAAGAGATGTTTAAAGGACTTTCCATGAACGTCCCCTCATAGTCCCCTGGAGGTTTCCTGGTAGTCCTACGAACGTCCTATAAGAACGTCCCCTGTAACATTTTGGCGACCCTACAAAACGCCATGTTGGTTCGGGGGACGTCCTGGGGACCTTTTTTTGTTAGCTGGGTTGTAGCTACAATGGTGGAGCACCTCCATACTAATGCATACAGCTTTAGAACTAAAAATGCAGATTCGGCTCTGTGTGGGATTCCTGCTTAGCTTCTTTCTTAGCGTTTTGCCACAATATTTATTGTGCATGGGACATCACAACAACTAGAGGTTTACCAGTGACAAGAAGTACAATTCCTTTAGAACAGACAGGATAACAGTCACAACAATGCTAGGCTTTTACCAGTGAAAACATTATCACCTAAGTAAGAACAATTAACTACTAGGAAGTAATAAGTAATTACAAGGTAGTTCACTATTAACTAAACAATAACTACTCGTTTCTCAAAACAACTACTCATAAATGACTTATTAATGTTACATAATTTGCTCAATAATCTTACAAGGTTCCTGGTGAACCACTAACTATTGTGGTGTATATTAACACTACATAATAAAAGAATATATTACTCATATACTAAATATACTACACAGTGTGCAGTATCTATGATGCATTATATCATCCATTATTATTAGTTATTGATTTCAGTATAGAGCCCTAAATAACAGACATAATAACAGTCTATTCAAATGCTAATTCTTCACTACCTAGATACTTTCCTCTGTCCCGTGATTTGGGTGTCGTTCTATTTAAAATGGCGTGGCATTGGAGTGTCGAGAGAGATTTATGCTTTGTGATTGTTGTTCTTTGTGATTATTCTGATTGATTGATTTGGTCCTGACCTTCTGCTTGGTTGTTTCGACTCCGACTTTGTCTATTCCCTTCTGATTTGGTTGCTTTTGTGAATACTTGAAAACTTTCTGTAAAGGCAGCGTGTAGGGAGTAACTGCCGTTTATTTTGGGGTTTGGGTGTATGTTTTTGTCTAGTCAGGGTCCTTAGGTTAGCATGCTGTTTTTGTGTTTGTTTATTTGTGTCACTAGGGTAGGTAGTTGTTTGTGTGTAGTTAGCTAGGGTTTTGTTTATTGTTTTGTCCTGGGTCACTCCTGAAGTTTGTCCCAGTGTTTGTCTTTGTCAAGTTCACTGTTAGCCCAATACTCTTTCTTTTACTGTTCTTCTGTGCATTGTTTAATTTTCACAATTCAACATACACCCTTTCTCAATGTGAGAATATCTAGAGTAATGTTGTAACAACAGAAAGTAAATCATTTTCACTGGAAATGATCAAATGTTCAATAATGAATGTATCCACACAGAGAATGTGCAAAATATCTAATACAGAAACATATTTTCAGACTGAGTTTCAGTTGAACAGAAAACTGTGTCAGTGTTTCAGTCTGAAAGAAGAAGAACAGAGTTTCACTCTCATCCATGCTTCATTGTAAAGCTCTGATATCATCTTAGACACTCTCATCTCTCTCCTTCATAGAAGAACCATTCTACTACTTCTGAAGTGTCAGTTTTCAGTAGATCATGTGATTCACATGAAATCTTCATTGAAGATGTAACTCATTGGAGTATTTAGAAATACAAAGTTTCCCCACACGAGAAACAATCTTTAAAACAGTCTTTTGTTAAAAGAAAATATTAACCTCCTTCCAAACGTCCAACATAGTCTAATATAGACTTTTGTAGTTACAGATGTTTTGATCTGTAGTTCTTTTCATTCTGAAGGTATCATCTACCAGGGCTTCCAGAGGGCGCTCTGAACTGAACTCTTCTCTTTGCTGATGGTCTGCTGGTCTGTGGAGCTCAGCAGAGGTAGATCACTTTCCCTCCATTTCTTGTCTGATGATGGCTGCAGGTCCTGGAAGTGGTTCAGCAGTTTTCTCTGAGACGGTGTCTTCACCTCATCTTTGGAGAGGAAGTGTAGAACCTCATGAACACATCTGGAGAAGCCTTCATTCACAGCTGCTGTACTGGTGGACAATACAGGCTGCTGCGGCTGTCGTCTCAGGACGCTGACCGTCATCTCCAGGATGTCTGCTTTCTCCAGCTTGGAGTCGGGCTGCTGGTTGAGGAACTCTGGAATCAGCAGAGTCTTGAGCTGCTCGATGCTGCTGTTGATACGATCTCTGCGCATCTTCTCAACTGTAGATACAAAAGTAGAACATGGTTAGTGAACTGGACCCAGAACATTACTGATCATTTCTAAAGTAAGATAAAATCCTGATTGTTTATTTTAGCAGGTTCTGAATGTACCTTGTTGTTGAGAGTTAGGTGCTCCTTTGAGATGGTCATTGCTGAAGTGACTGCAGGAGTCATGGCTGTATCTCAGTGCTGTAGATCTCTCTGTGTAGAGTGAGTCTGATCTCCACTGGCTGGGTCTCCTCTATTTATACTTGGGCTTGTTGAAGGTTCTCACAGTTTGTAGCCAATGGTAGAGCTCAGACAGACAATGAGGAACGTCCAGCTGCCATATGCTGGCTGATCTTGTAGCAGGAGAAATGTTCATGTCTCAGGGGAGCAGGTGGAGGAGGTGGTGAGGATGGGAAAGTTGGGACCTTTTAAAGAGAGCAGATCTGCTTCCTGATGCTGAAATCAGTGTTACTGACAGACCACCTTTATGATTTTAGTCCAAATGTAGTAGATCCCTCCAGTGAAACTATTTGGTGAAGTTCTCCACATTGCAAGTGTGTCTGTTCTCTTGTGTATTGTCTAAATATTTAGGGTTTAGGATATTAATGACCATGGACTGTGATTCGTCCCTCCAGATCTTTTCCACACTCTGACTATTGAAAGAAAGGATGAGGAACAACAAGTGTGTCTATTCACATGTTAATATTTGTCAGCTTCTAATGGTTGAGAAAACAAAACATTCTACACAATCTTTGACTAATAGGTTTTAATATTGTTTTATTAATTGTATTATTGTTGTATTTACGTCTGTTTCTTATATCCCAACTTCTGGAATTGTGTTCCAAAGAATTATCAGAAAGCTGATTCTTGATAAATCTTGATTAAACACATTTATTGAAGTTCATATTGGTTTATATTACTGGGTCTCAAAATTTTTACGTAAAAGAAAATGGCCAGTAAAATTCTTTTTATTATCCATCCATCCATCCATCCATTATCTGCTGCTTAATCCTGCTAGTCGGGGTCACGGGGGGGCTGGAGCCAATCCCAGCGTCATCGGGTGAAGGCGGGGTACATCGCATGGCCAACACTCACTCACACCTCTGGGCATTTTTAGAGTGACCAATCAACCTATCATGCAAGTATTTGGACATGTGGAAGGAAACTGGAGTACCCAGAGGAAACCCACTCAAGGGAGAACATGCACACTGAGAGAAATCAAGCTTCTATCTACTGATCTAAGGATGGCCATCTGCCTGATCTGCTATCCTGAGGTGGTTAACACCCTGCATTGTTGGTATGGCCCTTTGATTGAAGATAACCCCCCAGGATGGCAGCCATCAAGAAGTATTGATGTTTGCGATACTTGCAGGAGGTCGACACCTTGATAAGAAGTCCTTTGATAGGATAATTATCATTCCCCTTGCTTACCCCTCCTTAACATTCCTTTTCCCCACCTACCCTCCTCTTACAATTTCCATTGTATATAAGCTCCCCTAAAAATGACCGCTAACAGACCGGCTGTGATCGACTGAGATGTACCCACGTTTCTTGTGTGTCAATAAACGAGTCTAAGCTGAAGGTCTCCTGACTTCTGATTCCTGAAGGCCGAATTTCTAACAACTTGGTGCCGTGACCCGGATGGCACACTGAAACCTACTTGGTGAGTAAACGCCATTTCGAACCAAAGAGAAATTCTGTTTTTTATAACACGGAGAAGTCAGTAAAGGTTAGCCTCTTTGAAAATAGGTAAGAGTATCTGTTTGTTACTAAAATTGTAACTGTTATCCTCTCTGCTGTGAGAGAAGTTGTTTGCCACTGGTAGAACCTTGCGGTTTGTGGCTGTTACCCTTCCTAAACTAAGGAAGTTTACTGTTTTGTTACAAAAGTTGTAACTGTTATCCTCTCTGCTGTGAGAGAAGTTGTTTGCCACTGGTAAAACCTAGCAGTTTGTGGCTGTTACCCTTCTTAAAAAGAGGGAAGTTCACTGTTTGCTACCAAATTTGTAACTGCTATTGTTTGTCACTTAATATTTTTGTGACTGTTTTGTAAAGTCTTCTTTTGTCACCCGAGATTAATTTTAGACTGTTTGTCTCTGGTAAAAGCCTAGTTTTTTCTTTTATTTGATTGTCTTGTCACTAGTTACCTCACCATGATTTCCAAAGGCCAAAATGCTCAGAAAAATGGTAAAGATTCCTGGAAACCTCTTAACTATAAAAAGAGCACACTAGTTAGGGGTGGGACTGAAATGCCACAGTGGGCTGACTCTGAATTCGAAGTGGTAATGGACAACATAGTCAAAAAACATGTTAATAAGCAAAAAAAGGTCAGAGTACTTCTCTTCTAAAGGTTTTCCTATTGATAGGGTGTGATCTCTTACAGAATGCAAAACAGCTTTGGGTTATGGTATTAAGCATGATTCTGTGAAAGAATGTCTTTTTGTGCTAGAACAATACTGGGGGTATAAGCTTAGGCATATGGAGGATAAACAAGCAGAGGCTGAAGGGAAAATCCTAGAGTTAACTGCTGAAAGCAAAAAGCACAAAACAGCTTCACTGAATGCCCAAAGAACATGTAAAAAACTCCAACAATCACTGACTGAGGTTGAACAGTTACATGCTAACTGCAAACCTAAAAGCCAATGTCGACCTCCAGCTGTAGCTCCTCCTCTAGGTCAGCCATGCTACACAGAGGATGAAAATCCTCCAATGTTGCATAGGCTATACCCGGACCTGGACGCATTCCACTCAGATGGATCAGAATCTTCACTGTCTGATGAAGATTCTGAATCTACTCAGAGTAAAGTGTTTCAAATGAGACCTGTAACAATCAGATCTGCTGAGGTCCTCAATAAGGGTGGTGAAATCAAGGAAACAAGGGTACAGATTGGCCACATTCCTTTGGATGCCACCACATTGGATAGACTGTCCAAGGAATTTAAACATCCAAGGGTAATGGGCCTTGACTTCATTGACCTTATTGAGAAAAAGAAAAACCTTTATTCACTGCATCCTAATGATGCCGTGGCAATAGCAAGCCAAGTTCTTAACATTACTGATAGCAGGAAGCTAGCCAATAAAGTGTTAGATGGTTTGGGTGATAATGGTCAAGACATTAATAAAGGGTGGAAAGTTTTCAAAGAATGGATTAGCCACAAATGTCGTAAGACCACTGATTGGGGGCAGATAAGCAATTGTAAACAGAGAAAAGGAGAATCAGCTGCGGAATATTGTGACCGGTTTGAAAGAATTTTTCTGCGTCATTGTGGCATTGAGACTTACAACAGCAACAGTATTGATTGCACCACGGAGGGTCCACACTTCGGACAACTGGTCGACTCACTGCGACCAGATCTCAGACAAGCTTTAGTGACAGCCGTTCCAAACTGCCGAAAAGTTAAATGGGGCGAGCTTAAAAGTGAATTGGACAGATTGGATCTTCATCTGGAGCCAGGCCATGTTTCAGCATCTATACATGTCCTAACAGACAAAAGCTTCAACTCAAGCTCTAATCACAAGGTCACTAACCAGAAAAACGAGTGCCATTATTGTCATAGGACGGGTCATTTTGCAAGGGATTGTCGTAAAAAACAGGCAGACAATTCTAGAAGGTATCCAAAAATGAGGGAAAACACTGCTGGAAGATCCTCTGAGGGCTTTCCACAGGAAGATACAATAGAGAAGTCTTTCCGGGGTCTTTCACAAGACCAATTGTCTATGTTAATCAAAGCGGTGCAGGGATGTAGAGAGGTATCAACGTCTCCATCTGCCCCAGCTTTAAACTAATTTGCCCAGCCGCTTCTGCCCATCTGTGTGCCATCAGTAGAGTATTTTAGAGAATCGTCTTTTTGTTGATGTACAAATTAGGGGACAGGATTTTTCATTTCAAGTAGATACAGGGGCTCAGGTTACTACACTTTCTGACATGGTTTGTGCATCTTTAGGAGTATCATTAACAGACAGACACATCACAGCTGAGGGACTGGGTAATGCCGGAATATCCTTAACTTTATCTACACCCATAGATGTTAATCTAGGACCTAAAACCATTTCTTGGCAATTTTGGGTGGGAAAGGTTGAGAATATTCTTGGGATGGATTTTCTGAGAAAATTGAACTGTTCTTTGTCTATTAACGCTGATTCATGCGTTTGGAACATTGCCTCTTTGAAACAATCTGATCTGGCTAATCACCCTATTTGGTCAGATGATAAGGATGACTGTGGCCTTCTAGAAAAGGAACCAGTGGTTCTCACTGGTCGTCAACCTCCTTGTACTAAACAGTATCCTATCAACAAAGAGGCCTTGCAGGGTATTAGACCGATCATAGATCAGCTTGAGAAAAGAGGTATCTTGGTCAAAACACACAGTGTATCCAACAGTCCTGTATGGCCAGTTCGCAAAGCTAATGGAACATGGCGGCTAACAGTAGATTATAGGGTAGCTAATCAGCATATTGACAAGCTAACTCCATTGGTTGCTGACCCATCCACCATCTTTGACGGTATCCCTACCACACACAGTGTTTTTTCTGTGGTTGATATGGCCAATGGTTTTTGGTCAGTTCCATTAGCATCACAAAGCCAGCCTTGGCTTGCTTTCACTGTGGGGGATGTGCAATACCAATGGACACGGCTGCCTCAGGGCTTTCATAACAGCCCAACTATTTACCATCAAGCACTCAGAAAACACCTCTCCCAGGCTGAGCACATTTTGCAGTCCTCTGTTGTTATTTAGTATGTTGATGATGTCTTGTTGAGTAGTGAGAATAAGGAAACACATGACAAAGACTTGAAGGCGCTTCTTGAATTTTTGGTTAGCAAGGGACACAAGGCCAGTCGTGACAAAGCTCAGTTGTGTTGTTCTGGTGTACAATATTTGGGGCAATGGGTTACCCAGGGTTCTAGAGGTATTTTGCCTGCTAGAAGCTCAGCAATTAATGCACTGTCGTTGCCAACCACAGTGCACAAATTGCGAGCTTTCTTAGGCCTCTGCAACTACTGCAGACCTTGGATAGATTCTTATGCTGCGATTTCACAACCACTATACGATCTGCTTAAAGGTAAACCTGGACAACATGACCCTCTTGTACACACAGATAACACAACCACTGCTTTTGCAAAGTTGAAATCAGCCTTGATTTCTGCACCAGCTCTTGGCCTTTGTGATCCAAACAAGCCTTTCACTGTTTTTGTGCATGAAGATTGTGGTTTTATGACGTCCTGTCTGACTCAGGAACATGGTGGTATGCAGCGTCCAGTAGCTTATCATTCAGCTAAATTAGACGCAGTGGTCTGTGGTATGGGTCCATGTTTAAGAGCAGTACAGGCCACGTATCTGGCACTGTTAGCATTTGCGTCACGGACGCTAGAGCAAATAGTCACAGTTAAATGTCCTCATTCTGTGTCAGCCTTACTCAACAATGGGCGCATGTTGTCAGTGACAGCCTCCAGATGGGGCAACTGGCTTGCTGTTTTGACAGCTCCTAATGTGGTGATTCAAAACGCACCAATGAACAACCCTTCCTCCTTTATGATGTCTTCATTGACTGATGCTTATGAGGAAGGGGGTGATCATGATTGCATTGAATTATCCAGTCCTCATCCTGTTTTTAAAGATGTCCCTCTTGATAATCCTGATTTGATTCTTTTTACTGATGGTTCCTCAACTTACACTGATGGTCAGCGCAGATCTGGATGGGCAGTGACTGACAGTCTTCAAACTTTGGCCAGTGGTAGTCTCCCTCCTTCCTACTCAGCCCAGCAGGCTGAGTTGGTGGCTCTAACTGAAGCATGCAAACTTGCATCAGGTAAATGTGCCACAATTTATACCGATTCAAGATATACCTTTGGCGTTGTTCACGACTTTGCACACCTCTGGAGTCATAGAGGTTTTTTCACAGCTGCTGGCACTCCAGTTAAAAATGCTGACTTAGTACAAGGTCTTTTGGAAGCTGTCAAGTTACCCGCAGATCTAGCCGTCGTGAAAGTCAAAGCGCACACAGGTGGTAATTCTTTTGAAGCACAAGGCAATAGAATTGCAGATGAAGCGGCTAAAAGGGCATGTTTTTTACCACCAGCTAGTATTGCATCCCTTACTAATACAGAGTGCAATACTAATGACATTTCTTCTATTCACAAGCTACAGTCCGATTCCCCAAACTGGGAACTCTGGACTTGGCTGTACTTAGCTACACAGGTACATTCTTTAGGTCACATTGGAGTGGAAAAGATGGTAAACCAGTTTTCACATTCCTGGTGGAATCCTAAGTTCAGGGAACAGGCTAAAGCAGTAGTTCAAAATTGTATTGCTTGTAACCAAGTCAATGTTGTTCCTCAGATGCGCAGTCCGGCTACTAAGACAGTAGCGCCTCCAGGTCCATTTCGCCATTTACAGGTAGATTACATCACACTGCCCAAATGCGAGGGAAAACAAGATGTTTTGGTTGTAGTGGATAAATTTTCTCGCTGGATTGAATGTTATCCAACTTCCAAGGGTACTGCTGCACACACTGCTAAAATGTTAGTGCAGGATTTTATTCCTAGGTGGGGACTTCCTGAACAAATTGAGTCAGATCAAGGCACTCACTTCACTGGACAGGTAGTACAGGCTGTCTGTAAACTTCTGAAGGTGAACTGGAAACTTCACTGTCCATACAGGCCACAAGCTTCAGGACAGGTAGAGCGTGTAAACCGTGTCATCAAGGAACGACTGACTAAACTCCATAGTCAGGGTGTCAAATGGACTGCAGCCTTGCCGGCGGTACTTTGCAGTATAAGGGCAACTAGCAACAAAACCGTTGGGCTTAGTCCTTATGAAGTTGTGACAGGTAGACCAATGCTGGTTCCAGGAGTGATTGATCTACGCAAAGCAGATGTGCATTTACTGTCAGATGCACTTCTTGATTATTGCCAAACACTAACACAAGCAGTACAGGCAGCTCAGAGTCAGGTCAGTAGCGCTTGGAGCAAACCGGCTGAAGGTGGCCATACAATAATTCCAGGTCAATGGGTCATGGTGAGGAAACATGACAAACAATCTCTAGAACCCAGATGGGATGGCCCATATCAGGTTCTTTTGATTACTAACTCAGCAGTGAAATGTGAAGGAAAGAAAACATGGATTCACATTTCTCATTGTAAAGTTGTGCCTGCTCCCCAGAAATGAAGTTGAGGGCCACTAGAAGAGGAGGTGGGTGATGTACAGAGCCTCAAGGAAGAACTATGATTTCTATTATCATGGGGGTTACCCTTGAGGTGAAGACTGCACAACACTGTTCATCACCATAACAGCCTTTTCTGAGGGACAGATAGGGGGAAGCAGCATGACATAATCACTGACTGAAAACCTTCAAATTTTGCTGATGAACAGTTCACTGCGCATGTTCCTTTTGTGTATTCTATAGAACCACACAGCAGAGACGATGTCCCCCATCCACTTAGAACACTGCATGGACTTCTAGATGCCTTGTCAACTCTTCAAGAAACGTGCATCTCAAGAAAATCTGCGCAGCTGATTGGAGACACCATATGTTTCTGGCACTTCTGCACTAATAAAGACTCAGAGGCAGAAAGACCCAGCTCACTAATGGTGAGCTTTAGATTAAAAGCAGACTCCATACTGGTGCAACAACGTACACGCAAATCATTCGTTCTACAACGGAATGGAACTTTACACTTCAACAAGATAAAGCACGACAATGAAGGCTTGTATAGATGTAAATGTGGTGACCATGTTCAGTATCATCAAGTTTATGTAGATACTGCTGTGAATATAAGCCAAGGGGGAAATCATGCTCTAAGCATTTCTTTGGATAATCCAAAAGAGAATGTTTTCTTCCATCTTTTTCCCTGACTAGATCTCACCTTTTTGGAGATCAATCTGTGTGTGTCCCCCAACCTGTCAGCGTAACTGGCGGAATCTCATGGACTGCACATCCAATCTCCAATTGTGACACATGCTCTGTCTTACAAGTTCCTACTAGCAAGCCAATCAACATTGTCTCCTGTCATAATGTCACTGTCCCAGTGGTCACTAGCTGTTGTGTTCCTGGGGAAAAGACATGTAACACTACTTCACTTCCGACAAGCAACATCTCAGAACTTATTACCCCTAGTTCTTTTCCTTGGTGTGTTGAACACAGAAGTGAGTCGTCTTCTCTAGGTGAAATTCCCAAACAATCATGTGGCGAAATCTATGTTTTAGACAGCGAGGGCAGCGTCTACAGACATTCATCAAGCTTTTCACTGAAACTTTCTGCTCAAGCCATTCTCAAAGAGCCTGCTGATGATGAACACTGCATACAAGAAGGTGCTCACTGGCATAATCTGCTGGCTTTGACTCAGGTCTGTCGTCTACCTGCACCTTTTGGAACATACTGGCTCTGTGGAACCACTGCATGGTCTGAATTGCCCTCCAGATTTAATGGTAGATGCACCCTTGCATATCTGTATCCATCCATGAAGAGTAAAGAAGAAAAGCTAAAACTCACAGCTGGCAGCATTGACCAGAGCTACACCTGTGTTTCTGGTTTAACATGTCAACAAACTTTGTGGACTCGTACGTTAGGAGCTTTAATTCCATCCTATGGTGTCATGCAATCTCTGGATCAGGTCCGTACCGTACAAATGGACCAATTAATAAATGATACTGTTTTTGCCTTGAGCAACATAAGCCTAGCTCTAGCTTCTCACAGAATGATGATTCTGCAGAACCGCATTGCTTTGGACTATCTATTATCCAGCAGAGGTGGAACTTGCTCTGTAGTAGGTCCCGAATGCTGCACTGATATTATAAATCCTAGAGAAGACATCTCAAACATCCTCACTGACTTACGCCATTCGCATGACCAGGTATCAATCATGAACAATTCTGATACTTGGCTACATGGACTTCTTGGACCTTTCTGGCATAACATTGCAGAGATAGGCCTTGTCCTATTTTGTACAGTTATAGCCATTTTTCTTGTTTGTTTTTGTTTTCGACTTCTTATTGTACATATATTTCGTGCTTGTAGTCATAACATAATTTTGTGATTCTCCATTAAGGAGAATCAAAGGGGGAATTGAGAGAAATCAAGCTTCTATCTACTGATCTAAGGATGGCCATCTGCCTGATCTGCTATCCTGAGGTGGTTAACACCCTGCATTGTTGGTATGGCCCTTTGATTGAAGATAACCCCCCAGGATGGCAGCCATCAAGAAGTATTGATGTTTGCGATACTTGCAGGAGGTCGACACCTTGATAAGAAGTCCTTTGATAGGATAATTATCATTCCCCTTGCTTACCCCTCCTTAACATTCCTTTTCCCCACCTACCCTCCTCTTACAATTTCCATTGTATATAAGCTCTTCTAAAAATGACCGCTAACAGACCGGCTGTGATCGACTGAGTTGTACCCACGTTTCTTGTGTGTCAATAAATGAGTCTAAGCTGAAGGTCTCCTGACTTCTGATTCCTGAAGGCCGAATTTCTAACAACACTCCACACCGAACAGCTAACAACTACACCACCGTGTCACCATTATTATGATGATGATGATGATGATGATGATGATGATGATTATTATTATTATTATTATTATTATTATGTTAACTTTGTTTTGAGAATGCTGCTCTGTTAGCATATTAAGGTCTTTTAGTTATTTTAACCTGCAAACAGCAAAGCACTTTATCTAAAGTGTTTGGTTTTGCTGTTGTTTAAATTAAAACCTCATTACTACATGAAACACACTGCAGAGCACATGACTGCTAGGGATTCTTAGGGGGTCGCGGTATAAAATGACAACAATAAATCGTCCGATGCTGATGCATTTTTCATACCATGAGGATGATGATGATGCTCACTATTAGTAGTAGTACACCCACACAGATTAATTAGAAGTACAATGTTAATAAAAAGGGCAAAGAAGTGAGGCAAAACGACTGCTTCAAATTAAGGATTAATGAAATAAAGAACAGAAAAGATGCAATGGCACTAAGAAGATTTTTCAATATAAGACCATCCAAAAACATTTAGCCAATATTTGAAAAATTGATGCTGTCATACCCCGCCATGTTCCCCGCGTCCCTCGCCTGTTTACGTCCTGTCAAGTCCACGTGGTCTTTGTTTACCTTTTGTCATGTGTTCCTTGCCTCCGTCCTCCACCTGTGTCCCTGTTCACCACCTGTTTCCGTTTCCCTCTCGTTATCCTGTGTATTTAGTCCGCCTGTTTTGCCCTCTCCCTTGTCGCTCATTGTTGATGTTGTGGTGTACTCTGTCTGTTTGTTTCAATATTAAATCCGTGTTTGAACTACAGTTCGCAATTGTGTCCGCAACTGCCTTTTCCTGCTCCAGCTACACCGTGACAGATGCTGGTCTAAGCTCACTTTCTAGGAACCACAGATGGAAACTGACTGATAGTTTTACAATTCTTTCATGACTGGTTTTGGACTGGTGTAAACGAGGCCCTTGTAGATTCCACTGGTTGGAAACTCCAGAACGCTGCCATTGAGGCAGGTGATTTAGACAGTGCTGGTATAGGGCACATTAACTGTGGCTTGACCAATGGTGATGCTAACATCCAATTTTTTTCCAGGAGGAAGAACCTGGACAGGGAATGCCAGCGGCTCGGTTATCTGCTTACAATTTTCCAGACCGTATGTGCTTTCAGGTCCCATTATGAAACTGTATCCAGTTGATACTTCTGCAACCTTTGGAACTGCTGCCCTCACTTTCATGCTGAAGATGAACTCCACCTTGTTGGTCACTGACCAGGAGGATGTCTTGGAAAGAGGTTTCGAAGTTTCTATTTTGTACTCTTGCATGACAGTAGTTTTATTTTCATGGAAAGTCATGGATTTGGTTTCTTCAACAGACAGGCTGGATATCACCTGATGAAGTGTGGGATAGCTCACTTTCTTTAGCACAGCAGACTTGATGTCGCTGATGAACCTGAAGCCTAAGCAATCAACATCTGCACCTGATTTACCTTTGAGCCCAATGCAGATCCCAGAACCAACATCAATTGGGTATTCTGTCTTCAACCCCCAGTCAGTCATGTGTGCAAAGAACTCTCGGGCGCGGTTTGTCTTGAATTTGATGGCTCCTAGACGTGTTCCAGCTCCATTTCCCCACAGTAAGAGAGAGGTAAAATGCTCTCCATCTTGAAATGTAAATTCTGAAGATGCGCCATTAGAATGCCCAAACTTTTTGGACTGACCATTGGTGAGCCAAACCTGGATAGCTTTTATCTTCCAACCACCAATCCACACCTGTATCTTTTGCAGCGTGGCTCCATTTTTAATACCATCAAAAACGAAGTCATCTCCTCTAATGCCACCAATGATATGAAGTTGTACAAGGTAGGCCATGTTTTCCTGATGAACGTTGACCTGGAACAAAAGTTAAAGTGGAAATTAAATCAAAATAAATTGAGACTGAGACCCAGTTTTTCTTCTGATTTGGTCCACCTTTAGTCGGATAAGTTAGCTAACAAGTAAAAATGAGTAACAATGCTAGATATTTACAAGAATGCTGAGAACAAGGTAGATGAAAAGATGCCCAAAAAGCTGCTGTCAGCTGTAAGTCAAGCACAGAATGTGTGTGCTTCCTTATGTACAGCTCTGTTACAGAAGGCAGTCCTCTTGGGTGCTCAAATTCCTAGGTTTGTGGTTTTTGTGGTATTTGTCAAACCATCACAGTTATGTAATCAATGACTTGCCAGGAAGACCTTGTTATTTCAGCAAGACAGTGCCAAACCACATTC
>CM038714.1:14630674-14654461 GCA_021613375.1 Megaleporinus macrocephalus | reverse complement strand
CAAACGTTTTAATACACTACCAGTCAAACGTTTTAATACACTACCAGTCAAACGTTTTAGATACACTACCAGTCAAACGTTTTAGTACACTACCAGTCAAACGTTTTAATACACTACCAGTCAAACGTTTTAGTACACTACCAGTCAAACGTTTTAATACACTACCAGTCAAACGTTTTAGATACACTACCAGCCAAACGTTTTAGTACACTACCAGCCAAACGTTTTAGATACACTACCAGTCAAACAGTTTAATACACTACCAAACGTTTTAGATACACTACCAGTCAAACGTTTTAGATACACTACCAGCCAAACGTTTTAGTACACTACCAGTCAAACGTTTTAGTACACTACCAGTCAAACGTTTTAATACACTACCAGTCAAACGTTTTAATACACTACCAGTCAAACGTTTTAGATACACTACCAGCCAAACGTTTTAATACACTACCAGCCAAACGTTTTAATACACTACCAGTCAAACGTTTTAATACACTACCAGCCAAACGTTTTAATACACTACCAGTCAAACGTTTTAATACACTACCAGTCAAACGTTTTAATACACTACCAGCCAAACAGTTTAATACACTACCAGTCAAACGTTTTAATACACTACCAGTCAAACGTTTTAATACACTACCAGCCAAACAGTTTAATACACTACCAGCCAAACGTTTTAATACACTACCAGTCAAACAGTTTAATACACTACCAGCCAAACAGTTTAATACACTACCAGCCAAACGTTTTAGATACACTACCAGTCAAACAGTTTATTACACTACTTAACGTTTTAGATACACTACCAGCCAAACAGTTTATTACACTACCAAACGTTTTACATACACTACCAGTCAAACAGTTTATTACACTACCAAACGTTTTAGATACACTACCAGCCAAACAGGTTAATACACTACCAAACGTTTTAGATACACTACCAGTCAAACAGTTTAATACACTACCAGCCAACGTTTTAATACACTACAAGTCAAACAGTTTAATACACTACCAGTCAAACAGTTTAATACACTACCAGCCAAACGTTTTAATACACTACCAGTCAAACAGTTTAATACACTACCAGACAAACGTTTTAATACACTACCAGTCAAACAGTTTAATACACTACCAGTCAAACAGTTTAATACACTACCAGTCAAACAGTTTATTACACTACCAAACGTTTTAGATACACTACCAGCCAAACAGGTTAATACACTACCAAACGTTTTAGATACACTACCAGTCAAACAGTTTAATACACTACCAGCCAATGTTTTAATACACTACCAGCCAAACAGTTTAATACACTACCAGACAAACGTTTTAATACACTAGCAGTCAAACAGTTTAATACACTAGCAGTCAAACAGCTTAATAGACTACCAGTCAAACAGTTTAATACACTAGCAGTCAAACAGTTTAATACACTACCAGTCAAACAGCTTAATAGACTACCAGTCAAACAGTTTAATACACTACCAGCCAAACGTTTCAATACACTACCAGTCAAACAGTTTAATACACTACCAGTCAAACAGTTTAATACACTACCAGCCAAATGTTTTAGATACACTACCAGTCAAACAGTTTATTACACTACCAAACGTTTTAGATACACTACCAGCAAAACAGGTTAATACACTACCAAACGTTTTAGATACACTACCAGTCAAACAGTTTAATACACTACCAGCCAACGTTTTAATACACTACCAGTCAAACAGTTTAATACACTACCAGTCAAACGTTTTAATACACTACCAGCCAAACGTTTTAATACACTACCAGCCAAACGTTATAATACACTACCAGCCAAACGTTTTAATACACTACCAGTCAAACAGTTTAATACACTACCAGACAAACGTTTTAATACACTACCAGTCAAACAGTTTAATACACTACCAGTCAAACAGTTTAATACACTACCAGCCAAACGTTTTAGATACACTACCAGTCGAACAGTTTATTACACTACCAAACGTTTTAGATACACTACCAGCCAAACAGTTTAATACACTACCAAACGTTTTAGATACACTACCAGTCAAACAGTTTAATACACTACCAATCAAACATTTTAATACACTACCAGCCAAACGTTTTAATACACTACCAGTCAAACAGTTTAATACACTACCAGTCAAACAGTTTAATACACTACCAGCCAAACGTTTCAATACACTACCAGTCAAACAGTTTAATACACTACCAGTCAAACAGTTTAATACACTACCAGTCAAACAGTTTAATACACTACCAGCCAAACAGTTTAATACACTACCAGTCAAACGTTTTAGTACACTACCAGTCAAACGTTTTAATACACTACCAAACGTTTTAGATACACTACCAGCCAAACATTTTAGTACACTACCCGCCAAACGTTTTAATACACTACCAGTTAAACGTTTTAGTACACTACCAGTCAAACGTTTTAATACACTACCAGTCAAACAGTTTAATACACTACCAGCCAAACGTTTTAATACACTACCAGTCAAACGTTTTAATACACTACCAGTCAAACAGTTTAATACACTACCAGCCAAACGTTTTAGTACACTACCAGTCAAACGTTTTAGATCACTACCAGTCAAACAGTTTAATACACTACCAGTCAAACGTTTTAATACACTACCAGTCAAACAGTTTAATACACTACCAGTCAAACGTTTTAATACACTACCAGTCAAACAGTTTAATACACTACTAGTCAAACGTTTTAGATACACTACCAGTCAAACGTTTTAGATACACTACCAGACAAACAGTTTAATACACTACCAGTCAAACAGTTTAATACACTACTAGTCAAACGTTTTAGATACACTACCAGTCAAACGTTTTAAAACAGATGACCCATAGCTAACTAAAAAGTACTGAGGAGTGAGCTCATCTTCACAGCGGTTAATTTTATGTTGCTTCTGTGTGAACATTGCAGTGTCTCCCTGTAAACCTTCATACCTCCTATGTAGACATCAGACAATAATTTAATATACATGCTTAATATATGTAAGCGGTGGCACATTTAACACTGATAAAAACATTCCACATAACGACAAAGGGTTTTGTTAGAGCTGCATGCTAAAGCCAAGATTAATTTAGGAACATCTGTGGAGAATACATGTAAAAATTTGCATCTGAAACCACGTTAAAAGCCATTTCTCTCTCCTCTTAGTAACACGAGCACGGAGCTCTCCATCTCCTCACGCAGCTCTTGTTACTTAACAGTGTCGTTCAAGCTCGAAAAGCACCAGAGGGTTCAAGCTTCCCAGGCATCTCGTTACTGAAGAAAAATGATAGGAGGGCTAGGCTGGATAAGAGTCCAACATAATAAGGAGGTGTGTAGGTTTCCTCTGTTAAGAGTTCAGTGCCTTGCTATTACACCATCCACCAGTGTGCCATGGGAGAATTAAAGAAAAGAGGCTAGCAAGCATTCAACCTTTAGAATGTAAAGGCTGTCCTTTAGGATGCTGCTCTGAAAGCTGTGGGTAGTAAAAGTAAACGGCCTCTTGCTGAGTGAGTAGGTCTTGAGTGACACATTCTTATCCCAACTAGCTGATCTTTTTCCAAGACAGTCTTGCTGGACACTGTAGTGATGGATTAGGACAAGGGTAGAACCCCAACCCCCACTCTAACCTCATTTCTGTACATCTGTTAACACTTCTACTGATGATGTCTTCATCTCAAGCCGACGTGGCAAATCACATACACCGCCTCTCTATAGGGAGCCTATTGACGGTGGGCCGAGTAAGAGGCACTCTGCTTCCTAGCGTGGGGCCCACCATTGACTTCGGCTACAACCGAAACAGACTTAATACCGTAAAACCAAGTCAAAAGAGTGCACACAGCTAAATCACTTCACAACAGAAGGATTAAGACTACACAAGGAGAAAAACTAGGGGCCATCCAGTATGTTGAATAGTCAACATCATGGTCCAGAGAGTGTGTTCAAATTTACCCAGAAGAACAACAATGACTAGTTCACTGTTAAGGACCTGCTAATTTATCGCCAGAACTGCTTAAGTGACTTCTGAATCTACTTACATCCATCACACCAACAAGAACAGATGAATTAAAACATTACATGGTTAAAATAACACATGGAAAATATACAAATGCAACATTTAGCATAAAATGCCACAATAAAACATAGAAAAACTAATTAGCAGACACCAAATTAGAGGAAGCTTCACCTCTTCCATATGTAAAAGAAGAATTTCTGATTTCTATTGTTTATTTAAGTTTAGAAAACTTGATCTAAGAACTGACAGCTATATCAGTTATTATATTAAAGCTAAACTCAGTTCAGACTGTTGTGAACAAATTGCTTTAAAAATACTTTCCTATATCGAGCACATGCAATCAAATCTCTTAGGACTAATTTATTCATAGAATAAAAACTTTAAACGATTACCACCAAATAACATGGCTGGCTAGACTTAATTCCAAGCGCAGCCGCAGAACCCTGTCTTTCCAGACTGTTTGTTTATTAAAGTGAAGGAAGGCAAGACATTGTTCTCTGTCCAAAGTACCCTATGACTGACCGCTAGCTTGCCCGAATAAGCAAATGATTTTCTATGCTGCGGTTCCAAATTAATACTTTACTTGTTGTGGGTATTCGGGTAATCTTAAACCCTATAAAACAACTGGAATTAAATAATAACTAGTGAAGAAATTCCAGCCACTGAAAATGGCAAAACAGAAAACTATAATTGAAAAATCGAGGTACAGAAACACAGAAATAATAATGAAAATAAGAAATACTGATTAAAACACTGGCTGTTATAAGGTTCGGGATTTCATTAAGGAATATCCGGCAAGTGATTGATACCCTTTCTTGATATCGAGTATTCAAAAAAAGGAACAACTTCTCCAACGTCTTCAAATTCTGGGGAACAACATTATAATAAAATAAAAAATACATATAATATAAAATCTAATATATAGAGAAAATGCCAGTGGGCAAAATATAACTACAAAATCTGTGAAATTCATTATCTTAAATAAACAATGATTCCCTGTGGTTGAGGATAGATACTGTTGTTGATAGATACTGTAGCCTGGACACTGTAATAACAGTGGTAAGCTTATTTCATGTAACCCGTCTATTGGTCAACTTTTCAGATTTCAGTACACTGTGGCCCACATTTTAGTGTAATGTTCGCCCAAGGGTGTTCATTTTGCCGCACCACCAATGAAACTTGGTGGAACAGAAAATGTTGAAAAAAGGCTGGCAAATAGGAACTTCAGCTCTTAGACCTTTAACAAGACATTGAACAGCTTTAATTCCAAGTTGCTGGTTTGCTTTGCAAATTTCACTGCAGACATCTCTATAAGTCAGCTTTTTCAGATTTTAGTCCCACATTTTATGTTTTAATTTTACCTACCACAAATAAAAACAAAACATACGTGCCAATATCAATAGCCACTGACATCTTTAGCCCCATAAAAATAAGCTATTAGAAATAAAATTCTCTTATTGGTCAGGCCCCGAGCGAAACATGTGAAAAGCAGCAAGAGGAGCAGAGTGTGTGTAAAACTGGACAGAATGTGCTGCTACCATTTGTTCAGGCAGCACCCACTCGGGTATGACTCATCGTCCTTACATCACACGTCCTTATAATGGCGCAAGGGAATGGAGGTGGGGGTGGTGCTAAACATATAAAACGCGTTCCGCATCACTGAGCAGCGAATACCTTTCGAGGCAGTCGTCCTTCCAAAATAGAAAACATGATTACGCTGGAGAAACACTCATTACTATACAAACAGCATCACTTACTGCCTCTGAGGCTGCAGCAGCTCCTATAAGCTGAAATGGAACTAGCACTCACTTAATAAAATCATTAAGAACCATTCGGTTCTGAACGCAACTGCAATCGTGGTACTTCGTTTGTGAGATGGCATCATCATCGTTGTAGAGCAATGGATCTGCATTCTCACAGAGCTCTCCAGCAAATAGCCTCACATGAAGATGAAAATATACTTGTGGTCCAAAGTCTAATCAAGCAGAGCGCCGCGTGTAAGAATTTGCATGCTGATAACAGAAGCACTTTAATGAGGCGTCGTTATATCGAGTGGCCCTCGGGTCACATGGGCTCCTCCAGGCCATGTCGTAACCTCCTCCGGTTCCGGGCTGTCTCTGGGCCAGTTGTTATCTTCTGGGTGGAGGGGTTCACGAGTCTCTTCCCCATTGATGGAACCCCGCTTATTCTCCTTGGTGACTTTAATCTTCCATCAAACAAGCTGCAGTCATCAGGTCTCGAACCGCTGCTGTCATCCTTCAACCTTGAGCTCAACCAGACCCCTCCAACGCACAGAGCAGGCAACGTCCTAGACCTGATCTTCAGCAGACCTGTCCCAGCGCTGGATATGACAGTAACCCCCATACACTGCTCAGATCACCACTTTCTATCTTTCACACTCTCCCTCACTGCTCTCGCTGTCAATGCCTCTTCTTCAGGCTCGTCCTTCACTCGACGCAACCTGCACTCTATTTCTCGCTTCAACTGTCCTTACTACCCTTCCACATCCTGATTCTTTTCTTTCTCTTTCTTTGGATACAGCCACAGATACATTACTTTCTTCACTCTCATCTGCAGTTAACCTTCTGTGTCCTCTTTCCTCCAGACCAGCTACATCCTCTCCACCTGCCCCGTGGCTGACTGAAGTCCTACGCAGCAACCGGAGAGAGCTAAGGAAGGCAGAGAGGAAGTGGAGGAAGTCCCAGCTTGACTCTGACCTACACTCCTACCAAGCTCTCCTCTACAAGTTCTCAACGGAGGTTACTGCTGCCAAGTCATCCTTCTACAAGGAGAAACTGGAAGCATCATCATCTGATCCACGCAAGCCCTTTAGTATTTTCTCCTCTCTTCTCAAACCCCCCTCTCCCCCACCACCCTCTTCCCTTACCCCAGAGGATTTTGTCACCTTCTTTGAGGAGAAGGTTAACAAAATCCACCAGTCGTTTTCCTCTTGCTCCACTTCCCTCACCAATACTCATTCTCTTACCAGTAATTCCTTAACATGCTTCTCTCCTCTTTCCACAGATGAGGTCCTACAGCTACTTAAATCCAGCAACCCGACCACCTGCCCACTGGATCCCATTCCATCCACACTCTTCCAGACAGTCTCCATGGACCTGCTGCCCTTCATCACATTCATCATGAACAGCTCCTTGTCATCAGGACGGGTCCCAGCCGCATTCAACACTGCCAGAGTGGTTCCAATTCTGAAGAAGCCCACACTGGACAGCTCAGATGTCTGCAACTACCGGCCGATATCACTCCTTTCTTTTCTATCAAAAATTCTTGAGCGTGCTGTTTATAACCAACTGTCTCCCTTTCTCACCCAGAACCTGCTCCAGGACCCCAACCAGTCCGGCTTCAAACCAGCGCACTCAACAGAAACAGCCCTCATAGCAGTGACTGAGAAGCTCCAGACTGCAAGATCATCCAAACTGTCATCGGTTCTGATCCTTCTGGACCTCTCTGCAGCTTTCGACACGGTGAACCACAAGATCCTTCTATCCGTCCTCGCTGACCTGGGAATCACGGGCTCTGCATGGAAGTGGTTTGAGTCCTATCTAGAGGGGCGGTCTTACCAGGTAACATGGAGAGGGTCTACATCTGCTCCTTGCAGGCTCCTTACTGGTGTCCCTCAAGGCTCAGTGCTAGGTCCACTCCTCTTTTCACTCTACACTCGTTCTCTTGGTGATGTAATTACCTCTCATGGTTTCTCTTACCACTGCTATGCTGATGACACTCAACTAATGCTTTCCTTCCCACCATCTGATACTCAGGTTTGCAGTCGTATATCTGCATGTCTGACCGACATCTCTTCATGGATGACAGCTCATCATCTGAAGCTCAATCCCAGCAAGACTGAGCTGCTGTTCATCCCTGCAACTCCAGGTCCTCAGCAGGATCTTGCCATCTCATTCGAGAACTCTTTGATTGTTCCGTCTAAAGATGCAAGAAACCTTGGGGTGACTCTGGATGACCAGTTATCGTTCTCAGCCCATATTACGAACCTGACTCGGTCATGCAGATACATTCTCCACAACATCAGACGCATCCGACCCTTCCTCTCTCAGGAGGCCTCCCAGGTGCTCGTCCAGTCTCTTGTCATTTCAAGACTGGACTACTGCAACTCACTCCTGGCTGGTCTTCCTCTGCAGGCCATCAGGCCCTTACAACTGATCCAGAATGCAGCAGCACGGCTCGTCTTCAATCTTCCCAAGTTCACTCATGTCACACCACTGCTGCGCTCCCTTCACTGGCTTCCTGTAGCTGCTCGCATTCAGTTTAAAGTTCTGATGCCTACAAAGCCAAGAATGGACCAGCTCCTGCTTACCTTATGGCAATGGTCAAAAGTCGAACCGCACCTCGAGCCCTTCGGGCTTCAAGTACGGCTCGGCTTGACCCGCCATCACTTAAGATTCATGGAAGACACGCAACAGAACGCTTCTCTGTCCTGGCACCCAGATGGTGGAACGAACTTCCACTGGCTGTCCGAACAGCGAACTCTCTCGCGGTCTTCAAACGCAGACTGAAGACCCATCTCTTTGTAAAGCACTTATAATCACTAATATACTAAAGTATTGGTATAAACTGTAATTGCACTTTATCTTCTAGGAGCTCTGGCTAAGTACTGCACTTGTACTGTATGTAGTCTTGTATTTGTTCTCTTCTCTGTAGGTGTTCCAGTCTGGCTAGGTATTGCATTGTCTTTTTTTCTAGGTATCAGCACTGGCCCTGTGTTTATGGCAGTGTTTGAGTATAGAGTGGTTTGGACTTAAACCTGTTTGTACTAGATAGAGATTCATACTATAATCAACACTAAGCACTTTTGTAAGTCGCTCTGGATAAGAGCGTCTGCTAAATGCCGTAAATGTAAATGCTTGTTGCCAATGCTACTGTAAGCATGGGCAAACCTGTTCATTGGTGGTGTGTTTTAAAGGCTTTGCAATATATTGTGTTATATTGAATCGCGATCGCTGTATCACAATACACAATGCATCACCAGGTTCTTGACAATACACAGCCCTACTAACTAGGATGAAATGATTATATTGCGATATATTGTAGTACAGAAAGCAAGGCAATATATCACTATATTTAAAATCAAATTTAGTCAAATGGTAGGAACGTAAGAAAACATAGAAATATTGAATATCGGGATATTATGTTTAGTAATACTGTATCGATTCTCAAAAAAACAGTATTGATACACTGGGAGACAGTAAATCATTGTGTGTTGTGTTTAAACCTGTGACCACTAGATGGCAGTGTTGTAATCCATTTTCAGCTCCACTCCAACATTAACAAGCAGCACAAAGATGCAATGCTTTTGTAAGCACTGACAAACCTGTTCATACAGTGGTGTGTTTTATTAATAGGACTTGAAAAATCGCAATATATCACTTTGCTTGCAATATCGCAATAAATTGCGCTATATTGAATCGTGACCACTGTATCATGATATATATTGCCAATACACAGCTCTATCATATAGTTAAAATAAAAAAAAATAAAAAGACACCATATGTACGTATAGGTCTGCAAATGCCCTTGTGCTACATGTTTATGTTGGAGTGAAAGAGTCTAATGGCTGATTATAGCCAGAGTCTTTACATTCACCTATTAATTAATTAATTAAATTAATTAAAAAGATAAAGCATAATAATACTAAAATACTATATTACTAAATCAATATTTTCCTACACACTCCGTTATAATAAAGGCACCACTACAAGTCTAAATTAAATAAAAGACTGATGTTACAGAGGCACAGTATATTTTGTTTTTGAGAGTCATTATCCACGACTGGCAGCTTTGCCTTCCTCAGTGCCAACAAAGCTAGCAACATTATGCGGGGAGGAAGAGTTACACAAACAACATTAATCTCTGCTCTGCCTCTTAAGATTTTCCAACGTGCTTTAATGTGGCTAGCACACTGGCAAAAGAGATTTGTGGAGCTCTAGTACTTACATCACCTAGCTCTATGACAGTGCACTAGCTTCAGCTTAGTGGCTATTTCCATCGGCAGGCAGAGCAAGAGTGCTCTCTGGTCAGATCCAAGTCGCGCAGGACACTTCTAGGAAAAAAGTTTCTCCAAACTGGCGGGGACACAGAGTTCACAGCCTGTCGCAAACTCCCATAAATCCGGTACCTCAAACTGAATGTTTTTCTTCTTGTACTTCAGAAGAGATTCATGAGGCAGAACTTCGGAGCGGAAAGACAAGCAGATATCAATTTCATGTGGAAAACGTTGAAGTGTTACACAGTGCTCCAGCAACAGCAGACAAAATATGTACATAATAAATACTAAACCTGTTTTTTTTTTTTTATTAGGCCTAGTATGTAAGAGGCACCTGCATCAGAATGTTCTGCATCTTGGGTACAGCAAGTTAGCATGGCTAACCACAGACCACAAATGCATAGCACAATAATAAGCTAAACCACTGACAGTGACTACAGCAGTATAAACAGCCCCAGTCCTTCTAACAGACTGAAGCATTAAACTATGCGAAAATATTTTAATTAGCCATGGTTAGGACTTTAGTTCACATTCAAAGCTCAAGAACAGGGTTATTGTAACAATCAAAAACAAAACTATTAAAACCAGGAGACGCCACGCCAATAATGCAAATATAACTATTTAAATTTCTACCAATATATTGATTTTTCAATTCCTACTATTAAAACACACCACTATATGAACTGGTTTATCAATGCTTACAACAGCATTGCCTCCTTGTGCTGTTTGTTAATGTTGGAGTGGAGCTGAAAATGGATTACAACACTGCCATCTAGTGGTCACAGGTTTAAACACAACACACAATGAGTGACTGTCTGCCAGGAATCTGTGTATTGATACTATGTTTTTGAGAATCGATACAGTATCACCAAACATAATATCCCGGTATTCGATATTTTGATATTTTCTTACACCCCTAATATAAGTAAATCTGAATACAATGTTTGCTTAAAGCCACCACAAGTAGCTTTCAACAGCTTTTATATAATCGCTGTTTGTAGGGGAGTTTTTAAAGACATTAAACACTCTGAACGTCTGGTTACCATCACCACCACATAGAACTATGCTGACCCTAAGCTTCTCAACAGGCGATTTCTGAACATGAACACTCCTAGTTTAAACAGTTTTCCCAGCACAGAACTGCTAGGCTCTGACATTTCATTTTTAGCTTGCTCCGTCTGTGATTATCAGAGGGACTACGCAAAGCAACATGCAAAATAGAAGCAACAAGAAACGACCCACTTGGCTTCTAAAGGAAAGGAAACTTGTAGGCAAATAGATAGAGAGTAAATATGCATGAATGGAAATCAAGTTAATAAATAGACTGTAAATCACTTTATAGTAATAGAGCTCCTGGTTCAAGTAGTTCAATACCCCCCCCCCCCTAATAAAAAGCTGTTAACAAAAATAGAACCACTAGAATGAATGTCACTTTGTTTCTTTGGATTGTTTCTGCACTTACTGTGTTTGAGGTTAGATCCAGCTGCCAGTTTTTCCAACTAGTGCGCTCTCTTTGCTCGAACGAGGATGCCACAGCACGCTGTAGTCCACGGTCCAGCGTGGTTTGTTGACACTGGCTCTTCGCTTCTCAGTTAAGGAATTGGGGAGGGATTACTACGCGCCGTGAATGAGTCCGGCTGTGTGTGTTGGTTTAGAGGAAGTAGCCCGTTACACAAGGTTTTTTAATTATAGTCCAAAACTTTCTATTCAGTTTTCCAAAACAAAGTCCACTGCACCTCAGTGGACACTGTGACTGTAGTAGCTTAAGAGTACCTTCATCTGTGACCAGGGGGAAAAAAACAGAGGGAGTGGTTTAGACATAGGGAGGGGGGAAAAAAGGAAAGGAGGGGCTGAGACAAAAACAGTGCCCGAATGAATGACAAGTAGAGCTAGGTGACCCCTCTAAGCCTCTTTACTGTGTTGACTGTACTGTTTGCAAGCGGGATGGTAGATTACAGGCCAGCAGCCACTTTAGATCTCCTCTCTGACGGCTAGCCATGCAGCATTACAGAGCTAAAATTAGCCCCCGTCCCCCCCGACGATCAAGAATGGGATACAGGGAACAAAGTGCAAGGGTGCCATTACAGTAGGCAAGAAAAGAGACAGGCAATCGGATGAAAAAGCATGGCCCATTGAGCCGTTTTAGCTTCGCACCATTTGGCTGCTTCAGATTGCTTGGTCAAGAAGGAAGCACGATTTCAAGCTCTCCAGAGCAAAGCCCAAAACACTGCGAACGAACACAAGGAAGGCTCTACAACTCATAACGCACATCTCACAGCCAGGACAAGGACAAGGTTAAAAGAAGAATCAAGTTGTCAGGTCAAGGTCAGTTTGTGATCCTGGTGGTCAGCTCCTCCCCAAACAAAAGTTTCCATTTACATAACATGACACAATTACGCTCCCAATACCCAGCAGGAAAGTACATACAACAAGACTAAATGGAGCAGGAACAAAGCCACAAACCCTGAGCTAAACCTACTTACCATCAATCAACTGTTCAATTGTCACACCACCACAAAATCCATGCAAAGCTGCTCACTCAACAGCAAACCACAAGATGCTCAAACCAATGGAAAACAATCCATGTCCCATCACCATGCATGCTAACCGCTTCCTTGTTAGTGCTTGTAACCACAACCCCTTCAGCGAGATTTCGAAAAGGCTGTACTGGTCCAGCAACAGCTAAACAACATATTGAGGAACAATTACAAAACTGCAGTCGTCTTACGAAAGCCTAAACATGTGCTCACTTTAAAGCCAGCGATCCAGTGTATGTGCCAGTTTTCTACAAAAAGCATACAAGCAGTTTGGTCCAAATGGTTTGGGGGAGAAGCTGTAAGGGGGCAATACCTAATGTTTAATACTTATGTCAGGCCGCGGCTTTGACCAAGAACAGAGACCAGGCGGGTTTGAACGTAAACAATTTATTAAAGGCCTCCGAAGGGCGGCAGATCAGAAAAAAGGGGAAAAAAGCAAAAATAACCAAAAAACACCCCAAAAAAGGAGAAGGAGAGAGAGAGATCCTGGTGCTGTGTATATGTCTCTGTCTCCTAGCAGCGGAAAGGGGGGGGGGGGGTTCTCCAGGCGCCGGCTTGCCTTCAACCGCCGCGATCCTCAGTGTTCCGCCTGAGAGTCAGAGAGTGGGGGGGGGTGGGGGTTCAGTCTCCTCCCGGATCGGCAATAGAGAGAGTGGAAAAAAAGAGAAAAACAAACAGAGCGTGGGTTAGCAAGAGCGGCAGCATTCGTCCCAATCACCTTCCCCTCTTGGTTCTGGCGTTGGGGTTTTTATCTCCCCGCTGTCACCGTCTGTGAGAGGATTCAGGTGGGCAATTACTGTTCGCGGGCCCTGCACGATTAACGAGCCCCGCCCCCTGGCGACATGCGGGCTTCGGCTTTCCACAACATTGGTGCTGAACCAACACGTGGCTTCTGCGCCTGAAAAAACTCCGTTGTCCTGGGAGGAAACATGCGTCCTGCCCGGCCGGCGCTGGGTGGCACAGGGTCGGCCACAGTCTCCCCCCCCTTAGAGACCTCCCAGGGCTACCCGAGGAGGCATGGTTGCTGTCGGGGAGACGTGAGGGTGCGTCCGCATTGGCGTTCAGGTGCCCAGGTCTATGCTGCACCTGGAACGAGAAACCCTGGAGCGAGAGAAACCAGCGTGTTATGCGGGGGTTGGTGTTCTTAGCCTAGGCTAGCCATTGTAGAGGAGCATGATCAGTAACAAGAGTGAAATGCCGACCCGTCAAGTAGAACTTGAGCTCCTCCACAGCCCATTTGATCGCCAAGGCTTCTCTTTCCAGGGCAGCATAGCGGCCGGGAGTTTCCAGCTGATGAACAGGACAGGGTGTTCTTCCCCGTCGAAAATCTGCGTAAGGACAGCCCCTAAGCCCGTTTCAGAGGCATTCGTCTGGACGATAAAAAGGAGGCCGAAGTCAGGGTTTTTCAGCACGGGGGAGGAAGTAAGGTGAGTCTTGAGCGCCACAAATGCCTCTTCCGCTGCGGCTGTCCGGTATCCGGGCTTCTGTGAGGCCGAGGCTACATTTGGCGGGGTTAGCCGTGAGTCCCGCCCCACGGAGCTCGGACAGAACCCTTTCCAGGTGGAGTAAATGTTCGGCCCACGTCTCAGAATGGATGATGACGTCATCCAGGTATGAGGCTGCATACTTGCGATGTGGTCTAAGAACAATGTCCATCAGTTGCTGGAAGGTGGCGGGTGCTCCATGGAGGCCGAACGGAAGAACCGTGTAATGCCAGGTTCTCGCCCTGGGGGACCGTATCTCGCCCTGGGGGACCTAGGCTAAAACAGAGAGCAGAGGGACAGGCTCCAGGCATTTTTTCAAAAGATTTACATGATACAATTGTTCAGGTTTTCTCTTACCAGGCTGCTCGAGCTTGTAGTTCACCTCATCCACCTTCTCCTTGACGGTGAAAGGTCCCTGCCAGGAAGCGAGGAACTTGCAGGTTGTGGTGGGCACAAGCAGCATCACTCTGTCCCCTGGCCGGAACTCACGGGGTTGGGCCGGCCTGTTGTAGACTCGCTGCTGGGCTCGTTGGGCGTCTATAGCATGTGTTCTCGGACGATGGGGAGTACCTGGTCGATGCGGTGCTGCATCTGCTGTACATACTCTATGACGGACCGATGGGGTGATGGTTGTTCTTCCCAAGCCTCCTTTACAATGTCAGACAGACCTCGGGGCCTATGAGCATAAAGGAGCTCGAATGGAGAAAACCCAGTGGAGGCCTGGGGGATTTCCCTCATCTCAAACAGGACATGGGGAAGGAGCAGATCCCAGTCGCGTCCGTCTTGATCCACGTTTTTTTTTAACATCCTTTTTAGTGTTTGGTTAAAACGCTCTGTAAAGCCGTCTGTCTGAGGGTGGTAGACGGAGGTCCGTAAGTGATGGATTTTTAAAAGTTTGCACAGATTGGATATGAGGCATAAAACAAAGGGAGTTCCTTGGTCTGTGAGAATCTCCTTCGGGATGCCCACCCGCGAAAAGAGGAGAACTAACTCTCTGGCCACAGCTTGGGAGGTCGCCTTTCTCAGGGGGATTGCCTCCGGATAGCGGGTAGCGTAGTCAGCGAGGACCAGTATATTTTCGTGTCCTCGGGAGGATTTGGGGAGGGGTCCAACTAAGTCCATCCCCAGCCTCTCGAAGGGCACACGAATTATGGGTAGGGGAATCAGGGGCGCTGGGGGAGGTCTTTTAGGTGAGTGGAGCTGGCATGTTGGACAGCACATACAGAAGTTTTTTACTTCTGCCCGGATACCAGGCCAGAAGAATCGGGGAAGCAGGCGGTTTAGGGTAGCATCAGAGGCAAGGTGACCACTTAGTGGGTGGTGGTGGGCCAGATGCATTATGGCGTAGATTCGAGAGCGGGGAACTAACAGCTGTTCTATTGGGCTCCCCGAAAGACTTTTTATCTCCCCGCTGTTGCCGTCTGTGAGAGGATTCAGGTGGGGCGATTATTGTTCACGAGCCCTGCGCGATTAACGAGCCCCGCCCCAGCCACGTGCGGGCTTCGGCTGTCCACAACATTGGTGCTGAACCAACACATGGCTTCCGTGCCTGAAAAAAACCTGTTGTCCTGGGAGGGAACGTGCGTCCTAGCCGGCCAGCGCTGGGTGGCACAGGGCCGGCCACACTTAGAAACATTGATCATCACTAAATATTGCATTGCTATTTGAAAATGACTACAGGGAGACGAAATTCACCTGCAAGGTAGTAGTGCAATATCTTTTACAGCTCTGAAAAGTAGGCACAATGATCAAATCAACATTACATACATATATATGTATATATACATACATAAGAAAATAACCAAAAAAAACAACCAATAAATGTTTTTGTGGACTATTTGTTACTATGCCTACCAACTTCTTGTTTCCAGCCACTCTATGATTGGATTCTGACACACTTGACAAAGCATATTGTGATAAAACATATCACTATCGTAACATACTGTCCACCCCTAGTTGCCAGACATAAATAACAGCAAGGAAAACCCGTCTGTTGAAGTGTAGGGTGTGTTTATATTTGTCCTGAAGCAAAGAAGATGCCGATACACTGTTGTATTTTGGTTCTGCTGAGCTCACACAAGTTTTTACCCAAATTTAAGCTCAATTAGGTTGTTCCCCCAAATTCACCCAATCTAAAGGCAACAGATAGACGAAAGCTCAACTGACACCAATCTTGCAGGTCAGAGGGGACTGATGTCGGTGATATGGTAATGAAAAACTGGAGGAACAATTCAATTTATAGTCGTCCAATCTAGCTCTGAGGTGACCGGAGGCCCTAGTTTGTTTCTGACATATTGAGACATAAACATATAGAAAAAAACAGTTCTGACATAGATTTGATGACAATACTGTTTATGTTCTTCTCTGGCTGAACTCAGCTTTTGGGCAAGGTTCAAGAACAATGACTGTCCGAATGCCCGGGACAAGTAAAATGTGATGTCATGACAGCACGGCAAAAACAAAATGAACTGAGGCCAAACTCAATACACTTGAATATTTAGTCCCTTACCAGACAAAACTGGTATTGTCCATTCACTTGTCCACTCAGAACAAACCAATTGTTTGTTGACAAAAATAGTAATTACTTCATGGGTCGATTTTTGACCGCGATATTCTGCAAAGTTTGTAGAAAACAATCTAATAAAAATGGAGATAAAAAAATGGTTCTTTTCTTTCTTTTGTCTGAACTACAACTTTTAGAAAACAGCCACCGCAGTGTCACACCAAGCCTGTCTGTCGCATTGTGTGTATTAGCAGCGAATAAGGCCGCTAGCGGGTCCGGACCACTGGACATGTGGACAACAGGACTACAGATTAACAGTGAAGTCGATACCAAGTTAACTGCAACAGCATATAACACGATTAAAGGAGAAAAACTGCATCGACTATCTGACCTTAAAATTAAAAATGGACTGGAACTTAGTAGTCAGTACAGTAGTGACCTGGTTTTCAGAAGGTAAGAAAATATTCGCCTGTAAACACTAATGTTAAGATTACTGATAACTTTAATAAGAATATATTCATAACCAAATCAACTACAATGCTGTGACAGTTGATGTTTTATTAAAAACGATGTGTCAATCATTATTTTTACTGTTGTGATCTATGATGTTTCATGGGAATCTTGTCTGAAAGAGGACCACTCGTCCAGCTTTATTAGCTGATGTCTCCGCTTATGAAACATTTACTTGTTTACAGCTAAAAGAAAATAAGTATATTGTGCCAAAGCACAGTGAAAAATGAACATAAAAATAAAATAAATAAACAAACGTAACTAAATCTATTTACTTGTTTGTGCTTATTCGCATGTGAAAAACACTTTTAAAAGATTTGTTTGGGACAGCAG
The DNA here is from genome assembly GCA_021613375.1 of Megaleporinus macrocephalus. Classification (NCBI taxonomy): domain Eukaryota; kingdom Metazoa; phylum Chordata; class Actinopteri; order Characiformes; family Anostomidae; genus Megaleporinus; species Megaleporinus macrocephalus. The sequence continues at coordinate 14,637,038 of CM038714.1, read as the reverse complement.
AAATCTGTTTCGGCACAGTAAACTTTCAGTTTTCAGTTGACAAAATAAGTTACTGTTAAAGCTGTTGAGCTGAGACGATTCCCTGAGGAAGTTAAGTACCTCAAACAATCAAGGCAAATAATCCATACAACATTGTTTAATCCATGTACATACAGCTCAATGTGTTTAACAAAGATGATCATTACTGTTGCACAACATGCTAACACTATGAGCTTGTGATGAGCAGAAGACTTGATTTGAAAGCACAGACTGCACAATGAAGTAAAGGAGAGAACATGGCGAGGGGCAACTAAGTGTGCAGTGGGTCTACTGTAAAACCAAACTAGCCGTTCACAACAGCATGACGTTAATGCTTTAACATGTCAGCAGACAGCAACAGCCCATGCATCCATAGGCTGACCCAAGCTCACACTAACTCCCCTCACAGATACATAAACTAGCCAAGAAAGTAAAATACAGGGTAATGTATGAAGTGAATGGAGCCTAAAATGCACCAATTCAATACAGCAGGTGTTTCCAGTAGACTGAGTAGTACAACAGATGTAGGTCAACACTTCAATGCACAAAATTGAAACTGGCCTGTCGCCAGAACAAAAGGTCCGCAGACATGAGGCAAGCGTTCAGTCTATGCTTGCTCCACTAGAACAGCTTTAGTGTATACTGCACTCACACCACTACTCCTAGATCTTTCCCCTGATCAAGTGAAATGAATGCACCTGCAAGTCCTCGTCTGTGTTTTATCTTTGCTGATCCTTCACTGAAGTAGACGTAGTGTAACAAACCTGGAACAAATCATGAATTGCAAAAACAAAGACTTGGTGAGTCATCACTAAACAGGCTAAAAAAAAAAATCCAAAATAAACAGCACACCGGTTCCCATCAGGCGATACCCAGTTTCAGCAGCTATGCATGACAGCCACTGGGACAAAAAACAGCATTCCACAAACCACAAAGGTCATTCTTAGCAGGGAAAGAGTTTGAGAGAGCGCTTACGAATGAAAACACAGAGTAATGGAAAGGAATATAAAGCTGAAACAAAGCTAGCACATACAACCACTATATATATCGTTTATTGACAGGTTCATCAGTGCTCTGTTTCATAACAACTGCGTTACAAAACACTGGCAAAATCACATTAGCCCAATGAGAAACTGGAGGACACAGCCTACACATTAATACACTCACAGGAGGGGGGAAAAAAAGAAAAGAAATTATATATATATATAAGGGCTGGGCAATAAAACGATAACGATAATTATCACGAGATAACATTTTCTCGATGGAACTATAAGACGTAGTTGATAGAAAGTCGATAGAATTAAGTTCCGTCCGTGTTTTGAGAGACAACACGAACAGCCAATGAGAATGAGAATAGCGCCGCTCCAAACCAATGAGGTGGCTGAACTAGAGTTCTAGCCGTTTCATGTTTGGTTGAGACACAGCGCAGAGTGTAGACAAAGCAGCACCTTAACCAACGTGCTAGTAATAAGTTACTGCAGGCGTCACAGTCGAGCAGAGAGAATAAAATAAGAGAAAATGACGACAGAAAACGTTAACTACTACTGAAAGAAACATGTTACACGTGTTAATAATAGATAAGATAAGATAAACAGGTAAACAGGTGCTGTCCTGCTGCTGTATTGACAAAGTGCTACGGGTTGTTTGAGCTTTCATGTTCTATAGTACATTTGTCTGAAAAATTAGAGGATAAAAACAATTTAAGAAAAAAAATGTTAATTGTATTATTTTCATATCTCACTTAAAGTAAAAAGGAAATATTGATTTGATTTATATCGTGATATATATCGATATCGACTGATATGAAAAAAGTTATCGTGATAAGATTTTTTCCCATATCGCCCAGCCCTGATATATATATATATATATATATATATATATATATATATATATATATATACACATATATACACACACATTTTTATTTTTTAATGGCTGTGTATTGGCAAGAACCTGGCGATACAATACATATCGTGATACAGCAATCACGATTCAATATATCACAATATACTGTGATATCGCAAGCGATTTTTCAAATCTCACTATTACCACTATATAAAATTGAAATTGGCCTGTTGCCAGAACAATATATAAATAAATATATATATGAGGTGTAGGAAACCACTGTCCAAAGAAAAAACAAGTTTTTGTACTTCTGATGCTTATTGGTTTTTGACCATGAGTTTATTACCATTGGGCCCACTTTCATTTCAAAAATCATTAAATTGTCTGTCCATTGCTTTTCAGCAGTAGATGACTGTGTTAAGCAGTACAAAGTGTTGTTTTAGTTTTAAAAAATAAATAAATAAACAAAAAGCCAGACCAGAAAAGAACAAAAAAGACTGGCAATGCCATTTAAGTTAAAAGTAAAAACTAGTCCATGGCTTGTTGCACTGTCATGAAGCTAACAGTAAGAGTAGTTTTCTCGTTTAGCAATCATTCTTGTGTACAGGTCAGGCTAAGGTTAACCCCAAAAGACTGGCCATTGCTTCATGTCTGCTGCCTCGAAAAAACGGACTACTTCAGATGCAGAGGACTAGACAGCGGCAAATGTCAAACATCTCTGACTCAGTCACTCTGCTGAAGGGGATAACGTTAGCATGATCTGCACTGTTTGCACATTGCACTGTCTGTGCTTATTTATGGCATACCAGCGTAACGGCTATGATAAAACTCGTTCAGCTGGTAAATTTTACTACTAACACATCTGCCCGCTGTTAGACAGGCTTACAGAGAAGCTCACTCTTTTTAGTGCTCTTTAAATAATTACTGATGATATTAATACAAGAATTTTAGACACACCACATTCATTACGTCTACTCATGACAGAAGAACATATGTAACCTAAACGAAAACCCCTTCTAGAGTCTAAGTGGCTGCTAATTAACTAACAGTGCCTAATTACCAAACACATTAGTCAGATTAGGTTTAATGATCATGCCAAAATGTGATAGCTTAAGTGACGGTGTAAGGTTGTACTCCAGGTATTGGATGACCATGCATCAATTAGAATGGTTAAAAAGGTCAGCAGGCCAATACTGGACACAGGAGATTTAGGGAGTCGGTTACAGAGTTCGCAGACACCTGCTCGTCCACTGTTTCTTCTGAAATCAGAGGATTAACAGGGAGTTTGTCCCTACTTTGCTGCAGTAGCAGCCTCTCCAACGCATCCTGAAAGTACTGAATGGAGCTCCATCACTCCAGAGGACACAGTTGCACTGCTCCACTGGTATTCTATGTCTCAGATTGACACTGTGCATTCGGCGTGGTGATCTTGGGCAAGTGGGCCGATGTGCAGGTGTGGAAATAGTAGAAAGTAGATTTCACTCATTTTGAGGTCATTTTGGACATATTATGGATGATGTTCAGAATGTGAAGTGAAAATAAGCAGTGGACTAAAATTCAAGTTTCCAAAAACTATGATATCTAGTGCTGGGTGATAAAGTTTCATATCACAGTATTCGATTATACTTATATTTGCATTAATACAGTTAATTAATCCGTGCTTCCATAGTATTGCTACTCTCTTTTACACCTGACCTAGCTTGCTTTGAATGGAATGTTTTACTTTCCTCTCTTTAAGAAAGACACTGAAGTAGGTCTGCACAATACACCGAGTCATCATCATCATCGAGAACTCATTTAATGTGCAATAGTCACATTGCTGGGTGTATGTCAAGCAAGACTAAATAAAATGTCATGCTACTATATATTTGCTGCTTAATACATAAAGAAATCTCACACAGTTTTCATTTTTATTGATTGGTCTATATAAAAGTTCCTGGATACACAGACTCAACACTAATCTGCTTTTGTGTTTGGTGCACTGAAATCTATTGTAGCTCCAGCACTAACGTTCAAAAACGATCATCCAAAAAGTTATTTTTTTCAGCTTTTTTTTTTTTTATTACGTTTTGTATTTTCCCTAAAAAAAATTCCCCCAATTATTACAGAAAAAATAAGAATAATTCTTTCCAAATAGAACCACTGAAGTTACAAGAAAATTCCTGCATTTTCTCAAAATATTGGAACGTCAAGTAATGTTTTTTTTTATATTTTGCAGCTCTACACTGAGAAGGACACTGCACACTATAAGGCATTGTTCTGATGGCAGGAAAATCTGATTTGTTTCTTATTTTTAAGTAATAGCAGTTAAAGCTCAACTTCAATTGCAACCATCTTTACATTGCACTGTTCTTCTTTGTCACCAAATGTCTAGCATCCTTGGGTCTGTGAAAGGTACTACATAACTGAACAAATCATTGTTGTTGTTATTATTACTACAATGCAAAGTAGTAGTAAGATGAGATCTGTGTGCAGACATGCGTTGCTGTGGTTTTGAAGTAACTATATAGCTGCCCGGGTGATACCCTGCTGCATCATCTCACCCCGGAAACAATTGCAAATCGTACTCTTCCATAGTGCATACAAGGAGAAATTCTCTGCCATGAGCATTTATCTAGAGCAAGCTTTCTTTCTGAATTCCAGCACTTCTGTCAATGTTTCCGTGTTGTGAGTAAAACAAAAGACTACTCAAAATCCAATTCATGCAGCCAGAGCATCCAGAATGAGACGCATTTGTGAAAATCTGATTGGAATCACATTTCAATCTGGATATGCCGAACGTTGGATTTGTGCTGGCAGTGTGAACAAAACCTTGTAAACATTAACAACACTGAAGGCAGAAAATCACTGACAGACATTACAGTTAACAGTCATGTTCTGGACACCATGATTTAAATCAGAGACACAGCTCATGTATGAACATCACATTATGGATGTAATGCACATGAACCATCAAACACGAAAAAAAAGAAAAGAAAACAAAAGCTGAAACTGAAAAGCTACATCCCAGTATGCCATCACCATACTGCTATAGCTGATATACTGGCCAGCACTCAAAAGTTAGCTTTTCACATAAGCCACTCCCCTCCACGGAGAGACCCACAGACGAACAGTCAGCACAATTCTGCACAGTGTCACATTCAAGTGCCCTTGAGAGGAGCAACACGGACACAATCCCATGCGCATACCTGCTTAGTAAAAATGCACAGGGATGCATCAGTGAAGTTTTGAAAGACAACAGATCACACAAGAACGCTAAGAGAAAAGAGGGATCGTCAACCTCAACACCCATCCATGAAAGCTTTAGCCTACCGCTGCTGTGATCCCACTTTCGAGCCGCCTCTTAACGCAGCTACATAAGCTAGAAAACATAACGGCAGATCTGGAATGTGTGGACTTCAGTGTGTGTTTAAAATCCATACCTAATGAGAGGCGACTGAGGATGTGAATGAGATGAAGTCATGTTTTTCTTCATTGTAAGCCTTACGCAATGACCCCTAACGTGCTCACATCTGACTGAGGACCAGGACAGACAGGCTTTCATCCATGGAGCTGCACTGGTTAGCCAATACATTCCTAAGACTTTTTAATAAACAATAATAATAACAGCAACATATTTATTAACTACTGATATCAGTAAGCTAGTATTCGATCACACGTTTACCCTTTACATGTGCAACCATTCATAACAGCATCTGAAAAGGCTCGCTAGATAATTACAAAACAATAATAATATTCAGAGCCATATTTTCCTCGTAATGATTATTTCTTCTTTCCTTTTAAAGCTAGGTCTCACCCAGACTCGCTGGCACAAAACCTTAGTATTAAAACTTTCCGTTCCACCTTAAATGGTGAAACTGCTCGGCGCTTTTACCGGAGCCAGAATGTAACCGGGCACCAGTTAAGGTGGAACGGAAAACTTAAATAAGAAGCTGGCGAATGGGAAGATAATTCCAGTCAGCATCACTGACCTGAGTTTAAAAGCACAATCTAAGCACCAAGTTAATTTTAAAAACAACGAATAAACATCCATTACTAGATAGAAAAATTATGTTTTGGCAAACATCGGTGCCACTTCAGGCAATAAAGGTACTTAAGATAGCTCAGCCTGTAAATAACGCAATACTACTACAGCAGCCATAACAGTGGCTAAAATGCACTTCCATAAGCTTGAACATATTTTATAACCTTATTTTATTGATCTGGGTATGTAGTAAAAGAACACAAACACAGAGCGAACGTTATTTCCTAATGACATTGTGGATGCTATCTGGCGTTAGCTCGCTGGCTAGCTAGCCACTTCTAACGTTAGAGCCAGCTGATCTCGTAATGTTTGCCTTTTCATCAACTGGGATGGTTATCACGTCAGTCAGCCACAACTGTATTATACCTTAGGTTGACTAATGTTATTAATCTCGTAGCCAAACAGTACCGATTTCAACTCGGATAAATGCAAGGACAAGCTAATTAATTAGCGTCAAGTCAGGAACCTAACAACCCA
>CM038714.1:14385249-14629674 GCA_021613375.1 Megaleporinus macrocephalus | reverse complement strand
TGCTTTATTTTCTGACTCACTTTACTCTCCAACTTGCTTTACTTTCCAACTCGCTTTACTCTCCAACTCGCTTTACTCTAGCTTTATTTTCCGATTCACTTTACTCTCTGACTCGTTTTACTCTTCGACTCGCTTTACTCTTGCTTTATTTTCCGATTCACTTTACTCCGACTCGCTTTACTCTCCGACTCGCTTTACTCTTGCTTTTTTTCTGACTCACTTTACTCTCTGACTCGCTTTACTCTCCAACTCGCTTTACTCTCCGACTCGCTTTACTCTTGCTTTATTTTCCGATTCACTTTACTCTCTGACTCGCTTTACTCTGTTTTTTTTCTGACTCACTTTACTCTCTGACTCGCTTTACTCTTGCTTTATTTTCTGACTCACTTTACTCTGGGTTTTTTTTGCTGACTCACTTTACTCTCTGACTCGCTTTACTCTTGCTTTATTTTTTGATTCACTTTACTCTCTGACTAGCTTTACTCTTGCTTTATTTTCTGACTCACTTTACTCTCCGACTCGCTTTACTCTTTCTTTATTTTCCGACTCACTTTACTCTCCCACTCGCTTTACTCTCCAGCTCGCTTTACTCTCCCACTCGCTTTACTCTTCCTTTATTTTCCAATTCACTTTACTCTCCGACTCGCTTTACTCTCTGACTCGCTTTACTCTTGCTTTAATTTCTGACTAACTTTACTCTTTGACTCGCTTTACTCTTGCTTTTTTTTCTGACTCACTTTACTCTCTGACTCGCTTTACTCATGCTTTATTTTCTGACTCGCTTTACTCTCTGAATCGCTTTACTCTTGCTTTTTTTTCTGACTCACTTTACTCTCTGACTCGCTTTACTCTTGCTTTATTTTTTGATTCACTTTACTCTCTGACTAGCTTTACTCTTGCTTTATTTTCTGACTCACTTTACTCTCCGACTCGCTTTACTCTTTCTTTATTTTCCGACTCACTTTACTCTCTGACTCGCTTTACTCTCCAGCTCGCTTTACTCTCCGACTTGCTTTACTCTTGCTTTATTTTCCAATTCACTTTACTCTCCGACTCGCTTTACTCTCTGACTCGCTTTACTCTTGCTTTAATTTCTGACTAACTTTACTCTTTGACTCGCTTTACTCTTGCTTTTTTTTCTGACTCGCTTTACTCTTGCTTTTTTTTCTGACTCACCTTACTCTCTGACTCTCTTTACTCTCTGACTGCTGCTTCTTGCTTCGTACCCCGCCTGTGTGTGCGCTTACGATATGATCTTACAATGCACGTGATTGGTCTGTGAGGTTACTGCGCCGCAAAGCCCGTATACCGTAAAGAGAAGAAAAGCTCCGCCTCTTGAATTAAACACTGTCAACATTAAATCCTTCTCAATAGAGACTTTTGATAGTTGTTACTGACATTCACTTCCAAGACAATAGGATCTGACTGCTCACAGAGATGCAGTCCTGCTCCACAAGGCAGATATGTGGTTACAATAAGGCTTCAGCTGAGAGTTATATCTCTGTGTTTCGGTCGTGAGCATTTTTTTTTTCATTTAAAAATGTAACTAAATCAAAATCTTTTAATTCCACTTTAAGAAAAATCAAAAGAATTTCTAAAAATCATAGAGGGCAGGACTTCAATGAAAAGTAGCCTATAAATGATGACTAGTTTATGAGTGTAAATAAATCATGAGCAAGCAATACAAAGAGCTCATATCAGTCCTGCTTTCCCTGTATCTTTTAGAATAGACTAGTTCTGTACTCATCTATAAACCTCTAAATAATCTAGAACCTGCTACATCACAGAATGTCTCTGTTTATGTTTCAGGTCTACAGATATTGACCTTCTGCACATCCTTCAGTAAAATACAGAAAACCTGGAGACACTCTTTCAGTTCTTCTGCTTCTAAACTGTGGACAGTGGAGATTAGTGCTCACTTTTTATACACATTTAAAAACGTATCTCTCTAACTCACAGTTTACTTAAAACTTTAAAAACATAAACTGGATCTTTGACTTATTAAGACTATAAGTTTGTTATTACTGATGAAAACTGTTTGTAAAGCACTTTGAGCTGTCATTGGAATGAAAAGTGCTCTATAAATAAAGATTATTATTATTATTATTATTATTATTATTATTATTATTAATAATAATAATAATAATAATAATAATAATAATAATAATAATAATAATATTATTATTATTATTATTATGTTTGCGCATTGATTAGCATATTATATATGTTTTTATTTGTATTTAATTGTATTTTTCTGCCATGTAATTAGTCCCACAGATTTTGAGATATCATTCCAACTCTAGATTGTCCGGCCTGATTGTGTGATTTAGGCTTGCTTTTTGGTCTTTAGGTTTGGTCTTTAGCTTTTTGATTGGGTGCACAGATCCAGGAAAGCAACAGATTTTACTGGATTTTTTCCCCATAGAAAATTAATAGGATGAAAAAACAAGCACTCATCTAAGGTACTTCTGCTTGACCAACAGACACTATTTTAGATACACTGACTCAGGGCGGACCCCTGACCATGACTGTAGTGTTGTTTCAACCTGGACTCATCTGTTTGATGTTTTTTCCCATCACTCTTTCCCCCCTATAGAGTCACATTCATTATTGGCCCACTTGAACATTATGGTTTCGTTTAACCTACAGCCACCAAACTGCATATACTTACTCAGGGCAGGTCCCCAAACTCTAATCCACAGACATACCCACACACACTCTTCTGTTTGTTGATTAATCACCCCTTGTTCCTTCCATAGAGTTCCATTCATATTGATGGCCACAGAAACATTATCGTTTTGTTTAACCTTCAGCCACCAAACTGCATAATTCTTGTAAATATCTAAGGTCTGGATACATAACTAAATATTCTTTAAATGTATAAATGTATTTTCTGTGGGACTGTACACTAATCTGGTAGGACGATTCATATATTAGACTTTTATGTTTTTTATATACCTTTTTGAAAGAAATCAATTGTAGTGCTTCAGAATTTTCAATTGTAACCATAATTCAATTTGACTTGATCAGATTACTTTGGTATCTGACACTTTGGTAAAATCACGCCCGAACACACAGCATTCCAAAATCATTGCAATTGAATGGGCCCTTTTAGATTAATCAAGGTGACGCATCGCTGCATTTTAACACCGCAAGTATGTCCAGGAAGAAGTAGCACCTTTTGAAATCCCTTTAGTGTCCACTGTGTCCCTGGGTCCGCCCGGCTGGCCTTGTAGTTAAGAATTCGACACGTCATCCCACTCTGAAAAAGTCTCTTTTCATATTTCGTTCCTCCAGTGGAGCCATTGATCCATGGGGACCGGCCCTGCCTGCTCGCATGAACAACAGGCCTGCTCGGAGTGAGGCTGTGAAAGGTAAACGCCAGAGGACAACTGGCCACAACATAAATAAATAAGCATGTTCTATTTTCTTTAAGCTGTGCATTAAACTTTAAAACGTCCCTCGGCCCCCTCTGCCAAAAGTGTGGAGCAGATCTCCGAGGTTTGGGTGGTGATTTGGGGGGAAAACGGTGGGCTCTTATGAAACTTTGCTTTTGTGAGAGATTGCAGCAATAAAGTTGTGGAGGTCCTCAGCTCAGCTGTGGGAAATGTGTTAGGACACACCACGTGTAGGGACAACAGACAACTGCAACTTGGGTCATGAACTGTTTGCTGTTTAACGCATGTAAACTTATATTTTCTTCTATTTTAATAACCTTATAATACAAATACAGACCCAGAAGACCTATAAATTGGAGCTGAACTATGGTTAACATAGCTAACAATGAATACAAGCTAGTAATCACTAAAGAGCTGTCGTAACTTTTTTTTTGCCATCAGAATGAAGAGAAAGACCAGTTCAGAGTATCATCTTGTTTTTGAGGATACTGCAGACCAAACATTCTGGGAGTGCTAAACCCTGGTCTGGTCTGAACATGGTGTAACTTCAACCTAGCAGACACACTGTATTTAAGTCCAAGCTGTCAAAGGGTCAACCTGTTTTGACCTGTCAGGCCAGATTGGTATCTTCAAGGCTTAGGGCTAGGGCAGGATCTACTAAGCCAAAACCCTAAACGACGTGTGTCGCTAAACCATAACAACCTTGTAAACCCTGTGGCATTTAGTGTGTGATCAGTGTCCACAAGCTTTTAACAGACACCATAGGTTGTAAAAAATAATTCAACAGAGCAGACTAAATGGCTCTACATGATTAGAACGGAAACTGCAGATTCCAGAAACCAGATACTAAAAACATGTAGATTATTACCAGCATTGAATTAAAAGCACATTTAATGCACTATGATTTTTTTGGTGGTGAAAATAAAGTGATGCTTGATTTTACAGACAACATGAACTCACTCCACCACTCCACTCCCTGTTGTGTCTCTGCGCTTGGCGTACCAGTCAGACTGCTGTCTCAGCAGTTTATAACAAACATCAAAAGGATTCATTTGGCCAACTGTCTTATAAGCCGTGTGCAAATACACAGCTCCTGAATAAGGGGTCTGTGGTTCTTTCACGTTTCCAAAATGGGAGGTAGCCCACCCAATGCCTTGGACTTTCATCAAGAGCAAACCCCTTGAAGACATTCTGTCACAGTAAATATAGTAATGGATTTACCGGTATACATTATGAAAGTAGGGTGATTTTTAGAAGGACCACATTCAAATTTCGTATAATCCATACAATAGCTTGTTTGTTTGAAAATGACGTTGTCAGTGCATTGTAATAATGTAAAGTACAACTGGAGGGCAGGAAGCAATGTTCTATCGCTCTATCGCAAGCTCTCAAAATGCCCATGGATTACATCAGTTACCTTTGCTTAATAAGCAATACAAAGTGCTCATATCAGTCCATATCAGTCATATCAGTCTGTTCTGCACTCGTCCATAAAGCTCTAAATTATCTAAAACCTGCTACATTACAGAATGTCTCTGTTTATGTTCCAAATAGAGATCTTAGATCTGCAGATACTGACCTTCTGCACATCCTTCGGTAAAATACAGAAAACCTGGAGAGACTCTTTCAGTTATTGTGCTTCTAAACTGTGGAACATTGTTTATTAGACAGTCGAGCTCAGCGCTTGCTTTTAATACACATTTAAAACGTATTAATTTAACTCAGCGTTTACTTAAAACTTTAACAACATAGTACTGATAAACTGGATCTTTGGCTTATTAAGACTCTAAGTTTGTTATTACTGATTAAAACTGTCTGTAATGCACTTTTAGCTGTGAAGAACAACTATTTATTATTATTATTATTATTATTATTATTGCTGTTGTTGTTGTTGTTGTTGTTGTTGTGGTTGCAGTTTTTATTTGTATTCTTATTTTTCTGCCATGTAATTCGTCCCACAGTTTTTCAAGATATCAACATCCATTCCAACTCTAGATTGTATGGCCTAATAGTGTGATTCAGGCTTGCATACAGCTTTTGGATTAGATGCAGAGATCCTGGAAAACAGAAAACTTTTACTGGAGTTTTTTTCCTATAGAAAATGAACAGGATGAAAAAATAAGCACTCATCTTAGGTACTTCTGCTTGAAGGTACTTCTCCTCCACCTGGAGTCAATGAAATAAAGTTTAATTGAGAAACCATAAGGAGGCTTTATCAAGTACCAAAAGTTGTTGTTCATGAGGGAGACAACTGACCACAAAAAGTCTGCAGCCAGCTTATGAGTCTTGGTCTGCGGTCAGGACAAGGCTGAAGGGGTTGTTGTTTTAAATCTACCACAAGCTCGCAGTCACAGCACCTAAAGACCAACTGTTCACAATACAGTACTCACTTCTACCGCATGATACAACTCGAGAACTAAAAAACTAAAAACAAAAATGTGTTATTTGTGGTGTAAATAGTGTTTTTTTTGTTTTGTTTTTGGGAACGCCCTCTCAGTTGTGCATGAATGCTTTACTCCCTCTTCCCCGCTATTTAAACAAGGAGCTTTACGACCACCTCACCCACATTACCTCAAAAAAGAAAACTGGGGAATAGAAAGTGGTCTTCAGCTTTGTGTGGTGGGTAGGAGCAGGTATTGTATTGTGAACAGCTGATCTGAAGGTGAACACTGATGATACATTTAAAACATTACATTATGTTAAGTAACCTGATGAAAGGAATAAGTTCATATACAAGGTGATTTAGCTAAAAAGGAGCCGGTGGGTGTATACTTAAATATTAATATTATAAATATGGTGAAATCTATTTGCAGGATTGTACAGAGTTGTGTACTGTTAAACTCTGAAGATCTCTGGCCTACAAAAATCAGGTTAGGCCACATATTAAAAACAGGAACTATTCACAGAGGGGACAGGGAGCAGGAGAAGTTTGGCTGAGGCCTTTAGTTTGCATTGGAAAACAGTCAGTGTTTTGGGGAAAACACATGCAGCCCCTCTGTCTGGCTAAATTGTGTTTGTTGCAAACAGGCTTGCAGCGGCTGCCACCACCTGTTTGGTGCCATGCAAATGCACCTGGTTAAACAGCACCTGGGCGAGCCTCCTCGCCACCATATTGGACGTAATTAAAGAAGCTTGCAGTTTTTGCAGTCTCTCTTTGATCCTCCTAAGGACGGCGGCTGCTGAGCTCATGAGCACCTGTTCATCTGTTCCTGCACCGAGGTTCCACAGGGGAAGCTGAGTACAGTGGAAACAAACCACAAGCACCAGTGCTGATTCAGTTCTTCATTAAAATCACAAAATATCGCATGACAGAAAAAGAACTAAATAAATACTTGAACTCAGTAACAGGTTTCAGATCACAGCACTGGTTCCAGGTAGTTTTTGGAAGATGGACCACATTAGCCTAGCATTGACACGTAGTATCCACTGTGTCAGTATCACTGCTCTGCTGAAAATGGCCCACCACCCAAATAATATCTGGTCAACAGCCACCCTGTGGTTGAAAGCTGACTAATGAAGAATGGGCTAGATGATATATGGGATGGCAGTAGCACCACTGCCACATGAAGTCATAGGTCATGTTCCGGGTCTCTTCCCAGATGATGGGTGTGGTCAATGTTCCCAGGCACAGGGCACGAGGGGTCACTGAATGGTTTGATGAGGATGAAAATAATGTAATGTATATGCTATGCTTTGCAGCTGTGATGGCCCCCACTCCTCGGAGAGGGATTTGCACAAGATTGTGCTCAAGAGCATTTGTTTGGCCAGACACTAATGCTGGACAGGAAGACCTGGCCCACAACTGATGTTCCAATTTATCCAAAAGATGTTTGAGGTCAGGGCCCTATGCAGGCCTGAGCACATGGGTGTGGCTGAAAGATCTGAACCACTAAACCACTTTTGGCAAAACTAAGCTATATACCAAGCTAAATGTGTTACACTTCATTACTCTATAATTCACTAATATTAGAATAATAAATAGAAAATACAAATACTAAATAAAAAATCTGAATCGCTTATGTCGCCAAGTATGTTCCACGTACAAGAGAGAGACATACAATTTTATAAAAAAAAAAAATAGATGAGCTAAATAATGTTTCAAATAGTTAAAAGGGTGTATATCAAGCTTGACCGCCTAAGCAAATTTAAGTGTGTAATACATTTTGACAGTTTTTATAACTCAGCAAAACTTTATTTTTTAAATATTACAGTATTAATACAGTCAGTAGTACTTTCACCTATCATCTAATACCTGCTTTGACTGCTCAGTACTTTATTAAGTTAAATCAAGATTGCTGCTGAAGGAACTGAATACATTCATACAATGTCTGGGGCATCCAGGAGAAATCTAGAAATCTAGAACTACACTTTGTTCTGCAAACTGGAGCTCAAGATATGATCTACTTCTTTCACAATAATATATTCATGTTACTTTGTATTGTATGTATGATTTTTTACATCTGTTCTAATGATATGTGGTGCTCTTACTGGTAAAGAAAAACAGTTATTGCTAAGATAAGACTTTTAAACAATGAGCTTAAGTGACTTTTGTACAGTAGTATATATATATATATATATATATATATATATATATATATATATATATATATATATATATATATATATATATATATATATGAAAGGCAGGTAGCATCTTGGACCGGCCACCAGTCCATCACATTTTTTTAAAATATATATATATATATTTTTTTTTTTTCCGTTTTTCTAGCTTTGCTAGAATTCCTCTTCCATTTGGCATGTAATTTGACGATGAAATCACTGTCAGCTTCTTTCCTCCATCTGTAGCGCGCCTGAACAGTGTTGAAGATGTGCATCCACTTCATGTCTTCACGGTATGGAACCACATATTAAATTATGGATTTTGTGTGGAATGCTCCTTTTATCCATAACGGAATAAAAACAACAAGCCCCTGCAAACGGTTTCCATCCTTGTTACTCATTCTGTGCGGCACCTCTCCGCTCGCTGATAGAATTGGTGAAACAGTGAGCCATAACCTATTGTTATTAAACTACCATGCAATAATCTTTATACCATTACACTGTGCTGCTTTCAGGGAAGAGTCAATATCTGTGATAGAACATGATGGCTGATACAGAAATGTGCAGTCATTAGGGCTTGGGAGAATGAAATGGAGCCTAAAGCGTTCAGCTATGCATTTTCAGCGCAGAGAGGAATAAGTGATGAAGTGTTTTGCCAGATAAGAGTCGCATATTGTCAAAACTCTGCACTCCAAAATTGCTCCCTTGACATAATTGAGAAAGTATTGAGCTCCCCTTGGGGGGCTTCTTAGCATGCGAGCGTGGCTTTTACATGTATTGATATTGATTAGACATTAGCGGGAGCGAGGTTGGAGGGGATTCGAGTATCATAATGGCAACATGATGGGTTAATATCAAGGGAGAGTTCTGCAGTTATTACCGAAGACGTGGCATCAGGTTGTCGTCTTCATTTCATCGGCATCTGTGTTTCGTAGAGGATAATCAGGAATGGTTACTAGAGCAGCAGTTCTCTGTAACTGTAGACTGTAGTCTCTAGAATGCCTTGCTGGATCCATCATGTCCTGCAACATTTAACATCCAACAACACCAATAACATGCCTTAATGTAGCAAATCCTTACCATGCACACTACACAGGGTTTATAAGGCAGCAGTAAGCCGGGACATGGGCAAGTCACATCCGCTGAACCTGTACAAGTGAAGGTGCAGCTAATTGGTAATAGTAACAAAAGCACAGTGTAGTGCATTGGAAAAAAAGCCAGTCAGTCCATCTGCCATACACCTAAATATAGTTAAATCAGTGTCACCAGACCTTGAGCGTGAAATCATGTTTTTGAAAAAAAAAAAGGTGTGTGAAATTTGGTGTCATTGAACATTTGACCTGCAAAAATTGTGGTATTTCAATTTCAGGTCTTGGAATTTCAGGTAAAAAAATAATTCAGTTTAAAAAATGATAGCTCATTATTATTATTATCATTATTTATTTATTTGTTAATATAGCATCTTTTACAAATATGTTGTCACAAAGCAGCTTAACAAAAATCTGCATCCAACCCCCCAGTGAGCAAGCCAGAGGCGACAGTGGCAAGAACAAATTCCCTCAGATCAAGAGAGGAAACCTTGAGAGGAATCAGACTCAAAAGGGGAACCTGCTCTGGACATCACTGGATAGCAAATCAAGTACATACAATACAATAAGAGTAAGACTGACTACTTACAGAAATGAATATAGAGGCAGTGTTTTGTAAAGGAGAAGAAGAAAGGACTGATACAGTTGTGAGAGCAGGAGAAGAAAACATCGCTGATGAAGTAAGCAGGCAGAATCTTTGGAGGTGTTAGTGGATCATACAAGTGAGGTTTTCACGAGGCCCTGGACAGCAAGAAGTTCTGTAGTGGAACACTGGACCAGAATGCTGGGGCACCTGGTCACGGCAGGTGAATCAGCAGCATCAGATAGCAGGATGGGCAGCTGTTCAGCATCAGACTACACGGGATGGGCAGTTGTTGAGCTTATTGAAAAAAACACATGGATAGTATTTCTGCTAGAGGTAACTGAGAACAGCACGTAGTGTTAATAAGGTGCAGCAGTGACTCTGGCAGGCCTGGCTATTAGCTAAAAAGTGAGAGCCAGAAGGTAAGAAGCAGAAGCTGTTGAGTTTAATAGATATCTCTGCAGCATAGACATAGATGCCTTTTACATGTTTAAAACTGTAACTTTATCACATTCTCTTAATTATTTTTAGTTTATTTTGGAAAGATTTAAATTTTTACATATCGCACCTTTAAACCAGCTTGTGCTCAAAATATTAATTTAAATGTAAAACATCATTCTGCAAAAAAAGGTCCTCTACAGCAGAGGTCACTAACAGATGGATTGTGGTCCGGGTCTGGACCCAGACGTCGTCCAGTGATGATCCAAACTGATAAACTATTGAGAACTACTTAATTTTGACAGTGTTTATTTTAAGCAGCTGAACTTTTCTTGTCTTTGTGTTATATGGGCTCACAGACAATTCGCATGTGTTCTAAGATCACCAAAGGTGCTCCTTAGCCAATGAGAAAAAAGAAAAGTCGATGGTGAAAACATATATTTATTTATTCTTCCCACAAGCAGCTCTAAACCAACATGTCAAGACATTAAACTGAGTTAATGAGATAACCTCATGGTTTATTTACAGTCAGATGCATCTTATTTTCAAAATCATTCTGTTTTTTTTATTTGTTTTCTTTTTATTTAAAGTTCTATAATAATTCATTCAGTTCAGCATTTAAAACAGTAAATATAGTTGAAATATACTGAACGGTATTTGTGATTTGGTTTATCTTTCAGTTGCTGATGGTATAAAATGCTGATAGAACTTTATGTCAGTATACAAGATATAGCACTGAATCATAATAAGTTACGGTCATAACACAAATACAGTCCGGACCTTGGCCTGAGGACATTTCCTTTGACTGGAACTTACTGAACTCCAATTAAATACTCCTGCTCTACAGCAATGTAAAAGACAGATCTCCAGTTACAAGATGTGTTTGCAGTTAAATTAAGGGGGTAAAATTTTGTTTACCACATGGGTGGTAGAAATGTTACAGAATGTTTTATGAAGTTTTGCTACAACTAAATGAGTCATATAAATGAATTGATCATTTGAAAACTGTATTTTGTTACATTACAGTTTGTATGTGGATCTAAAATTATTCATAATGACACATTCTCCAAAACAGAGGACATCAGGAGGGGGTCAGATGCTTCTGCACTGCACTGTACATCTCAGCTAAGCCAAGCACTCATCAGATGGATAGACGTGTTCCTGATAGATGGACGTGTTCCTGATAGAATCAAACCCCAAAGCGTTTTGCAACAATCTGAAATGTCAGGTTTCCTGCCAGTAAAAAAGAAGCTGTAGAGAATGTAGCTTGATACCAGATACAGCAGCTTACCATCACAGTATTGATTAGAACACCAGCAAACCTCCTTGGCTTGTTTAGTTGGTGCTAGTCCATCAGACCAAACACCCCAAAACAAATGGACATCCTCCTACATTCCTGGCACAGTTTGGATGGGCCATGTCGACTCGTATACGTTTCCTCTCCATTACGCTCGAGGGATTCCGTTAATTTACCGCAATGATTTTCGCCCGACTGCCAAGCGGTGACGCGGGCCAGAACGGGGTACAGCGTTTCACACTGTGGTGAAATACGTTTGTAATCAGCCTAAAGAATGCAACACGATTACCAGATAAAAATCCAAGTTAATGAGATTGTTTGTCAAAATGTCAGCACTGTCCTTTGATGCAAGATTAAAAACCAGACCCGTACAACACATCGTGTGCAGCGTAGTGTCTCCAGCAAACACATCCTGTCGATCGAATTTCTTCCCTCTTGGAGCGGCTTTAATGAATAAAGATGCTTCGAGCTGTAATCAGTTGAATTGGAGAGGCCTGCTGGTTTGCCAGGATGATTTCTTTCACTCTGATCTTATATGATAGAGACTCAGATCCTTCAAGCCAATTACCACAAAAATATGTAAAATTCTGATCTGATACAATCTCACGGTCCAGCCTGGCTGATTAAACTTTGTGTTTGTATATTAGGATGGAGAAAAAACGATGTGCTTATGTGCAGAGAGTATTGATCTGTATGATCTGTACTGCAGCAAGAAGACTTTCTAAGAATACCATGTTTTTAAGGCCATATAAACTCATTAGGTCTTATAGTGCATTCATAAGGCATCATACATGCTTTATAAACACTTCCCATGAATCCTGTATTTATAATGCATTATAAATGCATGTATGTAGAGTTATATGGCATACATAACATTTTATAATGCACATTATAAGCTTGTATAATTGACTATATGTAGTTTTAGGGACATGCAATACACTTATATAACATCTATAACACAATACAGCATATATTCATAAGAATGCTGTAGGCATAAATGATGTAGTGCAAAATAACACACTATGACAGGTAGTATATATTCAGGGTTTGGTGGACCTGATCTATCTATCTATCTATCTATCTATCTATCTATCTATCTATCTATCTAGATAGAGATATTAGTCATAATAAACATGTTAATCATTGCAATTTTTTTATTAATGCATAAAAAATGCAATTAACACAGCTCAGTGTTTACTTTCTGTGGTACCAAACTGAATCATCAATGCTAAAGATGGATAAGAAGGAGAAGGATGGTGTTTTAGGCAAAAGGTTTCACTTTCTGATGGATCAGAAACATGAAAATACGAACAGGTATGTGCTGATCACTTTCTAGATGTTGCTAAAGAGTGGAATATCCCTGGAAAGGAGGACTAAGCTAAACTGTTACTGTGCAGTAAAACATCTGTGCTTTAAAAACAATCAGTTTTTTGACTTTTCTAAAATTTAACTGGCACTTGAAAATAATTCACCACAGGCAATGTGTTGAAAGTTTAAGATACAATTAAACATTAATTTAACATTAAATTATTTTTTGTAATCAATGGACACCTCTAATATATATTGTCACTGTCCAATAGAAAAAAAAACATGTTCTCTCCTGCAAAGTTGCAAGTTTGTAGGCATTTGTTTTTCTTTGGACAGAGACGATATATAATTATATAATTATATATAATAAGCATAATATAATTAATAATATAAATAATAATATAATTTATAGAGTTTGTTTATTTGAGAGTAATTAGAAACTGCAATGTGCTAAATGGTAGGCAGCACCGAGAGGAGCTGCTTTATGTTGGCCAGTAGATTAAACAGCAGTTCCCTTATTAAGGAATATATTTCACATTAACAATGGCTACGAGCTGCTGTGCTCACTTTGTGTAGGTCCTGTATTAACAGCTAGATGTAATTAACAGACTTTTTTACAGCCTGTAATGACCCGATGTAAACATTGTGTCTGTGATGTTTTTATGAACGGGTATTATAATGTGGTATAGAATTTTGAATCTGGAAACTGTAATGCATGTAATTAAAACTGCGTGGAAGTAATTATAAAATCTTAGGCATTAAAGTCTGGCATTATAAAGTGTTATGTATGGCATATAACACATTATAATAATGCACTTATGATGCATTAGGAGTACAGGATATATAGGAAGCTTTACCATATTGTAAAAAATAAATGACCATTTAGCGGCATGTTTATTGTGCATTATAATAGTTAATATTACACACTATATGCAGTATTAATAACATGTTATATTGGCAGTACCAAAGCTTGCAGAGTGTAATATGAGTCATATATATGAGTAATATAGGGCTGGATTCTATTCAATATGTAGTATTAAGTTAGCACCAAGCTTAAAATTTGACATTTGAAGCTTGTAATGTGCTTTACTTCATCTAAAAGCCTCACTCATGATATTGGAGAAAGCTTTGGTATAAAACATGCCTGACTTTATTTAGAGCTGAAAAATACAACTTATGAGCTCTTATGATGGGTTATGTACACTGCTTATAATGTGTTATAGCATGGCTATAAAAAGCAATGCACTGAAAAAGCAGAAACTGTTAAAAACCTTTATTTTAAAAACGCGTTTTGCCAGCCTTCGCAATTCACGCGCTGTGTTTGTTGTTAGCAACTGGCTCTGGTTGTTAGGTGGTCTGGCTTTTTCACTTTATTAAGGCTTGTGTTTAGATCAGAAATATCCAGCAGCTTCACTGACTCGAGCTCTTGCCTCCCTGGTGTCAGGTAGTTAGTGCCAGCTTTAATGTGAGGTCAGTGATGAGAGTAATGAATAACAAAGATGACCATATATACTGCAATAAAACAGCTTTAGTATAATGTGTTGTTATGGTAACAGAGGGTTTGGGTTAGCTAATGTTTATACTAACTTTAGTCAGAAAGCACTCTGAAACGTAAAGTTACATTACTCTACGCCCCAAACTGCAGACTGCTACTGAACTAAATACGTAATATAATAAATAAAATAAATAAACAAATGAATAAATAAAAGAACTCCATCATTAGAAGTGCTTTCAGTAGTGCAATATGTAATGTTCCAGAGGGTGCTTTTTGGGACACAGCCTTACTGTCTAACATTAATGCAGTGTTTCTCAAACTTTTTCTATCATTCCCCACCTCAGAAAAACAGGAAATTCCGTGCCCCACCTGTCCCGTATCACCCCAACAAATTAGTAATCAAATACACGTGAAAGTTTTAAATTTTCTAATTTACTGAATTAACATCAAATTCTGTCTCTAAATCAGTAGGTTAACATTATAACACCAGATACATCACTAATATCAATTTGAAAAAATTAAACTATACATAAAATTGGCCTACTAATTAAATTTGGTTTTGTCACTTTTTTTTAATCTGTGCAAAATTAAGCAAAATTAAGAAAATTAAGGTGTACAAATGACTACACCTTAGCACAGCATCAGTGACTGCAGTGAGCTTGTTTTGCACTACAAATCTTTTCAAAACGGGGTTGCATGCTTGATACTGCCACTCTCAAAATTTGCCCGCTGCCTCATACATGCGCTCTTCCTCCAAAAAGACCAGAATCTCAGTTCTGAGCTCAAAGACGCGCAACAAGACCTTGCCTCGGGAGAGCCACCTTGCTTCGCTGTGAAACAGCACAGCTGTATGATCAGCTCCCATCTCCTCACAAAGAGCGGAGAACAGTCGCACTTTGGTCGAGTTTTGATGAAATTGACCACATCCACAACCGTTGTCTCTATGGATGATGCAATGCGTCCATTGCGCGTCTGGTGCGGCCCTCTTGATTAATGCCTGCAGTCCTTTCCTTTTCCCTGCCATAGTCTGTGCACCATCAGAGCAAACCCCCACACAATTCCCCCATTTCAGGCCATGTTCTGTGAAGTAGCTGTCCATAATCTTGAAGAGCTCCTCAGCTGTGGCTCTTGTTTGCACCGATTTGCAAAAGAGCAAATCCTCGCTCACTGTCAATTTACAAAGTGGACATACGAAATAAACAAACAGTTTTTACTGCTGTCTGTGGCTTCGTCCACTTGTATTGCAAAACGATTCTCTTTCAGTTTTTCAGTGAGTTGCGCTTCAGTATCATTGGAAATGTCGCAAATACGCCTCGCAAGTGTACAGTTGTACTGTTTATATTATTCCGCTGACATCCGGGGCTTATGCCTGCTGCACCATCGGCCTTTTTTATTGGCAAAACAGACAGGCATTGAAAAGACAGGCTTAAAAATTTTAATTTCCTCCGATTCCTTGTGCCCCACCTGCAATACCTTCCCCACACTTTGAGAAACGCTGCATTAATGTCAGTCTAGTCTAGTCAGGAAACCTTAACACACATTTATTTATCATTTCATTTCAGTATTTTGCTCCAAATAATAATTTTTTTTTGGTTGTGTATATAATCCAGACATAATTTAAACGTTTTCTGACAGCAGTGCCATGTAATGTGGAGTATCTTGTTTAGTTTAGTTTGGATTTAATTGGATTTATCTAATAATAAACAGACGTACAGATAATGTTGTATTTTGTTTATTTATTTGTAATTTACTGTAATTCCACAAATGTTGTTCTACGTCACTACATACAGTGATTTACTACCTTACCTACAGTGGAATCAGCTTATAGGTCATATTTTAGGGGATAGGTCAGGCATTGATTCATATTAGCAAATTAGCTTATTGCTAACTTGCTATCAGAAATCCTACAGGTGAGCTAGCAGAAACAATCATTGTAATGTTTCACCAAGAGAAATATGTTTTTTTTGCATTTTAATTTTAAACTTGTGTCTTGCTTAATATACAGAAAAAAGCCACAATTCACGTTTACAAGAACATCTTTCTGCTTAAAATCATTAAGAAGTCTGTAGAAATGAGCTCTGTTCTAATTGGTTGCCCTGTATTGTAACACACTCCTTTTAACTTCTGCATTAATGTGTGGGTCTTAACTGCTGTAGACAGAATAGACTATTGCTGTCTTGCAGGTTAGTTTCCATATAGGATCTGTTTAGTCTGATAAGTTTTGAAATTGTTTTGCAATGTTTATATAGTACATCAAAATAAAAAAAAGAAAGTAAGCTTAATTTTTTTCCACAATAAAGTCCCTTGAACCATCAACCAGTGATTTGAGCAGCGCTGGGCTTAAGATAGCAACAAAAACAGTGATAGGGCTGTGTGGAGAAAACATGTACATATTTGTGCACGCGTTGGGCTGCAGAATGGTGAATTATGTAAGAGTATTTGTGCTTGCCAGAATGTGTCAGAAATCAGAACTGAAGCCAGTCATGTGAACAGTGTGTTTGTGTGGGTGCTGCTGTCTCCCGAGGGCCGTCTGGGTTGAATGAGTTTCCCCCTCTTACCTCGGGCCGTGCGCTGAAGCTAAATATGTCACGTGTCAGCGTGGGACTGAACGTGGTGATCGGGGCGGTGGTCCAGCCAACGTCTTCCGCCTGCTGACCCTGTTCGCATCTGGCACTCTATGGAGATGTCAACTCACTACATTCAGCCATCCATCACTCGCAGAAGCCTCTCCAAACTATCTCAGGACACACACTCCAGTGTCCTATCTTGAGAGCTTGAACGTGGAGGCAAGACTGAGATACCAGCCAGGAACAGCGTGTGTCTTTAATTTACTTTAGCAAAGAATAGCAGTATTGTTACTGTAACTTATAGCCAAGGTACAGTAACAATGGAGAAGAGAAAAGGAAAGGGGCAAGGGTAGCACTTTCATGATCACCCAATTGATCTTCAATTAGTATTTTCAGTAGTGGCCACAAGTGATCAGCAGTAATTGGCGGTTCTCCTGTTGGTCTCAATCAAACAGTCTCATTATGGATATTTGCTTCTTAACAAATAATTAACTATTAGCAAGGATTTAATGATGTACTAGTGAATGAAAGGATGTTAACCTTTAAGTTGTTGTATGTATATAATTCTATTTTCCCCACTATAAAAATATATAAATGTATAATAATAAATAAAAGCTGTTCCATGTTTTCCGGTTACTACCAGTGCTTAATTTGTGCCAGATCTTGCCGGAACAAGATCCAGCACCTCTCGTATTTCGTTTTTTAACATGGGGAATTGTTTATAAAGTAAATTAGAATAAATCGCAAGTGCAGAGTGCGAGCAAGTTTCTCCAAATGAACCTGATGTGCCACTCACAGCGTGCGTCCATGCGCACTTCCACGTTGTCTCTTCTGTTTATGAAACTTGTTGGTCCACCACTCGTACAATTTAACCCTGTGCCATGTGTGCGATCTTGGATTGTTAAAGGACACTGAACTGCCACAGACAAGCAGAGCAAATCGCGAAATCGAGTGTAGAATGTAGATGAAGTGACTACATTGCGGAGTAATTTGGATAATTAGAAGGTTAGGCAGTCTTCATATATGTATTGTTGTTTTTGTGTAACATGAAACTGTTTTTTTTTTTTGGTTGGTTGGTTTATTTGTAGGAAACCATGTTCTAGCAAAAACTATTCCTCCAGGGGCATCTCTGAGATTTCATGGTTGCAGTTCCTTACTGCATTCATTAAAGCTAGCTCTATCTTATTGCATAGAATGCTACTGTGTTATGTGGACACTTGAAGCAATGTTGTGTCTATGCGTTCCAGGACCTTTTCCATCACTGCCCACTTGCTGGATCACCCCACCTTTAGTGCTCCATTACCTGATGTTTTACAAATTAAGCACTGGTTACTACCACAACGTGGCGCAGGAGGTGAGACTGCATCCCTGTCGCTCATGGTCACTTGGTGGGCAGTGAGATCCCATTGTTTTGAAACCGATGTGCCCCAAAGTCTGAAAATCAGTTTTTCAAATTTTGGCAATACAATTTGAATGAAAAGTTTGAAGACTGATCAAAGCTGAGCTGAGCTGAGCACGGGTTTTTAAGTTGTGTTCAAAATAAACCGAAATTATCGTAATCAAAACATAAGTAATGCTTTCTGAGACACTGTTACTGTACTGGTTAATGACTGGTTAGTGGTTACATAGTTTATTAAAATAAACATAAATGAGCGTGTACAGCATGTGTCTTTATGTTACAGTAGCAAAGAATAGCAGTCTTGTTAATGTAACTTCTAGACAAGTATAAGTATTCTCTCACATGTAGGAACTATAGAACTATGGAGTTCTTCTGTTCTAGCATTCAGAGCCCTAATAAAATAATGTCTGATAATTAGGTCATGACTTAGTAAAGTGTGGGAACAAGATAATTAATTAGTTTGTGCCCATGACTTAAAAAGATGTGCCAATAAGATTATCAAGTTTGTAGCCATGATTAAGTAAGATGAGGGAACAAGATAATTAAGCTATGGCCAGGACTTAGAAAGATGTGGGAACGAGATAATTAAGCTGTGTTCAAGATAAATGAATTTTTAAGTTGTGGCCATGACTTAGAAAAAGTAGGAATGAGATAATTAAGATGTGGTTATGACTTAGTAAGATGTGGGAACAAGATAATTGAGTTTGTTGCTATAAACTTAGTAAGATGTGGGAACCATATAATTGAGTTTGTTGCTATAAACTTAATAAGATGTGGGAACAAGATAATTGAGTTTGTTGCTGTAAATTTAGAAAGATGTGGGAACAAGATAATTGAAAATGTTGCTATAAACTTAGTAACATGTGGAAACAAGATAATTGAGTTTGTTGCTGTAAACTTAGAAAGTTGTGGAAAGAAGTTAATTAAGATGCTGTTATGACTCAAAAAGATGATGAAAAGAAATCATTAAATCATGGCCATGACATAGTAAGATGTGGGAACATGATAATTAAGTTGTGGCCATGACTTAAAAAAATTTGGAAACACGATAATTAAGCTGTGGTCATGACTTAGAAAGATGTGGAAACAAGATAATTAAGTCTTTGCCAGAACATATAAAATGCGGGAATGAGATAATTAAGTTTGTGTCCAATACTAGAAATATGTGGGAATGAGATAATTAAGATGGTCATAACTTAATTATCCTGTTCCCACACCTTACTAAGTCATCACCATGACTTAGCAAAATGTGGAAAAGAGATAATTAAGCTTTGGCCATAACTTAGAAAGACATGGAAATGGATCACTAAGTTGTGGTCACGACTTAGTAAGAAACGGGAATGAGATAATTAAGATGTGTTTATGACTTAGTAAGATGTGTCAACAAGATAATTGAGTTTGTTGCTGTAAACTTAGAAAGATGTGGGAAGAAGATAATTAAGATGTGATCACGACTCAAAAAGATGTGGAAAAGAAATCATTACTCAGAATGCTGTAGAAAAGATGCAATTAAGTTGTGGCCTTGACATAGAATAACCTCGGAACAAGAGCATTAAGTCATCAACATGACTTCATTAGGTGTGGGAACAAGATGATCAAGTTGTGGCCATGCATTGGAAAGAAATGGGAATAAGATAAGTAAGCTGTGACCTTTACTTGGAAAGATGTGGAAAGATAATGAAGTAATTGCCGTGACTTTTGGCCATGACTAGGAAGACATGGAAAATAGATAGTTAAGTTTGTGGCCAGGACTAGAAATATGTGGAAATGAGATAATTATCTTGTTCCCACTCCTTACTAAGTCATGACCACATCTAATTAAGTCATCGCTATGACTTAGTAAAGTGTGGGAATAACTTTTGGCCATGACTAGGAAGACATGTAAAATAGACAAATAAGTTTGTGGCCATGACTAGAAATATGTGGGAATGAGATAATTTGTTTGTGGTTATGAATGAGATAATTAAGTTTTGACCATGACTTAGAAAGGTATGGGAACAGTATAATTTAGTTGTGACCATGACTTAGAATGATGTTAGAACAAGACAATTAAGTCACCACCATGATATCGTTAGGTATGGGAACAAGATAATTAAGAAAGAGACATGACTAAGTAAGACGTGGGAAGGAGATAATTAAGTTAAGGAAAATAACAGTTAATCCAGAGTACGGGCTCTTTAAGACTGCATCAACAAGATCCCCAGAGGTACTCTGAGTTTACAATGAGGTAATGTGTTTAATACTCGATCCAGAAGAGGCTTATCTGAACAAGTCCACACCTGTTGGCCATCTGGATGACTCAGCCTGCATTCACTGCATTGGTAGACGTCCATAATTCACTTCTAATGACGGTTCTATTTTCGCTTCACGTCCTCAATCTCGACAGAATAGCGTTACATAAGGGTGTTAGTTAAAACAGATCACGACAGCATATAGAGCTGAACTTTTCATGCTTTTCAGACGTGATGCTTTCGGGCAGCGTTCCACTTAGATGACAACATTCAAAATGAAGGCTGCTGGTTTTGTCTATCTGCTCTATTCTTCTACCGTCTATTCTCTCGAACTGTGGAAAAACGCATTATCGTCCTAATGGTCGGATAAACGGGCTGTGGACGGATAAATGGGCCAACCTTCCATTCATACAATATCCCGAGGTTACCAGCTAAGTCCTGCTCACAGACCTCCCTCTCAGACAGTCATAAATTAGCAAGAGCCACAACCTTGACCTTAACAGCAGCTTATTCCCAGCTTATCAGAAAAACACCTTCCCAGGATCATTTTGCTCATCCTGATACTGCAGAAGAAGAAGTGAACTAGTCTTCCAGGAGCAAGGTCACACGGCCTTGACATTACATAGTGATGGAGCGCCACAGTGGGGAAGACATATGTTCCTGGTTAAAGGAGATGAGAAAAGGAAAAGGGCAAGGGTAGCACTATCATGAGCACCCAATTGATCTCTAATTAGTATTTTCAGTAGTGGCCACAAGTGATCAGCAGTGACTGGCGGTTCTCCTGTTGGTCCCAATTAAACAGTCTGATTATGGATTTTTGCTTCTTAACAAATAATTAACTATTAGCAAGGATTTAATAATGTCCTAGTGAATGTAAGGATGTTAACCTTTAAGTTGTTGTATGTATATAATTCTATATTCTATTCTATTTTCAGGAAAATCAAACTGTTCCATGTTTTCATGTTACTACCAAAACACAGTTCGGGTCTGTAGGCCGAGCTTTATTTTAGCGCAGGTGTCATGTCTCCTGTCGACCAAACCAACACTACGAACTCCCCTACCAGTCACGACTTCCAAGCAGAGTCATGTGACATACTTCCGGTCTGAGTCACCTGACTATTGATTATCATCACCTGTATACCTGTCTATTTAAGCTCCGTCCTGTTTTATGCTCGTCGCCAGGTTTTGACTATTAGCAGCATAATGAAGCGTTCTATTATTCTCTCGACATTAACGTGTATTACCTGTTTCTGTTCCTCAGCTCTGTTTTTGCCTAGCCCTATACTGTTGAATACCGTGTATGACCTTTTTCTTTTTTTTTGACTCCATCTTTGCCTTGCCCTGTTTGCTGGATCTTATAATTTTTGAACACTCACCTGTTACACCGTCTCGTCTCTTTGGTATGTCGCCTTGTTTGGTTACTCTGGTTTTGACTTGGACTGTTTGCCAAACGTCCTATATTAAAGCCTCTAGACTTTTTACTCTGCGCCAGTCTCGTTTCTGTTGCTTTCTGTCAGCAGGAGGTGGGACTGCATCCCTGTCACTCATGGTCACTTGGTGGGCAGTGAGATCCCATTGTTTTGAAACAGATGTGTCACAAAGTCTGAAAATCAGTCGTCACCACCAAAAATTTTGCCAATACAATTTAAATGAAAAATTGGAAGACTGATCAAAGCTGTGCACTAGTTTTTGAGTTGTGTTCAAAATTAACTGAAATTATCGTAATCAAAACTTATGTAATACTTTCTGAGACACTGTTATTGTACCAGTTGATGACTCAATGGAGTGGCTATATATCCCCTCCATGTCCAACATCTTTACCCACCAGACATTCTTGCGCACTCGCACCCGTGTTGGAGGAGCTGCAAGCGGGGGCACATTCTTGGTGGTGAAAAGAGCTTTCTTATTGGTTATGAACAACGCTCGGACAAGAAAAAGACTGACTTAAACCGGCAGTCTTGACCACCTTACACAAAACCATCGAGATGACGCGAGCGAGACTCAACTCCAGCATAACTCTCATAAGTCTCTAGTACAAGAGTCTCAAGTCCAGAGTCATAAACAAGCCAGCATGCTTTCTTCAGCAAATGTTAAGCTGTTTCAACATTAAACACAAGCAGTGATGATGATGCAAACATAACCTGTTAAATAATGGCATGTAAGTAACATTTGGTTGTAAATGAAGTCTTTTTTTTACCATTTCAAGTAAATTATGGAATCCATGAAACACATACAGAATGTCATATGGAGCTTAAGCTGGCTTCTTATTCACATTTTACATTCCACCTTAAATGCCAGAATGTAACTGCTGCACAATTTAGGGTAAGGTGGAACTAATGTGGAATTCAAATATAAAGCTGGGGGGAGAAAAAACTACTTTGTAGTGACTGTAGAAGGTGTTCAAATCGCTAAAACAAAGGAAGCTCAGCTTCTTTCAAGAAAAATGAGGCTCACCTGGTGCAGTTTCTTAAGTCTCCAGTAAGACTGGAGTTTATGACCTGAGCGAGGCCACAGGCTTTAGGCCATTTCTGCTAAATAAGTTATATGACCTTGTGTGTCACCAACACTGTTAAAAGCTGATGAATGTTTTCTTCTGGTACTTTTTTTTTAGTCTTCTGTTCACCTCACTTGCTGGTAAATACTTAGTGCATGTGCACTACAGACATGATTTATCAGTATACTTTAAACACAGTGGCTTGCTAATCACTGTAAAATCAGTGGTCAATTATTTATGAATTGCGATTAAGAGGACATGCAACAAATATTCAAAACACATAAAGTATGTTCATCACAACTGCAGTGTGTCCTTAGTCAACAAACAGGACATACACAATTTACAGAGTACCTTATTAAGACCTCGTGCGTATCACAAATACCTTACAGCTTGCTAATAAATGATGTCTATGTTTCTATTGACTAGGGTGTCATTAGTTACTAATAGTTTAGTATTCATTAAGAAGCACATCTTTAAAAGTGTTATAATAGTCTTAATAGTCTTTTTTCTTGTTTTCATTTCTAATGTTTGGCCCTTTTAAAACTATGATTGCTCCATTAATAATTTTACTGTCTAATCCACAGACATACAGACACCAGAGTTATTATCGTTAACTAAAACGAACGAAATAGCGAAAACTAAAATTGGGAAAACATTTTTGTTAACTTGGTACGTTCTCTAGGGGTAGGACGCAACAAATATTTCAAGTGAGTGCCCACTCAGCACCAGACCAAGCAAATACAACTCAAAATTATAAAATATGACTTTTATTACTCTCAAATGAAACTTTTGTACATTTTCCAGCTTCAAAATGTAATAAGAAACAAAAGAAAACAGTATTCAATTACTTCAGGGTAACCCAGGTCAAAACAACAAACAAAATCTAAAACATCTAACTAACCCTGAAACAAAGAAAATAAAATACAAAAACTACCCTACCTTCTCTCAAAAGGTGTCAACAAAAAAAGGCAGGTCACCACTACAAATCCTGGACACTCAACATTATAATAAACAAACACAAAAAAGGAACAACACACAAGTTTGGTCTGTGCTTTAAATAAAAACAGTAATTAAAAGAAAAAACAAGAACTGGAATTGTATTATGCATTTACAACTAAAACGCACTGAAGTTATAGATAGAATACCATTCGCTTTCATGTTTGTCAATTTATTCATAAGTCTTGTGGACGGATATTAAATTGATTTTTAACTAATAAAAACTAGCAAACTCACTCTAAAAACTAATTAAAACTAACTGAATTAGAGAAAAAAAGTCACAATGAAATAAAACTAAACTATAGTTAAAAATCCAAAACTATTGTAACCTAGGCCCACACTTCTCTGTTTGTTGTTCATTCATCCCTAATTCCTTCTAATAGTCCTTTCGTTTATAACACTATCCAAACCCTATTCTTTCTTTGTCCTGATAGTCACCAAACTGCATGTACTCACTCAGGACAGATCCTCAAACTCTAATCCAGAGTCATACCCACCAGCACTCCTCTATTTGTCATTTACTCACCCCTTCCAATAAAGTCCCATTCATTTTTGACCTGACCCAAACCCTATTGCTTCCTTTAACCTACAGCCACAAAACTTGTATGTACCCACTCAGGGCAGGTTCCCAAGCTCTGATCCACAAACAGACTCCCCGCACTTCTCTATTTGTTGTTTATTCATCCCTCGTTCCTCCCATACAGTCCGATTAATTTTCAGCATCACCCAAATACTATTAACCTACAGCCACCAAACAAAAAGCGGGTGCTTACTGAGGGCAGGTCCCCAAATTCTAATCCACAGTCATACTGACCCACACTTTATTGGATTTTCCAATACTAAACCCAGTAAATTAAGCCAGAGATGACTTGATTACTAATATAATTGATAGTAACAGCCTCAGGCATGGAGTCAGTACAACACCACTGTGGCTAGACTAGAATATAAACAGGAACTGTGTAAATTTTTGAAATTTTGGCATCATTTACTCTTTAAGATGTGAACAAAGTTGTTCAGTGTGATTTGATGGAAAATGTTCTATTTTATGAAAAAACATGTACACAGTGGTGCTGATAGGAACCAGGTGTCTAAAGAGTTTAATGCCTCTGAAAGCTCCCTCACTGAAAAATATTACATGAAATGGATACATTATGGATGCACTGGCTGATGCCTGAGACATTGTTTTGCAATAGTTTTGATATACGATTACAGCCAATAACACAGACCAAAGAAAACGTTCTCAAGATTTATCACTATTTCACCATCACCGTCATTACATTACTAATGTTGGAAAAAATTAGACAATGTTTAAAAGCCTTTATCTGATCAATAAGTGTATTTTCACCAGTAAGAACACCAGATATCATTAGAACAGAGATAAATAATTCTACATACAATACAAAGTAACATGAATATCTCATTGTAAAAGAAGTAGATCATATCTTGAGCTCCAGTTTGAAGAACAAAGTGTAGTTCCAGATTTCTCCTGGACGCCCCAGACATTGTATGAATGTATTCAGTTCCTTCAGCAGTAATCTTGATTTAGCTTAATGAAGTACTGAGCAGTTAAAGCAGGTATTAGATGAGAACTGATAATAATACTGGGTCATTTCCACAAGTAGAAGCTTGAAAAGGGTTCAATAAACACACTGACATGCAAAGCACTGGTTACTGTATTAAAACTATTTGAATAATTAAAAAATAGTGTTTTACTGAGCAAATAAATACCTTTATACATATAATAATGTCCCCAAGTGCCTAAAATATTTGGACTGTATGAAACTTAGAAGACACATGTAGGTTCACTGGTGGTTTTAGGTAGTAAATAAAATCTTTATAATTGTGTTGTATACTGGGTGACCCATCATCATTGTTCTGCTGCATATAGGTCCACCGCTACCGTACCATGTATACCCTGTATAGCGTCACGTAGCAAAGCAGTGTTGTTGAACATGTACAGATGAGTTCAATTTCATTTTTACACTCTACTCGTTTAAATTTAATGTCATTTCAACATCATTTATCACACTTGGAATCAGCTTACTACCTCTGCACAAAAAAAGATTAGACGAGTAACATTAGCTGAGGTAACAGACCATCATACTTGCCAACATTAGGCTGTGAAAAAGAGAGAGATTTTTCAGGTTACTGGCAAATTGCCTACCCTGTCCTTATATAACCCTACAACATGGATTATTCAAAGAAATATAAGAACGTGAATGTCAAAGGACTAAAATTCATAGTAAAGTTCATTTGTAAGTGTTAATTTTGAACAGAGGAAGGAAGGGTCACATGTTAGGCGGGTCATTTGTGGCTCGGGTTGCGAGGTACTCTGACACATACCCCACACAGAGACTAATAAACACCCATTTGTTTCATATCACTGTGAAACGGGCTAATGGGACAAATTACCAATTGGAACACCGCCTGGCTTTCACTGTGTACATTTCTAAACCACATGGGATTTACTGTGGCTTCCTGTCATCTCAATCAGAGAAACTGAGCAGTGCTTGTTACACAAATTGTTGGACATCTTGCGATGTTATACAGTGCTCCTATATGTTTAAACCAGAAAACATAAGGAGATGGCTGTGGAGGTGCCTGACACCAACCAGGATGCAGTAGGATTTTTTCTGAATGGTCAGGCTTTAAGGTCTAGTTCATAGCCCAGTTTCACTTTGTGAGGCAGGGTCATTTGTGTATGCTTGCCTCTGGCTTGGGTTGCCAGGTACAGAAACACCCTTTTGTTTCATATCACTTTGAAACCGGTTGATGGGACCAATTAGGAACACCGCCTGCCTTTCACTGTGTACATTTCTTAACTACATGGGATCTACTGTGGCCTTCTGTCTTCCCGATGTAACTGAGAGACGGCTGTGGAGGTGGCAAACACCAACCAAGATGCAGGAGGATGTTTGCCGAATGGTCAGGGTTTAAGGTCAGGTTCATAGCCCAGTTTTGCTTTGTGAGTGTGTGGTGGTTTATTGGCGATGCCATATTTCTGACTTAGCAAAAACATAGAAATTTAGTGTTAACTCGATATAGAGCCATCAGAGACATCTAAGCAGCATGTTTTATCTTCTACATATCAGTATCACTGGCCTGATTAGAATCAGAAAACTCAGTGCTTCATGTTGAAATATCACCCACATAGCCAAGATATTGCATTGTGTTTCGAGAGATCTTCATTCACAGTAGGGATGCAAATGTTCATCTAATATAATTGATAGTAACAGCCTAAGGCATGGAGTCAGTACAACACCATCGTGGCTAGACTAGAATATAAATGGGAACTGTGTAAATTTTTTAAATTTTGGCATCATTTACTCTTTAAGATGCGAACAAAGTTGTTCAGAGTGGTTTGATGGAAAATGTTCTATTCTATGAAAAAACGTGTACACAGTGGTGCTGATAGGAACCAGATGTCTGAAGAGTTTAATGCCTCTGAAAGCTCCCTCACTGAAAAATATTACATAAAAATACGACATGAAATGGATACATTATGGATGCGCTGGCTGATGGCTGAGACATTGTTTTGCAAAAGTTTTGATATACAATTACAGCCTATAACACAGACTTTATAGTGGATTTGTGGTGGACAGGTGTATGCAGGCTGTTATAAGACAAAAATATTACCCAAAAAACGTTTTTTTTTTAAAGCAAACCATGCCAACACGGGAGACACTTCAACTTTTCACGGTTTCTTAAATGGAATATATATATTTACAAGTGTGAACTGGCAGGGAAATGCAGGTTCGTTAACTTGGTCTCCTTTAAGATTCCATGTGTTGTTCAGCTCTGGGGACCTATATCAAAGTAGCTGTTATATTTTTAGATGGAGGGCTGCAAACATTGAGAATTGGCTGCTGGTGAATATGACCCATCCCTAGTACGCTTTAAATGTAGAGTGGTAGGCATATATTGACATATTTGCAGTAGCTAGAACATTTAGTACCACAACATGGGCTGACTGGCCTGAATGTGAACTGCGAGAGTCAGAATTTGAATCCCAGATTTCTGTCTAACATGCAAAACCACAAGCCAGAGTTTTTATCCGCCTCACTGCCGGCGAATATCGTACAGAAGGAGGTGTTCTTTGACTGCTATTTACGGTGCCTTATAAAACGACAGCAGGTTCTAAGCTATCGAAGGCAAACAGCACTATGCTGTGCATTTTCTTTACTGGGAACTGACTGCAAGGAAGCCTCCCACACACAGACAGCATTTCCATGATGCGGACACAAACAGAATCGCATTGGAATGGCCTTAAAGGAGCCGCTGCCCTCCTCTCTGCCCGGTCTGCTTTGAAGAAGCAGAGCTTTTCCGACAAGACGAATTCGATCTGGGAAGCGGACCTGATTGAATCCGCTTGAATTGGCAGTAATATTCGCATTTGCAACAGCAGGTCGTACGCTGTAGGTAGTTTTCTCCCTCAGTGAAGCACAACAGCCCCATCTGCAGGCCGCTGCCCTCGACTGGACAGCAGAAAGGGAGACATTTTCCAATGTGGTTCTTACATTATGCTGCCTGTACGTGATGGATGGATGGAATATGCAAATGGAAAAATCTGTGTGTAGTTAACTCTCTTGGTTTGAAGTTATCATTGGCACTTTCATTTCTACACATATTCAGTTTATATTATTTAATAATTCATATTCAATTAAATTAGCACAGTTATGAAATAAATTGCATTTACATTCAAGTCTGCACTTTTGCCTGGATCATCACATGAATAAAAATCATAATGTCCTCCTATTAATACAAACACACACTGTATGGATTTAAGGTTTAGAATCCACACTTTCAACAGGATTTCTGCTGTTTCTATGAGCTACAAGCAAAACATAACAGAACAATGACTTCCTTTGACTGACTGGATCTCATGATATTGATAATCATCACTCAGTTTTGATCCATATGTCTAATATTGATTTATGTACTTGAGAAAAAAAATATTTATTTGGCTGGCTTCTCAAGATAGTGATTATCTTCTCTCAATTCTGTGTCAAATAACGACTTATTTACTTGAGAAAAGTGGATTTCTGTGAATGACTTCTCAAGACATTGGCAATTTTCTCTGAATTTTGACCTATATGTCTAATATTGACTTATTGACTTGAGAAAAATGGCTTTCTTTGACTGACTTCCCAATATAGTGACTATGTACTCTATTTTTTTTACTTCCTATATCAAATAATGACTTCATTTGACTGACCAAGACTAGATTTGAGAAAATGTCTAATCTTGTCTAATATATTAAGTAAATATGAATCAAGAAAATTAATCACTGTACTATACTACACATCCAAGTAACTCTAAACTTTTAAATACGTCATTTTCTTCATATGGAGAAAATAAATAATTTGATTGATACTTATTAAATATACTGATACTGTTATGTTAAAAAGTATTTAAGTATTTAAAAAACATAAACTCACTATTTCTTGATATGTAGTCAAAGTTTTGAGAAATAAATATATAATATTTTCAGAAAGTATATCAATTTATTTTCTGAAAAAATGTTATTTAGAAAACATTCAGAAAAATCCATCTTTATTCCAAGACACAGGGTCAAAAGTTCATAACATAAGAAATGAGTTCTTCATACTAAATCAAAATGAGGAGAAAATGAATCATTAGTTTAAGATAATGAAAACGTTGAGGAATGTGTTTATAAGTCATTATTTCATTATACTAAATCAATATTTTCATATAATGCTGCCAAACAGAGAAGGTAATAAGCAAAAACAGGCTTTTCTTCACCTCTACCTGGTGGAAATGATCTTCTACACGAAACCACACATTTCTAGTACTTCAAATTAGAAAAATGGCAGAAGAGAAGAAGCAGGTGAAGCCTGTAGAGGTCAGGAGTTAAATAAAAGGAGTATTTTGGGGAGGAGTTTGCAGCCATAAAATACATGCTAATAACATGTACATATACAACTTGCTTGGTATGAAGTCCTAGACAAAAACACTGACACTACTATGGTTGTGTCAGAGGGTAGGAATATTTCAACAGCTCATAAACTCCACACATTCCCCACAGACAGAGGAGACACAGCCGCTCCAGGCCACTGTCAGCTGCTCGGTGTGATAGCAGCGCCAACAAAAGACCAACACCCACACTGACTGCACACGCACACATATATATATACACCCACACCGAGGCCACAGTGGGGTCAGACAAGAGATCCTGCAGCGCTTTCTCTTACTCTCTCATTCTCTCACTCTCTCTCTCTCTCTCTCTCTTTCTCTCTCGTGGCCCCCCAGCAGAGGCTTTTGCCCACATCTGTTCGGGGAGCATGAAGCACACGCATCAGTCATATCCATTACTTTTCATGGAGCAAAAGCCGGCCATTTGCCACCACTGATGCAGCACATTTCGCCGAGGCTTAGGGCGGAGTGCCCGAGCCACAAGCTGGAACGGCGGAACGGAGGCCGTGACAGGCCGATGATTACACAGCCAGTTGAGCTGAGCAAGAAGCGCAAAACGTGGAAATGGTCAGCTGAATCTCACGGACTATACAGACCTGCGGGCTGAAAACACCCCAGGTGAGCTTAGCCAATTTCATAACCAACATTTCACCCGTTTTGGTAGCAGTTTACGTTACGGTGTAGTAAGTAACCACTATTTACAAGGTACATATGTAATTTTCTATTGTCCTCCATTATATCAGCTCCACTTACCTTATAGGGACACTTTGTAGTTACAGACTGTGGTCAATCTGTTTCTCTGTATACGTTGTTATCATGTTCCCCCACAGGACCACCTCAGAGCAGGTACTATTCAGGAGGTGGATCATTCTCAGTACTGCAGTGGCACTGACATGGTGGTTGGTGTTAGTGCTGGTATGAGTGGATCTTGGTGGCATTTCTGGACTGAGAACAGTCAACCAAGCAAAACTATCCAGACAACTGTGTCCTGTGGGCAGCTTCCACTCATGATGAACTAAAGGAACCCAAACTGTAGATGAGTCATCATCTTTTCAAGGAGTTTTAAGGCAATATCACAGAAAGTTATTGGACTAGTGGATTGCTTCATAAGGTATTCCATGAGGTTTAGATGAGGAGATGAGGTCTTTTCCTGAAGCATATTGTCTTAAGCATATTCATGGACTGTATGCAGAGTGCTGGGAAAACATTTATTTTTTTTTAGGTTTACCACTATTTTACCATTATCAACATTACATACAAACCCCAGACAACAGGTTAATAGGTCATTTTGGATAGTAAAGTCCTTATGTGACTAATTTGGTGTGACTTCTTTCAGAGATAGGGACTTAATTCAGTAAGTCAGACTAGAGGACTAGGTTTTGTTACAGTCATGTGAAGTTATTGTAATGTCATTCTACTGCAGCTTGCAGCAGCGTGTAGTTTAATATATCATTACAGGAAAACCTTCCATCTAAAATGGCAAATCAACATAAAATAATCGACCCCATGTAGTTTAGATAGCATCAGTGTAGGAAGTTTGCTAGTTAGCTTAGATTACAGATCACAGTCCATTAAAATTTAACTAGTCTTCCTGTTACACTAGATAGCATTCCCTGCTAATTAAACTACTCCTTTAAGGAGTAATTTGTAGAATAACACAACCTGTCAAACCTGTCAAAACCTGCATGAGCCCTCCACTTCACTCTTCAGTTCTTACCAGTCTGGAAGACACACTGCAAGTTCAGCATCAGAATTCATTAATTAACCTGCCGATGCAGCACCATGTTAACTCTTGTTACGCTTCTATTTACATCAATTCTTTTGTTTGCTGCTGGACGTGGATTCTTGCAATGAGCGGACAACGATCTTCATAATAGCTGTTTTGCCAAGAGCTTCAGACATTACTACCTAGCTGTAAACACACACACACACACACACACACACACACACACACACACACACACACACACACACACACACACATCTTTCACACCTACAGGCAATTTAGAGTGACCAATCAATCTAACATGCATGTGTTTGGACTGTGGGAGGAAACCGGAGTACTCAGAGGAAACCCACTCAAGCACGGGGAGAACATGCACACTCCACACAGAACCACCCGGACCAGGAATCCAACCCAGATCATCTTACTGTGAGACGACAGTGCTAACTATTGCACCACCGTGCCGCCTGCAAACCTTCAACAGGAGATCTGAATACATCATCCGGGTACATTCTTTACATTCTGTTCATAATTTAGTCTTAATAAAGTCTTAATGTTTTAAACTAGAAGTCTTACATATTGCTCCTCTAAACAGCTTTACTTCATTTCTGTCCTTCAGATCATAGTTTTTCTATGGTTAGAGTTAGGTTAGGGTTATGGTTAGGATTAAATATCTGTGTCAAACTGGAGCGCTTTTAATGGGTTTTAATTTTGTATACAGTGCAATGCCAACAGCTAATACTGACACCAAATTAGAATGATCTACTAAAGACTCCACTCCACTCCCATTCATACCCAAGACTCAAGACTTAAACCTCAGAGATGTGGCAATTGTCAAGAGACCATCAGCATCTTCTGTTTCATAATTTGGTACCACAATTGGAGTAAGATTACCCGTACAAAGCGTTAATGGTCGGTTTAAACAAGTTTATTAATGGTTAATTAGATCATAAACACCTTAAAATCATTAATAGGCAGAGAAATAAGAAGGGCAACCCTGACCTGTGGTAGGAATAACAGTGAGCCCACATTCTTTGGTACTGTTTACCCCTTAAAGATCCAGAACCCAAACCCTAGCCCAAAGTCGGGCCCATAGTGTTACTACACACTTCTATAACCTAAGAACAACCCAACCAGTTTACACTGTCGTCTTCATAATTACTGAGTAATAAGAAATACTATTTAAATTACTGCTCTTATTTTGTGCTCCCCATCAGTCAACATTAAACCTGTCAACTTTAATACACATTCATATTCATCAAGTAAAAAATCTATGAATGTGTTAATACTGCTTATTAGTGCTTATAACCTTACTCATAACCACTAATAAGCTCATTTAAAACACTCTGTATAAGAGTAGCCTTATTCTAAAGTAGAACCCATACTTTTATAGAACCACAGGTCTGTGTTAACCTATAGATCAATTTAAAAAGCATCTCTTATATTTCCTTTATGCTAAGATTGAGGTGAAATTGGAGCATGGTTGAGAAACTGACTCTGTTGGTGTTTTCTCAGATGCAAACATTGACACGAAAGAAAAAAGCAAGTGTGTGATTGCTTCCCCTCGATATGCCACTGAGCTTCAGAAACTCATTTCCAACAGGTCTGCTTTCAAGGGCAGTCCTCATTACCAACAAACAGCCATCTATCACCGCATGATATCGCACCCTACTGTATCTTTTCATGCTTTAACCTCAAGGCACTCCTGGACCTGCGTAGGTTATTCCATTAACACCGCAATTAGCCTTTGCACTGCATGAAGTCGCGATGCCTCAGCACGGCCAATTCAGTTTACGTCAAGCCCGGCAGGCGAGACTGACCCGAGACCCCTGACACGCCGCAGAGCTAACGATCTCAGGATCAACAGCATGGCTTAACTTTATTAAATCATCGTCCGACAGGTGTGTGGCAGCAGCCTGGAAGCGGATCATGAGGGTGCTCTAATCCTGGCAGCCCCAAACAGGTAACAACAGCCTCACAAGACAAACTAAACAAGACACTGCAACCCTATTAGTCTCCATGTGATCTGCAAGAACTTCCTCTCACTAAAAGCTTTTATTAAATATAAGTAGCTGCATGGATGAAAAGCAGTCAGGTGGAGATTGTACAAGCAGACAAGACAGGCCATTACTGTCCTAGCATGAAGTCAAGCACAGAATGTAAGTGTGCAACACCACTGCCTTGCAGCAAGTCTTCATTTTCTGCAGGACTAGCACACCTGACTACACTAATAAGAGTCATTGGGCAAGACTCTCAACTCTACACTCACCTTCCTCTATAACATGATTAAAGGAGCAGTATGTAAATTTTTTACTTTGAAATATTCCACAATTAACTAAAAATATCAGAAAATCATATCAAGAAGGTCAAACACATCTATGTATTGTGTTGCAGAGACATCTACTAAAGTTAGCATGCTAACCAGTTAGCACCCACCTGCACTGAGTCATAAAGCCACTATACCTGATGATGTGATTGTAAGTCACTGTAGCGTCAAGTTTAATCAGTCCAACGTGAGCGAAGGACCTCTCTCGAGTTGACAAGAGGCGGTGTCTGTGGTTTTCAAAGGAGACTGTATCGTTTCGACATATGGACTGTCAGCCTTGTCCCTTGCACACAGGGATGTCTCCAGATTGTCTGGATCATTTGATGGTATTATGTACTCTAGATGGTGGGATATCCAAAGTCTTTTCCTGAAATTGTTCCACCATTCTTAGATGCAGTTTTTGGCAAATTGGAGAACCTATACGTTTCTGAGGTGAACCCCATCTTTGCTTCTGAGAGACTC
Source organism: Megaleporinus macrocephalus (assembly GCA_021613375.1). NCBI lineage: Eukaryota > Metazoa > Chordata > Actinopteri > Characiformes > Anostomidae > Megaleporinus > Megaleporinus macrocephalus. The sequence goes on along the minus strand of CM038714.1, from coordinate 14,595,375 downwards.
TAGAATGCTCTTGTGATAACCAGTCATGTGACTTAGTTGCAAATTGTTTATGCAGCTGCTTTTTATGAGTACCACTTACTTTTTTTAGCCCTTTTTTGTGCCTGCCCCAACCTTTTTCAAACATGTTACTGCTGTCAAGTTTTAAATGAGCTAATAATTTTCAGGAAATGGTAAGATGTCTTACTTTCAACATCTGATATGTGTTCTATGTTCTATGGTGAATAAGATCTATTAAGTGTCTATGAGATTTGTAAATCATTGCATTGCATTTAGACGTAGATGTACTCTTTACACAGCATCCCAACTTCATCGAAATTGAGTCTGTAAATAATGAATAATTTGCATATATTATCACCTCACCACTGCTCTTGCTTCAATATCCTTTTCCCCAATATTTAACCCAAGTTGGCTCGATGACTGATTTAAATAAATGAAGATCCATTGTAGTTAACTGATGTTCCAGAGTTCTATGCAATTTTATTTTATTTCTAGAAGGCAGCAGACACTGTACTAACATCCCTTTGCAGTAGAGCAGGTCAAGACCCCTAATAAGCATCGCCAAGTGTAACAATGTTTAGAGAAATTCTCTTAGAGCCTAAGAAAGTATCACTGAGAGGGCTCTAAAGGAAAACCTCTTGACGAAACACTGAGCCTACAAGGATGATTAACCTGAGATCATACAGAGGAAAGATCCATGAGATAAACCGGTGATCAGTCTTTCAGTCTGTCAAACATTTGACAAGCACATGTACAGGATATAAAAACCTGGTAGATAGAAAGACATGAGCGAATGAGCAAATATGTCAGAGGAAAACTAAAGTACAGGTGTATTATGAAATTCGCAAAGAGCAGATCTCCTCCTACAGTCATGCTCTAAAAATATCCAGATAGTCATCATGTCTCTAGTGTAACTAATGAATGAAAAGATAATGCCAAAATATTTTTTTCCCACAAAAGACAGAATAATTAACCCAGTGTTTTTGCTTCTGAGTCACATGATGACTTATCTTCTAAAACCTACAAAGAGTTTACAGTCCATTTAAATAAAATTGTCTTGATAAGACAAAGCATGCCTTTGCCTGCATGAGATCTTCACCCTGTTCGTGCTTCTTTCCGTAAGATAGATTTTGATTTAAAAATTATATCTCAACTGTTGTTCCAACTGTTTTTCTTAACCAATTATTGTTTTAACTGGTCTGTCAACAGGTTCTGTCAACAAGTAATCAATATCAAACAAGTTTTAGAAGATGCTTTAATCAGGTTTTTGTTCCAACCATATTACTAAGACAGCATTGGTTTCTTAGTACAAAATTAACCACCATACTAAATAGTTTTAAAATTGTTTAAATCATAAGTAATGAATTATAATGGTTCTTGATTTTACTGGAAAATCATTCTTGTGGAGTCTCAAAAGGATCAATTGTAGGGCTATTGCTTTTCTCTTTGTACATGTTATCTTTAGGGAATGACATTGGAAAACATGATATCAGTTTTCATAGCTATGCTGAAGACATGTAATTATATATTTCCTTCTTATTAACAAGACTTCATTGACAAACCTACGAGGTGTGTGTATCATATATGTATTGGTGTATTAAAAACTGAAATATTGATACGCTGTATTAAAACTACATATTACGTGAACAAGCTCTTTTGGTTATTATATTTCTAAACTCTGGAAATCAATTCCAACTTTAATTAGACAGTCAAGCTCAGTGCACACTTTAAAAAAACACATGAATAAGTATCTCTTTGACTTAGTGTTTAATTACAGTTCTACATGTCTTTGGTTGGTATCTTTTTAATTGATCTGTCTAAATGCCTTATATAATTTTAAATGAATACTCACAATTTCTTCTATTACTGTAAACACCCGTCTGTATAGCGCTTTGAGCTGCCACTGGTATGAATAGACCTCAGTAAATAAAGAGAATCATGATCATAAGACAGGTTTGGAATGTGAAGAATGTGGTTAGAGGTTCATATAGTTATGAAGCAAATTATCACGACAGTAAAAACTCAAAAGGGATGTGACAGCAGTCTATATGTTTAAACGTCTAAATACAAGTGCGGCATTTCTTATCAAGTATCATTTGTAAAGCTGTATAGACTTGTATCAGTTGTGTGACATAGTGTAATTAAAGGGGGTACCAGAGGGGGCACCAAATAATGATAAATGCAGGCCGACCAACCAGCTCTATTCCAAAACTGAGCCTCAACTCACTGAAACTGATTTTGAAGAATCCGCCAATATGAAATAGTTATTGTACACTTGCACAGTCTGAGGGCAAAGGGCAGATGTTTAAGACCCCCCTGGGGTTTATTTGAGCACATGTCTGCTTGATGCTACTCCTGGTGTGGTATCAAGGTGAGTAACATATTACAGCTAAGATGCAGTTTGCACTGCATGAGGCAGTGATCCGAGATAATCTCAGTCTGGAGGAGCAAAGCTGTGTTATCTATGTTTCCCACCGCTAAAGGTCAACTTTAAATCAAGGGTATGACAGCGGTAGTGAACAACACCAACAGAGTCTACTAGTTCTCAGCAGGCCTGTGAATTAAAATTATTCTAAAATCACCCATAACTACAGCTTTTCCAACAGCTCCAAATTCCGGGACAAGCTTAGAGAGTCTTGGCAGCCTTTTTCTACTGATGGGTAAGAATGACTAAAATAAGATTTCTTATTGGAATCTGGTACCATTGGTCAATAGCCCTTCCACAAAGACAAACGATCATTTAAAGTCGTTTACCCAAAACAGAGAAGAATAAACATTTGTGCAGTGATTCTATTCCTGCAGCCAAATCCAGCCAAGCCAAGAGAATGCGCTCTACCATCTCAAAGGACTGATCATTTATTTCTTCTCTGGAATAGCGCCTTGCTTTTGTAAACTCAGAAGGTATAAACCCTCCGGAATTAGCTGTAATGTCTTTGCAGTAAGACAGTAATATGTTATGAATAATGAATGCTATTTCATAATTCTGGTAAACGTCTCTCACAAATCCATTTGTTCCTATCAGGTTTCCTCATAAACAGTGAAAGGTAAAAGCCCATGCTTCACTGTAGTTTGCATATATTTGCTATGAGGATGTCAAGCTAATTTTACAAAATGCTACAAATATTCACCAAAAATGTAGTCATCCTTTTCTTTGTTTGTTTGTTTTGTTGTGATTCAGTATACCAATATATCAACAGGGGCAAACACCAGCTCCTCGTCATACCATTGCCTGATGAGTAACCGGTACGGTATCTGTGTCATGGTGGGAAAGAAAAGAAAAGAAAGTGCAAAAAGAAAGGACCAGTTAAAAAAAGATACGTAAAAAAATAAAAGAAAAGGCATATGAACTCATCAGCTCCTCCTCTAGAGAGGAGGCCATTGCTATACCTTCTTTAAGTCAATAGTTTTTACTCATCCTTTGCTTGAGCTTGCTGTCTGAGCGCACCTTTGTTTGCCATTTATCCCACCATTTTGCATTTTACACCTCTACAGGAATCATTCTGCCTCTCACCTGCGCACCCCAGTGGTGCAGTTGGAGAGTAATGTGTTGCTGCCTAAGAGATCGGCCTGCAGGATGAGCCAATCACATTGAACTCTGTTTTTCTGCTCTGCCCTTGGGGCCGCATTTATCATCCCGTAACATATACATATATATATGCTATAGTTAGACAACTTGAATGAATGACTAGTTGCAAATACTGACTACTTCTTTCAAAAGGAATTTGCATTAATATTTCCAATTACTGCATATTTTCTTAACTCCGCCAAAATGCTTAGTTCAGGAAGAGCACCATTGGCCCATCACTGATAGCCAAACAAGCTATATGTAGTGAGGCTCAGAAGCCTTCCATGTGTGAGTAAAGGCTGGAGTCTTAAATAGAGCCCACCAGTGTGTGGAACTGCCATGTCTTCAAAAGCATATTTATATAATTGTAGTGTTAGGTAGCAAGCTCACATAGCCCAAACTGTCAGCTATTGTGTGAGCTAACACGGATTGATTCGCTCATTCAGTGTGCAACCATGAGGTCAGGTGACGTTAGATCATGAACAGGAAACTGGGGGTATAGACTGCCAAAACTGCAGTACTCCTGCAATGCTTAACAGTATGCTTTTAACAATTATAAGTTTGAACTGTTTTTTCAGATCATCAAACACTGATTTCAGTCCTCTTAAAATCACAAGCCTGAACGGATCTGAGGTGAGAAGAGCTAGCAAATATAAGTACCTTGGCATGTTAACAAGATTGCAGGCAAACTGAACCAAAAACTTGGTTTTCTGTACCAAAACAAAATGTGTTACTGTGTACCTACAAGAAAAAGGATAGTAGAGGCAACACTGTTATCTATTTTGGATTAGGGTGATGTGATGTACTGATATGCATCAGTAACTACACTTACACCTTTAGACTCTGTATATCACTCTGCTTTAAGATTCATTACTGGCAATACGTACAACACACATCACTGCTCGCTGTTGCTGTACATCAAGAAACACACTGGCTTCTTTTTCTTTTTAAAGCACTGACTGGCCATATGCCACCATACATCACAACAGGACACGCTGAAGCTCCACTCGCTGGTGTCATTCAATCATTTTAAACTTTTAGTCACTAACCACCTCCACACAGCCTGCACCTGTTTTATTAGATTTAAGTTAACATTTTATATGATTATTTGGTTTGTTTTAGATCTTTTTTCTTTTTTTAATCATTTTACTTTTCTCAATTATCCTTAATATTTGTATTAATTATATTTAGTTATTTATTACCTAGTGTTTATGAACTTGTAATATCCCTTTATTAATTCTTATTATTTTTTCTTTCTTAAACTTAACCTTTAAAGTAAATTTTTATTATTTGATTTCATTATTATAATGTTCTTATTTTGTTTTATATTTCATTTTTCCTTTTATAAATTTGTTTATCAATCAATATTCTGTGACTCGGCTGCATTGTAAATTGAGGGTCACCCTTAATGTACTCCGAGTCTAAATAAACGGTGATTAATTGATTGTCTGCTATAGTCTTAAATAATTACACTAATGTGTTACTTTGTAACTTGCTATCTCAGACACTGTCAAATATATAAAGGCTTCCAAGACTTTCTACGGGGATTCTGAGAATTTCTGAGAAAAAAAGATTATAATTATAGGCCAATTTTCATTTTCCTTCTAACAATTTTATTACCTTCATTGTTATTTATCATTCTCCCTTAGTCATAGATTTTTTAAACAAACCAACTGCCACAGTGAAAAAACTTCTGTATGTTCGGCATGACCAGAATATTAAGCAACGTGTCTAAACTTGTGAAGTTATATAGACTGGTGCAATCCCATACTATGCAGGATTAAAGCAGATTTTTATGGGTGGCAAAATCAAGAATCTAACAGATGAACAGGTGAACAACACGGCAGAGCAGGGAAAACAAAAAATGCAGTAGTGGACAAAAATAATTTTGCTAATTAAGAAACACTGTTTTTATACATAAAACAGCCCAAGAATATTTTTTTATTTTTAAGAGTATAAAGGGCTATGGTGGAGTCAATGCACTCTCGTAAACATAAACAGTCCTTGGCTTGGATGTACAGTTTAAACTCACATCTTTTTATTAAAATGGTTCTCTGAAGAACCATCTGTTGAAAGATGCTGAAGAGAGCCACTTTTGTATTTACAGCCACACGTGTCTGCCAACAAGGGTTCTTTTAAGTAAGCCATAGGAGAACCACATTTTTCAATGGAAGGCTGTATGCTGTATGTGAGTCTGAAGCACTGGCACACACTACAAAATACAAGCTTGCAAAAAGGGTTCTTTGTGTGATGCTATAGAGGAACCAGTTTTGGTTCTCTGAAGACCCAAAGAACCTTTCATTGATATAATTGAGTGTGCAACTATGAAAAACAGCTATAGGAAAACACTAAAATTGTCTGAATGTGTTTCTTCCAAGGCATCATTCAAAGAACCCAGTGTGTAGTGCCTTGTATAAGAGTGTAAGGTCCTCTGTGAAGTCTTATGCTCTTAATGAGAGTGTATTTTCTCACAGTGCAGACCATGTTCAGCTGTAGATATTCAACTGTATGATGTTCAACTGAGATATATGAGTGGCAATAAGGTTATTTCAAACATTGCTATAGAAAAACACCCATGTTTCCTTAAAGGGTCTTTCACTGGATGTTTCTAGACAAAGATGGGTGATTCTGAAGAAGGATCTTCAGTGGCATGGGGTGTCTAGCAAGTAAAGGGTTCATAATGCAAAAAGCTAGAGAACATTTACAATGAATTCACATCCAATTGGTAATTATGCTGACATGCCAAAAGTCATTTGATAGCAGTATGTAAACTGATTATGAAGTGGCATCACCCCAGGAGATGCCCACACCTGTATAAGCTGTGAGGTGTTATCTTGGTTAGCTTGCTCATGGCAAGGCGATGTAAATTATCATTATTGTAACAAGACATGAAAATGGGCACCAGACTTCAGATTTCAATTCTGAAGTTGTGCGGCCATTTCTATGTCATATAAGGCATTACCCTCACAGTGGACAGCACAGTGACCATCCACGGGTGCCTAATGATCATAACCAATGACATCTGGCTAGAAATGTCGGCGAGAATAAATATGTGACTCTGGCAAAAAGCAGATCCACTGTCAATGTCCCACATATATATATCAGGTCAGTCCCATAGGTCAGTGCAGCGCTCTTTAGCTTGGGACATGGGAGTAGAAGAACTTTTGTTAACAACCACTGGACACAGTGCCTCACCTGGGCTTGTGATGTTGCTAACTGGACCCTAGAAGACCTGCAACATGGTGGCATGGTTCGACGAGCCACAGTACCAATTGTTTCAAGGTGATGGTAGGGTTCATGTCCAGTTATCAACAGGCTGGTGTTGGTTCCATACTGGTGTGGGTCCATCAGTTTACCTCAACCAGTCACTGACCAGTGCCTGTTATAATGCACTGCTTGGTCACCATTTGATGAGATATTCCAGCAGAATAATACTCCACACCCATCAGGCCCAAGGTCTCCAGAACTGGTTCATGGAGCAGTTCTGATGAATTGTGTGGTCTGGATGTTCACCTGACATAAGCTCAGTCGAGCATTTACAGGATGTGGTGTAAAGGTCCATTGGCTCCAGAGATCCTGAGCCCACAATTATCACAGAGATGAGTGTGACTATCTAGTCAGCTTGGCTCAACATCCCTCCAGACATCTTGTATCCGCTTCTGGAATCGATGCCACTTTGCCAGGCTAAAGAGGGTCCTGCACAATACTAGTTCCTGTCCTATTATTAGTGTTCTAAAAGCTCTGGGCTCTAGTTGGTAGAGAAAAAATCAGTGAAGTAATTAACGTGACAAGTAAACGTTTGAATGGTAGTGAAGTTTTAACACATCCAGTTCAATATTACCTGCACAAGCTTATATCAGCCCCTCTTGCTTGGCTTCACAGAAGTCCGGTTCTGTGAAGTGCTCAGACTGTGTCCCTACCCAGATACTTACAGGCTGTACTGCTGCTGCTGCATGAAAGATCTTCTTTCAAGGAAGCATGAAAGAAGTCTATGACCTTAACCCACATCACAGTCACTGAGAACTCTCTTCTAAGTGACAGCTCCACATTGGCAGCACTTAACAGAGCAAATTCCTCTCCTCCACCATCCTAAAGACATGCTATTAAAGAAGTACAGCGCTGAGCTGCCTCTGACTCTCAGCCGAACCCGATAATCACTCAGCTTCATCAGGCTGATATCCTCGGGGAAATACACTTATAATCGATCGTTAAAACACCTGCCTGACTCGCTCACGCTATGACTGACACACTGCAATCCTACACACAGGCTGATGGATCGTCCTGTGTGTTGGTGGCATTTGAGATGTCCATGCATAATTCAGAAATGATTACTGACCTTAAGAAAGATCAGTAATCCGAACAGCACTACATAATGCTATCCTCACATCACTTTATGGTCCTCAGACACTTCTGTGTTATACAGGATGAGAAGTACAGCTTTAGATTTTAACATCTTTTAATGGACAATGGATATTTTTTTTGTATTTTGGTAAAGTTGCATTAAGGCAAATTTAAAACTATAACAGGTAATGATTATTTTTTGCCAAAGTATATAATATTGTTTTGTCACTGCACGCTCACACGTCCGAGAAACCCAATTCCATGTCTGCTCCATATGGTCCATACTTCAATGCCTTAAATGTGTAATCAAAACACTACACCCTTTATTTTATTGATTACATAATACTGACTGTGTGTATTACCTATAGAACTCTGTATAGAATTACAAGTGAGTGCATGGCCAAGTGAGTGCAAGCTGTAGTGTCACTGCTGCAACACTCATGTCACGCAGAGGCAGTTGGTGTGGGATACAATGTAAAACAGCTCTATTTTCACTCAGCTCCACTCATTTTCTCCGGTGGGCAGCATCCCTATATAAGAGATTATAAAAAATAATAAAAAAAAAAAAAACTGATACCAATTCTGGATTGATTTATTCATTACCTCCTACTCAAATGTACTAACACCCAAGGGCATAGAAGCGGTTTGACATTGGGGGGGGCACATTTGCTTATATGAATCAAAGACCACCCTATCCCCTAAAATATTACATAGAAGCTGATTCCACTGCAGGTAAGGTAGTAAATCACTGTATGTATAGTGACGTAGAACAACATTTGTGAAATTACAGTAAATTACAAATAAATAAACAAAATACAACATTATCTGTATGTCTGTTTATTATTAGATAAATCCAATTAAAGATCACTTTACAAACTAAACAAGATACTCCACATTACATGCTACTGCTGTCAGAAAACCTTTACACTATACATGCATTGCATGTATAGTGTAAAGGTTTTACATATATAACCAAAAATATATATTATTTTCTTTGGTGGCATAATTCTGAAATGAAATGATAAAGAAATGTATGTTAAAGTTTCCTGACTAGACAAGACTAACATTAATGTTAGACAGCAAGGCTGTGTCCCCAACAGCCCCCTCTGGAACATTACATACTGCACTACTGAAAGCACTTCTATGCTGGTGTTCTTTTATGTATTCATTGATTTATTTATTTTATTATATTTTAATATTTTACAAATTTAGTGTAGTAGCAGTCTGCAGTTTGGGGCGTGGCCAGAGAGTAATGTAACTTTACGTGTCAGAGTGCTTTCTGTCAAAAGTTAATATAAACGTTATCTAACCCAAACCCTCCTAGTCTGTTACCATAACAACACATTATACTAAAGCTGTTTTATTGCGGTATATATGGTCATCGCCCCATCCCACCCAGTTCCTATGCCAATGCTAACACCAACATCTAATACCCCCTGACACCATGCAATAAACCTAGTGTGCACTGTCACACTAATGAACAACTGATAATAAACAAGGGTTTCACAAAGTAGTCCTGCTGTAGCATTCTGACACAAGCAGACATTCATGTTTGTTTCAAACTCAATCAAAGATAGATAGATACATACAAGGCAAGTGACTTCATTCTGTATGACTAAATAAAACTGCACTACACATTAATACAGTCCTTTTTTAAAGTGGGCTGCAACGAGACTGTACTGCCCTACCAAGTACATCACCACCTGTTTCAATGCACAGTGCAGCACAGGTTAACAAAGCTTCTGTAGCTCAGGCTCTTAACATTTTCTATCTGCTCATATTTAAACAGGGGGTTATTTTTGAGTGACAGAGCTATAGAGGCTGCATTTCACCATCCAGTGTGAACAAATATGTGGTAGCAGGTCAATCAGACCTGTGTGCTTTTGAACAGCGTGAGCATATATATCCTAGTTTTTGGCTGCGCCGTATTCAATAAGTGATTCAACCGTACAGTGCGAGTCACCAAAGATCAAGATGTCTAAAAGTGCACAGTGTGTGTCTGGATTTAAAGGTCATTTAAAAACAGCTCAACCAGCCAAACAACAAGGCATCAACCTTCACAAGTAAGTTTCTTGGATTTATTACCCTTGGATGTGATCCCTGCTGTCGCTGTGCTACAGAAAGAGAGAGACAGATGAGAAGCGAGAAACTTTGAAACATACTTTTCTCACAGCTGCACCAAAGCACTTTTGGAGGGAAACCCATTCTGTCCACTGCAACATTGCTCAATGCAACGTTACTAATGTAATGCACATCGAATGAAACTAACAACTACTTGATTCCAGAGTGGTTACTCATTATGGTATCGGTACCAAAATACATACACTTGGAGTTTTCACTATTGTCCTTTTAACACTTATTGCTCACTAGCAGCTCAACACAGATTCACAACATTTCACACAGACAGCCACCAGTGTCGTAGTTAGTCTCAGGACAGGGAAAATAGTTTATTTGATTATACTGATTAAAAATATATTGTCGTGGAATGGCCACTATGGGTCCAGCTGAAACAGGTTACTTTTAACGTTTGCAGACAAACCAGAAGATTGTGAATATCCAGGTCCCAGTCCTCCTGTTTTGGGAGGCGGCTGTTCATGTCCAGCAGAATCTGCGAGGGTCTGCGCACTTAAAAAAGCTGGGCCTAGGACTGGGCTTATGCCAAAGACTGTTTTTCATGTCCTACTAACTACTACTAACCTTCTAATTGTTTATCTGATCAAAGATTAAAGCTTGTTTTACATTCCTCTACTCCTTGAGTCTCCAGAACTGGAGTTCACTACATTACATATACATAATACAATACACTACATCACTACATAAGAACCCCAGCAATTTGACAGACCTTGCTGGTTTGTGTGGGGTATTTAAGTGAGCTTGACAGTTTATGATGACAATTTAAGCATGTTAGCTAGCATATATGTTTTTTTTGCATGTTTAACAACCTCCCATTTTAATAGATCCAGAGATACTCAAAAAATAAACACAGGACAATATGTAAAGCATGTGGAACATTGTTGTTTATAGTAGGGCACAAGAGTACCGGGTTTTAGAACTTCATTATTTTTCCCAAAGAGAAATGGTTTCAATCTTGTTCAATTAATCTTAAATTTGCACACAATGGGTGAGGGTCTACGTAAGCAGCATTTTACGTCATAGTATGCGCTCCTGACATGTAGGCTGTCCCAATTCTTACATACCTTAAACATACTGTCTACTGAGGAACCTTATTTACACCTGATTTTAAGGAAGCAGCGAACACTTCCTCAGCTGCTAAGGCAATCCCATGATGCAACGCAGGCAGAACTTTTTCCCAACATGGAGGACAAAAGCAGAACTACTAGCGGAGAAGTCATCTTCAAATGTGAGTTATTTTGATTCTCTCTGGTGTTTTAATGTGTTTCTTGTCATATAATCCCACAAAACAGTATTTTATTAGCAACTTGGCAATAAGTAGTTGTTAGTATTTATGCTAGTGGATTTTTAAGCCTCTGGCTATTGTTTTGGATAGCTGATCGGTAGCTTAGCAATAGCAGTAACAAGCTGTGAAGCAGTCTCTCTCTAACTAGAGAGTCTCAGTAATCTGTTTTATGAGGAGAGATGAGGAGAGAACGCTTAAACAGCGGCTTAGCTAGACAGCCTACTTAGACACTCACTAGGTTTTGAGACAGACCCAATGTAAAGGACAGCATGCATTTTTTAATGTATATCAAAAACTAAAATACAACAAAAATAGAGAAATTAATTTTTTTCTGACAACACCAAATAGACAGGTCATTAATCTAAATATTCATATATGGTGCTATGCAACTACAGAAAACTAAAATGTTGGTATAAAGCCTGGGCCTGGTATAACATACAGCTAAATCATCCCACTGGAATAGCAAATTCAGTTTCATTGATCAGTTTTAGGGAAAAATCTGCTTATGTAATGTGCCACAAATTCAGGGATAATATGATGTTCTGGTAATATAAATGGCTAATAATATCCAACACATGATGAATTTGTCTCTGAGATAATTGTTAGCAATGCGGGCGATAATTCATCTGATTCAGATAATGCTGTAAAAACCTGTTGAGCCTGCAGCTGAACTTTCCCTTTACTTCGACAGACACATCCTCTGATGTGGTAATTTGCACTCGCAACCTCAGAGAGTTCTTTGTTATTTCAAATGTCAGTGTACCCCACGAGTGCAATCTACCCCCTGGCAATTCCAATCAGACGTGAAACATTCGCCTTGTCTTTACTCTCCCCGAAGGAGCCATTTAGAAAGCGAGGAAGACGGCTTTGGCGAAAAACTCCAGCCACAAAACGAGTAGTTTTTTTCCGCTTGGCTGATGAGAAAAGGGCAGCTCAGAACTTAATAATTTCCCCCTCTCCGAGAGCCGTGTTGACTTTTTACGTCTTCTTTGGCATGAAATGATGCAAATCCAGAGTCTTGGCTGGTGTCTGCTTAAAAGTAGCAAGAAAATCTGTGGTATCTGCTGTAAAGCGCTACTATTAACCTCTACATTGTCTTTATCTCACCTTTCAAATTTGTCCCCCCAGAGACTTTTTTTTCCTTAGGCCTCCCAGAAGTAGAAATTAGGCCTTTTGACTGAATGATTTATATGTCTCAAACTCAGCTGCCTGAAGTTCTATGAAGACATCTGGGATCCAGTACGATTTCAGCATAGCAATGAGGGGAGCGGAATCTGATTGGTTCCATCCAGTGCTGTCATGCGCAGCAGGTCATCAGTATTCTTGTCCCATGGATTATATGGCTCACAGCACCACCGAGTTCAAACACCAGCAGCAAGATGTGGTTTGAGCTGTTAAAGGAGTTGTTCTGCGGAAAGTCAAATTTACACACAAATAGACAAAATCGCATAGCTATCAAACAGCGGTAGCAGCTTTAGCCTGTTTAGTCCATTTTTATTAATAAAGTCATACGGTGTCATAAACCATGTAGGCAGTTTGTCACTGTCCGAACGAAATCCATAGAACTCCATAATTGTTGACACACTTGGTAAAAAAAAACAAGGTTTATTAAAAAATGAATTCAGTCAAAGTTTCAGTAGTATCTAAGTCCAGGCACCTACATTCAAGAATTACAACCCTAATTCCAAAATTCCAATTCCAGCTGCATAACATGTAAATAAATGTTGCCAACAGCAGAATGCAAAGATTTGATAATTGTAACAGTGTGGGAGGCAGAGGAGGCAGATACACACACAGATGAAGATTTACAGGGTTAAGTCCATAATAAAAAAATCAGGCGACAGGCTGGACAAATGAAGAAAAACAAAACAAACACAAGGGAACTAAGGGTACGCAGGAAATGTAATCGATTTCATAGAAAACACGAAAATACAGATAGTACGAAAACTTTGGATCAAGACAGACTGCAAACACAGGGTATATAACGAGACAGACAACACGAAACACCTGGACACAGGAGGAGTAACAGATACGAAGCGGGTGGGAGGCGGAGACAGTAGGAGACAGGATGTAAACAAGGACTTAGACAGGGAAGGACAAGCAGGGCATGACAATAATTATCTCATAGCTCCATATGTTATTCATAATAGAACATAGAACACAGATCAGAAGTTAAAAGTGAGACATTATTAACTCTTTTAAAGCTTCACGGCACCATCACATCTCAGAAAAGTTGGGACAGCAGCAACAAAAGACTGGAAAAGAGAGGCAGAGTCTCTTAGTCTACTAACTAAATCAAAATTTGCTGTCAAAATGAACACTGGTCTGACCCCACAATACTCTTCTGAATCAATGGGCAAACATTCCCACAGACTTAATCCAAAATCTGGTAGAAAGCTTCCCAGGTTGGAATCTGTCAAATTAATAATATTAATGCCTATGGGTTTAGAATGGGATCACATAAAAGCTCCAGTAGATGTAATGTTTTGGTGTCCTAATACTTTTGTCCATGTAGTATGTTGCTTACACCTCGGTGCATGAAAGTTTTGAACTTTTGAACATGTCGTAGACAAAAATGCATAGAATCAAACAGAAAGTCACTGATTTTCTGATGACACGGTTAAGGCTGCAGGAAGAGAGAGGGCTACAGCGCGCTCCTGCACCCTGGTGGATGTGGCCTGTTATGAGACTCAAATCAAACACCTCACAGCAGCAGGAGCTGAGTCAGTCTGCTTAGAGCACAGGTAGGGTCGCAAACTCCACAGAAGACCACCCGTTACCTCAGTGACCTCTCCACATCATCCCAGACATCTTGTGCGCTGATGTCAAAGAGGTTGTATCTTCCTGCACATATCTGAAGGGCCATGAAAAGGTAAGTAGGCCGACAGAATGACAAGCAGCCCACTCGGCTCTGTGACACTAGAAGAAGCTGTTCTCTGTCAGTCAGGCTGTACAGAAGCTGTTAGCTATTAAAGTGTTATATCTCATTTTTATCTAGAGCGCCCACCATGACCTGTGATTAAACTGGTAAACACTCCTGTAGTGATCTGGTTGCAATTAATTGGTTTTCAGCTAATGACCAATCAATAAAAAGTCGTTAAGAACAATTTATTTACTTTTCAACATCAGAAAACAAATGGTAACTTCACAAAATGATAATTTTAATTATGACCCACCCCCCCAACACTAGACAGCAGTGTTTTTTATCATTAGACTCTTCCACTTCAATGAAAACAACTAGCATTAGCAGACCATATGATGGTGTGTATTTATTATACTATAAGAGTTTTCCTGAAATTGTACATTATAAATATATACATTGCAATATTTACATTTACACCTACACTTACGACATTTAGCAGATGATCTTATCCAGAGCGACTTACATGAGTGCTATGTGTTCAGTCAGAGTATGAATCTCTATCTAGTACAAACAGGACTAAGTCCAAACTACTCTTATACTTAAACACTGCCATAAACAAGTGCCAGAGCTTATACCTAGAAGGAAGAAAACAAAATATGAGGTTAGACACAGAGCAATACCTGGAATACCTAGACTGGAATACCTACAGAGAAAATAATAAATACAAGAGTATATAAGGTATAAGTGCAATACTTAGCCAGCGTTCCTAAAAGAATTCCCAGAGTGCAATTATGCTTCATACCAATAATTCAATATATTGTCTCGCTTACAGTCTCATAATATATCTCAACATATATGATACATATCGTATCACCAGGTTGTTGGCAATACACAGGCCTACCTTTAATGTATGTTAATGCAAAGAGATTTTTTATTTCAAGCAAGTTTGAAATATTTCTACTGATCCATTCAACATGAAATTAATACACCATGTAAAATGAAACTACATCAAAACAAAGAAAAATCTAGGAGATGTTTGTTTTGGGTTTTTGAACAGCAACAATATATTAGACAGTAAATACCACACAAAACCTAATTCATTAAATACCTTCCACCTGGACACCCATTGCCTTTATCACAGCTTCCAATCTTTTCAGGAGACTCACTTTTAGCATTTCAAAGAATATTTTTATCAAAAATTCAGTCCTAGAAGTGTTTTTTAAAACTTCTTACAATTCCATGCTTCAATTCTTACAATGGTTCAATATATATATATATATATATATATATATATATATATATATATATATATATATATATATATATATATATATATATATACATATATTCAATAGTGTACAATGCAGTGTACTCCACATCTCACAGGTCCAATCTTAGTGTTATATTATAAATTTTATTCTTGAATTTCATCTATCTCTCTTTTCTCTATCTATCTATCTATCTATCTATCTATCTATCTATCTATCTATCTATCCAGATATCTATCTATCTATCGATCTATCTATCTATCTATCCAGATATCTAGCCAGATATCTTTTTTTTTTCTCAGTGAGAAGCTTCTCGACAACATCAAATACTGCCCTTGACTGCACTTCACACCACCAAGTGTTGAATGAAGACACTTTTTGATAGTCAAGTATATTTTTACTTCTGTATTTTACCTGTGTAAGATTTTAACAAAGTATCCACCCAGTGCAGTTTCTATAAGAGAGAAATAAGTAAGAAGTATTGGTTATGGAAATTGGAAAGTTGGTTGTGGGTTTAATGGGTATTGGCTTAAAGTTTGCTATGAGAGGCTACTTTTAACGGTTACTATTTACCTTTTCTGCTTTAAATATAAAACTGCTGTTCATGCTTTTAACCACCAGATGTCACTAATGTGCATTTCCAGTGATTTACCCTTTTTTAGGACAATACAGCGTAAAGCTTACCTGCTTCAGAAAACTTTGTAGGGTACTTTGTTAAAATCTTACACAGTTGAAGTACAGAGGTAAAAATATACATGACTGTAAGTCAAAAAATGTCTCAACACTTGGTGGTGTGAAGTGCAGTCGCTATAGGGCAGTAGGGCCATGCACAAATAAGAGATACAGGGCACAGGACACAGGACACACAAGTGTGCTTGTGTGTCCTGATTAGATCTGTCTTCTCTGCTGGTAAGGTAGGCTTGAGTTTCCCAATTTACTTTTGACTTAAACTGCTTGCTACAAGGTTGTTTTGCTGATTCTAAAGCTAATTGCTAGTACTAGTTTCAGGTGTGGTTTCAGGTTAGCTCAAGGTGTGAACTGTTGGGAGTGGCCTTCTAGCCACTAGGCAGATATATTGAGGGGGTGTTTCCTTCTAGAAGTAGTGTGCTTGTGTGTCCTGATTAGATCTGTCTTCTCTGCTGGTAAGGTAGGCTTGAGTTTCCCAATTTACTTTTGACTTAAACTGCTTGCTACAAGGTTGTTTTGCTGATTCTAAAGCTAATTGCTAGTACTAGTTTCAGGTGTGGTTTCAGGTTAGCTCAAGGTGTGAACTGTTGGGAGTGGCCTTCTAGCCACTAGGCAGATATATGTAGCGGTCTACAACGACTAAAGAAACTAGGCAGATCACTTTCCTGTTCCATTTAATATTAACACAGAGGCGATCTCCTTCAAACTTGGCTAAGTATCTCTTTCTCTCATTCTACTACATTACCCTCAAGTTACTACATTGCTGCACTTTAAACATGTGTTTTCCAGTACCTGTTCTCTCAACCCACAGAACCAGACGAGCCCATCGTCACCACAAGAAGCGCAATGCAAGGAATCTCATCCATCCCCCAAGGTCATCACATTCTCAGACCAGGGTGATGGGTGGACTCTGGAATTGCCAATCTGCGGTTCGGAAGGCTGACTTCATCTCGGCCTTAGCATCTCACCATTCACTGCACTTCCTGGCTTTGACTGAGACCTGGATCAGCCCTGAGAACTCTGCGACTCCAGCAGCCCTATCCTCTGCCTTTAACTTCTCCCACTCTCCGAGACTGACTGGCAGGGGTGGTGGCACAGGTTTGCTCTTGTCTAGGAAGTGGAACTTCACTCCACTTTCATTCTCCCATCTCTCTATTTCTTCCTTTGAATTTCATGCTGTAACTGTATCTTTCCCCACTAAACTGCATATCATTGTCATTTATCGTCCTCCTTCTCCTCTAGGTAACTTCATAGATGAGCTGGATGTTCTTCTGAGTCTCTTCCCCATCGATGGAACCCCGCTCATTCTCCTTGGTGACTTTAATCTTCCATCGAACAAGCTGCAGTCATCAGGTCTCGAACCGCTGCTGTCATCCTTCGACCTTGAGCTCAACCAGACCCCTCCAACGCACAGAGCAGGCAATGTCCTAGACCTGATCTTCAGCAGACCTGTCCCAGCACTGGATATGACAGTAACCCCCATACACTGCTCAGATCACCACTTTCTATCTTTCACACTCTCCCTTACTGTTCTCGCTGTCAATGCCTCTTCTTCAGGCTCGTCCTTCACTCGACGCAACCTGCACTCCATTTCTCACTCGTCTCTCGCTTCAACTATCCTTACTACCCTTCCACATCCTGATTCTTTTCTTTCTCTTTCTTTGGATACAGCCACAGATACATTACTTTCTTCACTCTCATCTGCAGTTAACCTTTTGTGTCCTCTTTCCTCCAGGCCAGCTAGATCCTCTCCACCTGCCCCGTGGCTGACTGAAGTCCTACGCAGCAACCAGAGAGAGCTAAGGAAGGCAGAGAGGAAGTGGAGGAAGTCCCAACTTGACTCTGACCTGCACTCCTACCAAGCTCTCCTCTACAAGTTCTCAACGGAGGTTACTGCTGCCAAGTCATCCTTCTATAAGGAGAAACTGGAAGCATCATCATCTGATCCACGCAAGCTCTTTAGTATTTTCTCCTCTCTTCTCAAACCCCCCTCTCCCCCACCACCCTCTTCCCTTACCCCGGAGGATTTTGTCACCTTCTTTGAGGAGAAGGTTAACAGAATCCGCCAGTCGTTTTCCTCTTGCTCCACTTTCCTCACCAATACTCATTCTCTTGCCAATAATTCCTTAACATGCTTCTCTCCTCTTTCCACAGACAAGGTCCTACAGCTGCTTAAATCCAGCAACCCGACCACCTGCCCACTGGATCCCATTCCATCCACACTCTTCCAGACAGTCTCCATGGATCTGCTGCCCTTCATCACATTCATCATAAACAGCTCCTTGTCATCAGGACGGGTCCCAGCCGCATTCAAGACTGCCAGAGTGGTTCCAATTCTGAAGAAGCCCACACTGTCTGCAACTACCGGCCGGTATCACTCCTTTCTTTTCTATCAAAAATTCTTGAGCGTGCTGTTTATAACCAACTTTCTCTCTTTCTCACCCAGAACCTGCTCCAGGACCCCAACCAGTCTGGCTTCAAACCAGCGCACTCAACAGAAACAGCCCTCATAGCGGTGACTGAGAAGCTCCAGACTGCAAGATCATCCAAACTGTCATCGGTCCTGATCCTTCTGGACCTCTCTGCAGCTTTCGACACGGTGAACCACAAGATCCTTCTATCCGTCCTCGCTGACCTGGGAATCGTGGGCTCTGCATGGAAGTGGTTTGAGTCCTATCTAGAGGGGCGGTCTTACCAGGTAACATGGAGAGGGTCTACATCTGCTCCTTGCAGGCTCCTTACTGGTGTCCCTCAAGGCTCAGTGCTAGGTCCTCTCCTCTTTTCACTCTACACCCGTTCTCTTGGTGATGTAATTACCTCTCATGGTTTCTCTTACCACTGCTATGCTGATGACACTCAACTAATGCTTTCCTTCCCACAGTCTGATACTCAGGTTTGCAGTCGTATCTCTGCATGTCTGACCGACATTGCTTCATGGATGACAGCTCATCATCTGAAGCTCAATCCCAGCAAGACTGAGCTGCTGTTCATCCCTGGAACTACAGGTCCTCAGCAGGATCTTGCCATCTCATTCGAGAACTCTTTGATTGTTCGGTCTAAAGATGCAAGAAACCTTGGGGTGACTCTGGATGACCAGTTATCGTTCTCAGCCCATATTACGAACCTGACTCGGTCATGCAGGTACATTCTCTACAATATCAGACGCATCCGACCCTTCCTCTCTCAAGAGGCCTCCCAGGTGCTCGTCCAGTCTCTTGTCATTTCAAGGCTGGACTACTGCAACTCTCTCCTGGCTGGTCTTCCTCTGCAGGCCATCAGGCCCCTACAACTGATCCAGAATGCAGCAGTACGGCTCGTCTTCAATCTCCCCAAGTACACTCATGTCACTCCTCTGCTGCGCTCCCTTCACTGGCTTCCTGTAGCTGCTCGCATTCAGTTTAAAGTTCTGATGCTTGCCTACAAAGCCAAGAATGGACCAGCTCCTCCTTACCTTATGGCAATGGTCAAAAGTCGAACCGCACCTCGAGCCCTTCGCGCTTCAAGTACGGCTCGGCTTGACCCGCCATCAACGAACTTCCACTGGCTGTCCGAACAGCGAACTCTCTCGCGGTCTTCAAACGCAGACTGAAGACCTATCTCTTTGTAAAGTACTTATAAACACTATATACTAAAGTACTGGTACAAACTGTAATTGCACTTTATCTTCTAGGAGCACTGGCTAAGTACTGCACTTGTACTGTATGTAGTCTTGTATTTATTCTCTTATAGATGTTCCTGTCTTGCTAGGTATTGCGTTGTCTTGTTTCTAGGTATCAGCACTGGCCCTGTGTTTATGGCAGTGTTTGAGTATAAGAGTGGTTTGGACTTAAACCTGTTTGTACTAGATAGAGGGTCATACTCTGACTGAACACTAAGCACTTTTGTAAGTCGCTCTGGATAAGAGCGTCTGCTAAATGCCATAAATGTAAATGTAAATGTAGATACAGCTGTGTGCAAAGATTTGGGTTCTTTTATTGATTTAAGTGAAAAATTGTATGAAAACGCATCCTCTACCCTCCTGAAGACCTACTCTTCTGTTCTGCCTACAACATACTGCCCCACCAACTTCATAAAAAGCAATGGGCTGCACTGGATGCGCCCAATTACGTTTTGTTACACACAAAACACAGCAAGTTAGAGCTTCAGGACCTGGACTGGTGACCAGTGACCAAACTTTTGCACACAGCAGTATGTCTGTTTATCTGTGTTTTTTACATTTTTATTTGGTTATTGTTTTATGCATAAATAAATATTAAAAATTGTAGTGAATTACACAAAATCATTTTATGTAAATTATTTATAAGTGAAAACAGAAACTGCTGGGAAGTTTTTTGGGCAAAACACTCTTCAGTCTTTCTAGGAGAAAGACCATTGCATGTGTTTTCTCCTTCTTGTATCTCACTCCACCACCACACCAGTCCAACCAAAGTTCTGACAATACACCTGATTTGGACAAGTACAGAATCATCTCTTCAAGTAATGCTGGTGAAAAGACCTGAGCAAAACAGAAACAAAACACAAATCTGGCAATCTC
This sequence comes from Megaleporinus macrocephalus, assembly GCA_021613375.1. Classification (NCBI taxonomy): domain Eukaryota; kingdom Metazoa; phylum Chordata; class Actinopteri; order Characiformes; family Anostomidae; genus Megaleporinus; species Megaleporinus macrocephalus. The sequence goes on along the minus strand of CM038714.1, from coordinate 14,574,702 downwards.
AAAAAACTACTGCAAGAATCAAATACTGCTGGTGGTGTGCTTGCAGGGTTTCCCTGTCAATTTCAGAGATAAATGTCCAGGAAAATAAAACCACAGAACAGAAAGTGAAGAAGATGGCTGTTTATGACTGTTGCAATGTGGGCACTACAAAAGAGGGCAGCTTATCTGGGACCTTATGGCTGTCCCCATACAAATGTCTGTTTAGACACAGTGGTTTGTGCAGTAGCTTAGGTGGTGCACATGCTATAACTTTCAAACTTTCGACGGATCAAATCCAGCTTGTCAATTTGATTTTGGTATGTTGTCAAGCAAATATCCAAACAAAAGGCAGATGTGTGGGCTGGAGGTTAGGGAGCCAGCCCTGTAACCAGAAGGTTAGCGATTTGATTGACCCTGGAGGTGCACTGGCAGCTGGAGGAAGGTCGAAGGGCGGTACCCGGGAGAGAGGGGAAATAAACCAGGCTCCCCTCCGGGTCTCCCAGGGAAAAGAAAAGAAGGGGTTATGGAGCCAAAAATAAGAAAAAAATGTTGACTTAGTTTTAAATATACACGATTCTATATTTAAAACTAAGTCCCACACTTAGATTTTTTTTGGGGAGGAAGACCACTGCTTTTCTCTTTTACAGTGGTCTAACACCTCCCTTTCTCTCTGTTCTTACCTCCTCAGCCACCACAACCCAGGAACTGGTTTAAACCAACAACGTCTTAAAAACTAGGCAACTCATATCGTATATCGTATCAATTCATATCGTAAGCCTTAGTCTGGTTTACAGCTTCCAGTGTGGTTTACAGCTTAGACTATTTCATAGGTTGACAGGGCCCAACTATTCATGTCAAGTTTGGATGTTATTTCTCAAATCTTAGTCAAGCTTGGGTAGGGTTCCATTTTAGGGGTCTGCGGGTTTCAGCAGAGAACAGACCAGTTGGCTGAATAGATCAGTTGGCTGGGCATGTTCAATATCAGATCATCAGCAGAGCATCTTCTTCACAGTCATATGTCCTGGGTTACACCCACCTTTACTTGTGCTGCTCAGTTTGAAGTCCCTGTCCGCTCTCATGGTGGTGAATCTGAAATGTCCATGTTAGCATTGTAACATTTCTGTAAGGCATAAAAACTATTCCCGGAATAGCCACTGATTACAACTAGTGCCGCTAGTTCATCTGCCTTGTTGTCCAGAGAGTTCAGATTCCCCATTACCACCAAAGGAATAGATGGTTTATATTTTTTGTTGTCACAAAGCAGCTTTACAGAAGTTTGAGAACATGCAGTTACAACATGTATCCCCCCAGTGAGCCAAGACTTGAGGAAGAAACCTTGGGAGGAAGCCAGACTCACCAGGGGAGACCCATCCTCCACTGGTCAAACAGTATTTACAGCTTATTAAGCCAAGTTCAGAATAAAAGATGAGAGAATCTCTGTTTTATGGCTGAACTGTAAAAGATTTAAGAAACTGAACTGGTAGAGGCAGTCTCTGACTGAGTCTTTATGAAAAGTGTGAGTGAACTGAATCAGTCCCAGTCACCTCTGGTGGTATATTTGGATGGCACAGTGATGAATCTGAGGGTGTTGCCGTGGCACAAATGAACAGGAGAGCTGGTTGGTGATAGGTGAGGAGGAGGCCCTGATGGTCAGTCTTCCAGCAGCATTCAGCAGGACAGGAGGACAGCCAATATCTCAGATATACACTAAAAGAAGAACTAATAGTATTGTATTTAAGGTCAATTATACTAAAGGTATTCTTGGAATATCAATTGTCAGGTGATTCACTTATCTATCTACAGACAGGTGATAAATTAACAGAGAGACACACTCATGTAAGTCACTATTATACTGGAATGTACAAATATGTTGAACAGTGATATTCCATACAGTCTTTGATAGAGTCCTCCAAAACCAGCTTAAGATCAAATACATAAGCAATATATCCTCGTTTGTGTTGTATTTAGTGTATTTTTCACTCCAAATTGTTTCATGTCATTGTGCTAAAACATGCTTACCCATTCCCCAAGGGTTAGAGATCTCTGCTCCTCAGATCCATACATAATATCTAGGTTGATGAGAAATGTTGGTCTTGATCCTCTTAAACAAGACATTGTCAATACAGAAGACAAACATGCAAGAGAAAACAGAAACGACTGTGGAATCTAATCACCACATCTCTACCTCATAACAATGTTCTATAAAAGATATAGATATATATTTCTTTGTCTATAAAATATACTGAATATTCAGATGGTACTGAAGGAATTGATTAACACTCCTGTTACCTTCAAATTTATTTTATTCTATTATTCTATCATCTTCTATCCTTGGGGTCAAATTGACCCCAGCAATTTAAACATCCAGAAAATGATTATAATTAAAATTGTTATGTTTGTTTGTTGACTACTTAAATAGCCTTTAACGCCTACTGTTGCTGGTCTTGGAGACATTTCTGTTAGAACAGACCTGGCACCTGCCATGTTTCCTGCCTGTAGTTTGAACCACTGGAGGAGTTGGGGTGTGTGTCCCTGTTTGGATGTCCTTCACAACAGTTGCAGCAGTTGTTGATGCTCTTGGAATGCATTTCCTTATCTCGGTATGAGGTTTCACCAACACGTTGCCCAGCTGCTCCAGGAAAATCCTCCTTCGACTCAGTTTCCTGCTGTTCCAGTCCTTGTTTATTTCACTCCTTGTTGCAAACGCATTGTAGACACTCATATCAATGACGCTGAAGAAAATTCCTAGGGGGGCCAACAGGCAGTCATGGTCTGCAGCTGTATATGACTATGACCTTGTCCAACTCGTCCCTTTGTCTTGTTGTAGTCCAAGACCATTTGTGGTTTTCTGTTTTCCCCGGTGCCATACTGGATGGCTAAAGGTGCATGGCATTTGAATCTGGTTGTATTTCATTCAGGTCCTTAATTGTTGCTCTCTTATCAGGCTTTGTTCTAACAGCGTGCCAGCAAGTAATGTGCCCAATTGTACCGTGGACCGTTATGAGGCTATTATATCGTTCCTTCAGCAGGAGCTGCTAATAATGACTGATGAGCCAACAACTTAATATAATAATATTTAAGTAAATAAATAGTAGTAAAGGCAGGCATGAGGCACACAGGTCATGGATCAGACTGCATCAGGGAACTGATTGGTTACATTCAAATGTCAAGAAACTCACGCTCAGCCTCCTTCTCTTTGTTTTCAGATTTGAAGCAAGAGTGGAGCTTGATGTTCTCCTCTCTCTTCTTCTGAAAGATGGAAACATTAAGTGCTGTTTATCTGGCAGTGGATCGTTTTGCTGGTCTACCAGGTCTTGCACAGTTGTTAGACCTTTGTACTTTTTAACACAGCAAATAAAAAATGGATTTTATTCTCTCAGTTCCATGCTCTCTGTTTCCGTGTGGTTGCTGTATCTACGAACAAATACACGCATAGAGTTCATCTGTATTTACTAGGCTTGGCTTGTCCTGTTCCATAATGCCATAGCCACCCACTCTTCAGAACACAACGCTTCATGGTGTGTGCTTTTTTTAAAGATCAGAGCAGTTTGCAGCCTTTGCAAAAGAAAGACTAGACATTTACTTCTCTCTGTTATTACTGAAAATCAATTAATTAATAGGTCTCTGGCATTTTGTTGTCAGATAAGTCGGCAGTATAGTATAGTGCATTCACACTATAAAGTGCAAATGGGATCATACACTCTGCATGCTTTGTCTCCATCTAGAGGCTAAAGATGAACATGCCATTCTATTTTAATTCAACAGTAAATGCACCTTCTAAAAGCCACTAGATGGTGGGCTCTCTTCATTATATGGATTGCAGAATGTTCATGAATGTAATAACTTCCAAAACCTCCAGAGGGCAGAACCACTTATTTCTTTATGCATCAGGCTCATGGATGACTATACTCCAGCATCCATATTCAGGCATGGGCATCCCTTAATACTGTACATTTAGGGGGCAATGCTCTATTTCTTCATGATTTGTTTTTCTATACTTTTCAGGGCTTCTCCATCGAAAATCTCAAGCATCTACTCTGAAACTTCACTTTAAACATATTTTAGTTTTAATCATGAGTATATAAACAGTGTACCCATCCAGCTCTCTGTGTTTTTCTCCACTGTACTACCTACCTGCATGGTGTACCCCTGATCCACTGTAGATGAGCACACAGCTCTCTGGCCTATTGATCACTGCGGCTTACAGATCACCTGCAGGGCTCACACAGCAAATTCACCAGAGTGGACAAACTGCCTTTGATATTTGAGAGCTGCGGGCAAATTCTTCTGATATTTAAGCACTAAAACCCACTGATCAAACACTAATAATGATTAAAAAAATCAAACCCTCATAGATCACTCACAAAATCTCTCTCTGCAGCCCTGACTAAAGAGTAATGTTCACATTTCGAAAATTTGCAGAAGGGTCTTTAAATATTGCAGTAGATGATATCATTCACATCTGAAAAAGGAGACGAAGTCTACATGCCTAGCCCATCTCCTTTACAAATCAGTGCTTTATAATTTGGCACCCTGCTGATGACCAGCCAGGATCTTGGAGAGGAACATTCTCAAATCTGTGGAAGGAAAAGCCATGTTTTTAAGAGAGGTCAGTTGAGAATGGCCAGACAAATAAGTTGTCGACCTTCATCTCAACTACAAATAATACACTTGATCAGGACTAACTGGATCTAAGATCTAAAATAGACTTTGAGGTGTGTCACATATTGATTTTCTTTCATTTTATTTTTTTTGCATTTATCTGATAAGCCAATTGGGAATTTTAGGTCAATTAAGTATTTTCATGCCTATCTTAAAAAACAGTAATTCACTTCACAGAATACCCTACCATAAGGCTACATCTTACCAGTTTACCGTTAGTTACAATATTTTTAGTTAGTTCCATTGTCTTTTATTAAGTTGCATTGACATGAATGCTGTCTGTACCTCGTTTTGGTATTTATTTTATATTTACATATATTTATATTTATATTATAAAACATTACCAATTGAGTGTAGCATTAAAAGTTATATAAAGTATATAAATATATACAATCCTATATCACTTCCTAAGTAAATAAAGAGTGGCTTTGTGATATTAGTAAAAATGACCATTTTCATTACCTCCATAAATCCAAAGTCAAAGAAATATGGACACTGTAATGATAGTATCATTAAATCACTAAGACCTTAGCCTGACTCCATCATGGGATTCCTGCTCAGCCTCAGTTCCCAGTATTTCCCTGCTGGTCCTCCTCTGATGCGGACAGGTCATGTCGGATCCTGGGGTCTATTGATTCAGGCTGTGGGGCTGGCTCTTGTTCAGCTATAAATACTCACAGCCCCCGCTATCATTGACCAGCTGTGTGGGGGAGAGGCAGAAGTTTTGCTTGTTTCTACCTTCTCCTCCATGTGTCCCTCTCTCCTTTCCCCCGCTGCAGCTATTTCTGCCGGCGATCCATACGGACCCCGGCACTCCGCCTGGAGTCTGGTTTCTATGCGGCTGATCAATGCAGCGCTGAGGAGATCAAGGCCGGGCTGGGGGTTTGGCTGCACTGCAGCAGTGGGGCTCTGGAGAGGAAGAAAGAGAAACGATGGATGGATGGATGGATAGATGGATGGATGGATGGATGGATGGATGGATGGATGGATGGATGGATGGATGGATGGATAGCCTCCATATATCCAGACAGGGCGTAAAGACTCCAGAGATGAATGACCCTTAGAAGATGTTAGTATATTATCTCAATATGTAAATACAAAATAATTAGTTATTATATAGTTATTTCACAATCAATGACCTTGGCATTCTGCACAGTTGCTTTTTTTTTTAAAAACGAGCCTTTTTTGCGGCAAAACAATAAATTAAATAAATATTTCCACCAACTTCAAGTGTTTCAAACGTGGGAACCAGCAAAAATTTCTCTGCTTGTTTTAGTGAGCTATGAGTGAGGAATAAATAAAGACAATGTAAGACGAGGTGTGCATACACCATGAGAACCTAGAAGGTGTAAGCTTCAGGGTTAAGTCTAGAACTTCTTCCATGGCTCTTATGCTTATCTTTGGCAGAAAGAAGGAGCGGGAAAGAGAGGAGAATGGGTCTGACCTTAGACGTATGCCAGATCTCTATCTATACTCAAAAGAGGGAAAAAATATACAAGGCATAAGAACGTCTTTTGGACTTTGCATGGCTGGAAAAGAAGATGAACGAGAAAAGCTGTAACTGCAGGAGCTCGGCTTGGCTGCAGTTCCAGTTTGTGTTTCCTGCAGGACCCATAACCCAGACTCCTCTTCTGCTAAAACATGTCAGTGGAATTGAGAAAGCCATTCGAGATGTAACTTCTGTGTGCATAATTATGTCACTGTGCAGGAGGGGGCTGGCAAAGCAAAGCTTCCTCACCCTCCAAAGCCCTGCCAACCTGCACTCCATACATAAGGAATCAGAGGAAAGGGGGCCATGGGAGCCGGGCTAATGATGAAAGGCAAGTTCAAAAGAGCACACAGCGGCCTCTGCAGGATATCCACCCAATTTCTTATTCAGAGTGGCTGCTCGCTAATCGACATTGGGGAGTAGATGATTGATGGCCTTGATGGTTCACCATAGCCCTGGTGTATCTCCACAACCTCTGTTGTTTTTTTAAGTCAATAATACAAGCTCCACCCACAAAAAGAACTCCTTCAAAGAAAATGTTCATCAAGCTCTGGGCCCACTCATCCATGTGGACGGCGCTCTTAACCGATCTGGGTATGAATACATCCTTGCTGATCAAGTAGACCTATACATGCTGATTGTCTTCCCTGGGCCGGATAGTATCTTTCAGCAAGACAAAGAGACACTTTACATGACTAGCAATGTCCCACATTGGTTAGAAGAACTGACCAAAATTCCCAAGTACTACCCTGGACCCCTAATTGGTCAGACTTCAAACGAGTTATGCACCTGTGGAACCACATTACCTCAATCATGGTGTTCACTGCATGGACCCTACTCCACATGCACTTTAGCAGCTGTGGAATACACTGCACTACCTGGACCTTATTAAGTCCCTTTCTGTCTAGCTGCACAAGCCGGTTACCAGCTGGTGGTCATAATAATGTGACTTGACGGTGTACTCTGTGCACTGGCAATTTTTTCTTTTTCTTGGTTAGGCCAACGTTTCTGCTCAGGGGCAAACAAATGCCTTCAAGTTCAAATAGCTCCATAATGATCTCACAACATCTTTAAACGCATATCATTTATAAAAGAGAGTACTTTATTAGGCATTAACCACACTACTGATATAGTGCATTTCATATATTATTCAGCGTATTTTACATTCAGCAGCAGACATGGTAAAATATGAGTATCCATCTCCATCCATCATGACTAACAACTCGAGGCTAATCATTTCAAACCTCCCATACTTGTGAGCAGTGAAGAAGTTTTAACCTGAAGCATGCCGTTGCACTCTGGTGAGAATAATATACAGTAAGAGTTCACTTCTTTCCAGATGTTCTGTTAAACGTTTATTGCTTACACTGGAAACACTCCTTTAACTTTCTGGTCTATGTTAACCAGATTGCTTCATGCAGGTCCTGCAGATGTTTCAGCTACACTTCATGCTGCCATCTCTCCCTCTACCACATTTAACTCATAGCCATTTTCATGAAAGCAGTTAAAGACTGTTGCTTTGTGACATGGTGCATTATTATGCTGGAGGTAGCCATTAGAAGATGGTAAACTGTGGCCATGAAGGAATGCACAGGGTCAGCAACAGTACTCAAATAAGTTGTGGCATTCAAGCAATGAAAGAAAACATTCCCCTCACCATTACACCGCCTCCACCAGCCTGGACTGGAAGAACTCAGAAGAACTCGAGATACATTAGGCTACGTTTCTCCAGTCTTCGTCTGAGCCTGTGTCCACCGCAGCCTCAGCTTTCCTTTCTTGGCTGACAGTGTCCAAACCAGACATGCTCTTCTGCTGCTGCAGCCCATCCGCCTCAAGGGTCGAAATGTTGTACATTCTGGGATGCTTTTCTACTGAACACAGTACTGTAAAGAGCCTTTCAGTCAGTTTGATTGAGTCGGCCATTCTCCACTGACTTCTCTTATAAGCAAGGTGGTTCCATCTGCAGAACTGCTGAGAAACTCTAGAGATAGTTGTGCTTGAAAGTCCCAGAAGTCAAGCAGTTATGGAAATACTCAAACCAGCCTGTGTTGCATCAGCAACCATATGCAGAGAAAATCACTTTCTGACATCAAACCCTATCTGCATTGTTTAATGCACTACAGTGAATACACAAAAATGAAACCTCTTTCAAAACCTTTTCATTTCTCATACAATATTTTACGTGTATATAAAAGAGCATGACCTGCAGCTGTGGAAGGTGATTCATCTTCAGAATTCTCTGTTGACACGGAAAAAATTGAAAAGCCTTGACAATCTATGTGATCCACGTGAGTGGCATGTTCACCATTCAGGTGAGACTTCTGCCAAGGTCTTGTCGAGCTAACGTAACCTTGAAACAGTTTCAACAAAATAGCACGTTTGTAGGTGAAGCCTTATAAACTATAAAATCTGAATTTTATTAACCATTCCATTTATTACAGCAGCATATTTCTACTCTGGCAATTGTTTATGTGAAAACTCAACCTCCAAGAGTTGTTTTGGTTCACCATGTGTAATGTTCAAGATGTATCAATGCATCTTATACGTGATCTAAAGTTGTTAAGGCTGTGTGACCTTATTTGTAACCTTATTCATGCTATTGTGTGCCTGTTTCAAGTAATGCTGTACACTGGTCAACACACAATATTGACATCTTGACAACACAGAACTGCAAGGTAAGTGGGTTCAAACAGAAGGTGGTTTATGCCTTATATTCCTGAACCAATGTTAACGGTGAATTCTTGTAATTTACCCACTTTTTTTTTCTTAAGCGTTATTATCTGTTTATGTCACATAACCACACCTATGGCACTGACTAGAAGGAAATACAGCTTGAACATGGACGGGGTAGCTTTTGTGCAGTGTTACAAATAAGCCTTCTGACTCAGAGCTCATATCCCTACACATAAAATCAAAACATTAACATCCCCTGCATTGAAACAAACTAAATCTGGACACATATTGAATAGACAATGCTAAATGACACTGATTACTGCATGAATAGGTCAACTAATATTGCCTTTAGCAGTCTATATTGGTTTAATCTATAAGTGGCTAAATCTAAAATAGCACTTTGCAGTATTTTCTGGGTGATTTCAGACAAAATATCTGAACAAAGTCTGAAATTGTAAGGTTTTTACATCATTTTAGTAATAAGTAAAAACGGTACAACATGACACTCTGATGTGAAGCAAGGTTCCTATAGGCTTTTAAAATAACAGTAGAATATGTCAACTGAATTTTTTATCCACGTATTGCACCCATCGAAAAGCCAGCTCAAAGGCTTCTACACACTGCAGCATTGCAAGCGGTCATCTGATAGCATGTCGCTGTAGAAAGCCCAGTATCAGTATCTTTGTGTAATTGAATAATATATTCAGTGCTCAGACACCGTGCATGCTCTTCTCAGGACTGGTGGCTTGTCTGAGCGCTGCACAGAGTTCCGGCAGACACGATATCATGATGTAATAGCATACTGTGGTTCGTTATCCTCTGTGCTCTGTATAAGGCTAAAGGATGAGAGGGCAGTTTTCTCAACAGACCAGTCGTCCAGACACGTTTTACTAAACGCAACCAGTTTGAATAAAGCGACCACAGTAGCCCGTTTCTTTGGATAAATAATTTAATGCTGTTACACCATCAATATATATGTGCACTCTCACCCACAAAGGAGAAATAAACACGGGCCGAGCCCATCCGATTCCCACTTTTTTTTTCAAACGACAAAAGAAAAACACCAACAGTCCATTAAATATTGCTTATACAACCTAAAACTCCCTTGGCTGACTGAAACTAAAGCCTGAGAGTGGGAACCCTTTTACTATTCATTTAAATTTCCCAGCACGCGCTCTCGCACACACGCACTGCACACGCCCACACTCACGCACACTTGAAGTAGGAGCTATATGTGGGGTTCCCGAATTCTTATCATGCACCCCCGGGTTACTGTATCATACTGTGAGAAATACTTCAACAGTCCAAATGTGAAGAAAGCAGTTGTCAAAACACACGTTGCTTGAAAAGTTCTAGAAATGTATGAATTAATTCAAGGATTAACGTCACAGGAGTTTGGCAAGCAAGTGGTCGATCACGTTCACTGTGCTCCAAATCCGTAAGACTTTGAACAGTCCTTGTGCAGAACCTACAACACAAAACACAACGACTTTGGGAAACGAACTGAGGCAATCGCTTCGATCATAGTAGATTTTAACAACAGCGCATGGACAGTTTGGACAGTGAAAAAAAAAAGGAAAGAGAAAGAAAACAACACACAAAACAAGTGCATCACATGTTCTTTCATCTCTGCTGTCCGCTAGTGATGCTGCCAGACCCACTCATTATGTGTGCAAATGTATGAACGATAAGTATACATTTATTTGCTGTAGAAAAGCTTTTTTTTTCTTTTTCCTCAGTGCAGTGCCTGATTCATCTTTAAAGGGACCTGTGGCAAGGCAATGGATATGTGGACGTGGTTGATCTGAGAGCAACTGCAGCTGCAGTAGTAGGCCATTATCAAAAGACAAATGCATATGCAAGTAGATAGTTGGCAATTTATTAGGTCCAATTAGCTACGTACATAGTCACGAGGAGTTAACACAACCTTTGCAGCAAATTATGTTGAAAACTAACATTTTCTACTTATTTCTATGCAGCTTGGAGTCTGTTTATTCTTGCTTTAGGGATTTCCCCGCACTCTTCTTTCCAAAGACTGTTGAGTTTTGCACGATTATTGTGTAAATTATTTGTAATGTAGAAGCTTGGGTTGAGTTTGTGTTTCTCCAAGTAGTTCATGGTAGATCTCAAGTTATTTTTTGGATCACTGCCCTGTAGTTTCTTTTCAGTCTCAGTTTCTTGATTTGCTGTGTCACATTTGCTTCCAAAAACTGCTGATGGTCAGCAATTCCTGCATCAAACCATGCAATGTTTCCTATAACAAACCCATAAAGCACCCCAGTACACCCTTATGCTTAGCAAGGTGTTAGCAATGCTACTCCTTTTTGTGCTTTTTTTTTTGAAGCACTATTAATATTGGTACTGCTTTCTATCACTGATGGTGCTCTTGGTGAGTGACGATCAATGAAAAATGTTATTTTTTAAAACAGTTTGCTGCAAAGGTGTTTTTTTTTCTTTAAAAATCAGCAAAATATGTCATTAAGTCAGAGGGGTCTAAGCTGTACAACACTGGACACAGCTCATTGGTGATTTTTTATCAAAAACATATACCATACTGGTGCACTATGTACCATTTCAGACTACACAATAACTGATTTGTCAAATCCCTTTTCCCTAGACATCAATGGAAAGGACCATTCAGATATGGTTGTCATTCAGATATAATTCGGGAGGTGGATCACTAACCAGTAAAGCAGTACTGTTGGGACAATCAAATGCTGCGTGCTGTGCAACTTGCTCCATGATGAACTCTCACAACTCAGCATCCCTGCCTCCTCTTCCCAGTGAATCACAAGCAGCAGGAAAATTCTCAACAGGCACTTGAACAGTCAGTACTGTGCCCCCCAAGGATGTCTCCACACTGGTCTTTTCAATGTACACATAATTATACCTCCACACACCCCTCGGTCAGAATTTGCTACAGTGAATAATATGCCTACAGGGGGTATGTGAACCACTAATTCCAAGGAAAAGTCACAATGATGTGGAGCTTAATGCAAAGATGACAGTGGACTTTAGAAGACGCCCCCTACCACTACCAGCACTCACCATCCTTGACAAGACTATGATGGTGGTCTTGGAAACAATAATCACCACCTAAGTTGGGACATCAACATCTAGTTCTTCGCAAAAAGAAATCCCAGGAGAGCACGCACTTGCTGGACAAGCTAAAGAAGCTCAACCTGCATCAAGAGTAACTGAAGATAAATTCCTAACGTGGTCCTTTACCGTTGATGAACACAGTAAAGGGATGCTGATGAAAGCCGCAATAAATATGCCACAGTCAGTAACTGCACATGTACAAAGTGCACCTGTATGCCTATACAGTAGACCAGTAAGAGCTGAGTAGCACCTACTGACCTAACAACTATGTGTATCTGAAGTCTTAAAGCAGATCTGAAAACAGTTCACAATGACACTAAGCTGTGGCATAGGCACTCCTAACGTACAAGGCTTGGCAGGTCGGGAGTCAATCAGGGAAACTCATAGTAGACCAACAGCAGAACAAACACGGTGGACGTCTCTGTCAGTAGAAAATCACCACACCTGCTCAGTGGGCGAAGATAAGAAGGCATCTTCGCCCACTGTCTGGACAGAGCTTGACAGGTGTGAATGATCTGGCAACAGTGGGACGCGTCAGCACAAAAATGATACACAGGGATAAGCTACAGTTGGGGAAAACGATGTAGGGAGTAGGTGAATACTGTGTAGCTCGGGCAATTGCCCTGGATTACTAGATGTACAACCTGTAAAACTGCTGTCACCGTTCTCTGTCCAGATGCAATGGTTTATCATTATTTTTATTATTACTATTACTACTATTATTATCATAGTCATATGTAAAGCAGGGAAGCCTGAACTTGCACCTCTGGCACCCAATGCAGACCTGATTAAAGAAACACCAGCAATTTTTTATCTAGACTCTATACTAAATACTATTAATTACTATTATTGTAAATTAAACTGTTTGTAAATTAAAATGAAACAGTCCTATGCAAAAGTTTGAACACCCCCAGTCAAAGTACTCCCAGATTTCTGACCCGCTGCTTTAAGAACTTACTGGTGTTATGTTGCTTGTTTGTTGAGTATTTTGTGACGATAGCTTACAGCGTCGACAGAGCACTTTCCCTGAAGTATACTGTAAACACTAAGCTAACGTGGCTGCAGAGGAATAGCATAATATATAATACAGTCTCTCTTTTTAGAGATAGAGTGTTACTTTTGTTTTTGTTTGTTTTCACCTGGTGTGCTTCAGTTAGGCAGTTAGATTAGTGACTGTATTTGCTTTTTTTGTTTGTTAGGTAAATTAGTATCCCCTTTTAACTTAAGTTCTCCTTTCCTCCTCTACTGTCTTAACGACTGGAACTCTTACAAATAAAACAAATCTACTATCAATGCAACTGTAGTTGTATGTGTAAGTTGGAAGAACTGGGAGGTCACGGATGTCTCAGTTTTATGTTGGGGTCTAACCTACACCGTTATAACAGCACGACACACTATAATCCTGTAAAGTCGGTAGGCTACTCTTATTATACTCTAGCTGCATTTGCTGCAAAGCTGTAGTTCCTGTAGTTTAATTAACAACGTCAGCAGCTAGTCAACTTCACTTCTACTACCATCACATACCTGTTGACTTTAATAGATCTGAATTCGTGCCACCTCTACTGTATATACCTATACCTAGACTCAAACACATGCATATATCTATGGCTCAAACATAGAGGACTGTATTCTTATTTGTGTAAGCACAGTGTGCCTGTGAAGGGCTGAGGTTTGGAAAACTATTGGCAAGTGGGGTTGTTTTCAAATTGCAAAATCATGCATATTCAAATACGTTTACAATCTTAAAGAGTAGTAAGCTTTTGGGATGCTCCTAGGCCATTTTAGCAGTAAGCTGGGCGTAATAATAATATAGTAGATCATATTTGAATGGTTTTAATTTTAATTTTCAAGGTATTTCGATTTTTATTATAACTGTGTTTCACATCAATAGGTTTTCTACTCTTTCCTAAATAAATGCACCAGAATTACTGTCTGTGACCACCTACAGTATGATACAGATATAGATTAATAAGTCAAATAACATTAGAGTATTCCTTTAAATCTGATTAAGACCTCTGCACTGCATGTTGCTTTATAAAGCATTAATAACATTGTAATGAAGTGTTATTAACATGATGTGACTAAGTCTCTCTCACACACGCACACACACACACAACAGCTTAATGTAGCTGCACCTCAAAGCACAAGATTTTTTCTTTTCTTCATATCCATCTATAGAGTTATTTCTAACCTCCGTCGTAGAAACTACTAGATATTGCCACTTCAAATATGGCTGTGAGTTCTTAAATATAAAAAATGCTAGTAGTAGAGATAGTGAGTGTTAAAGTGATGGGTTTTAAGACCAGAAAAAAAAAGCTTTGGGCATCTGCGTTCCTGATTAATATCTATGGCCTATGGGTGCAGTTGTAGCGTGGTAGTCAGTGGTGACCAGTGTCCAAGGAGACGGAACAGAGGAAAAGAGGGAAAAAGATGAGGTCCACCTGACCAGGCTGTGAGAATGGATCTGTATGGCGCCTGTCGCTGGCTGGCTCCCTCTCCCTCTTCATGATGAAGGAGCAGACTTCTGCCACCTGGCGCTAGCTGAAGCACCGAACCTCATGCCATGCGGTGACCCAGCCGTCAACCTGTAAGTGCTAGGAGGAATCTGCGTGGCCCGCCTTGAAGTCACAGTCCAGTGTTAAAGAAGGACATGCTGATGGACCAAGTGCAAAGGAGGTGCCATTACTTTTACATGAGGATTTAACTGCACGTGGTACCATCAGGTGCTATTGATGGGTTTGCTGGTTCACGGGGCACGTGCTGAGGGGAAAGACATGTGTCCAGCATGTCAGAGACCACCCTAAATGTATTTCATTTCCAGGCAAAATGGCCAAGCAACTGATCTTCATTATCAGGAAACATGCTGACAATATATTTACCTAAAATTACATACTTCAATATCAATGTTCTCCTTTCCTTTCTGGACTCACCATCAGCTTTTCATAGAAATCTGCAGGGCTATTTTTCACACCTCCGGAGTTCACACCTAGGAGTGATGTAGAGATCTGGACCCTGGAGTGGCCAGTTCATTGTTTTGAGAACATCAGTAGATCAGTAGATTTTTTGCTCTTTGTCAGTAATGGCGTCTTGACAGCTACATGTCCTTTGGGACCCATAGGGCTGAGGTGTCTTCTCACAGTGGAAGGAATGACAGATATACATGTAGATGTCTTCAAATCTAAAGCACAGGCGGAGCTTGATGTTCTCCTCTTCTCCTCTCTATCTCTCTCTCAGCTTAAACGGCTGTTATCTCAGGGGCAGTTGTTACGAGTCCTCATGTAACTTCTGCTTTTACTCCTACTTTCCTTGGGCTCTCTTCTTTACGCAAATGGACCATCTCCCTTATTATCTTCTTGAGAACATTTCCTAAATAATGAAGCAGTTGCACTTTAAGGCAGTTTTGCCAGAAACTTAAAATAAACGGAGGGTGGTCTCTGATTGTACGTGTACAGGAGTGCATGTGAAGTCTTTGGAGATGCGGGTGACGTTGGTTTTCAGTTCAGAAAGGCTGTATGTTTGTGTTTCTGTGTGTGTGTGTGTGTGCGTGTGTGCAGGTGAGTGTATTTGTGCATTTGATGAAGGGCATGCTAAGAGCCAGCAGGCTTGCTGTAATCTTCCACTCCAGTGATAGTGGCCTTGCAGAAGAAGCAGTCCTTGTTATTCATCAAATGTTGATTGATGCAGGCTCTGAAACGAGAGACGGGGAGGGCGAGAGAGATAGAGATAGAAAGCGTTAGAGAGAGAGAGAGAGAGAGAGAGAGAGAGAACAAGCAGCTTGTCAGTGATATCCAGTCGTTCAGATTTTGCTGAGTCATGCAGCAGCTGCCTTTTATGAGGCACACCTTGCTGAGAATGACTAAGTACACCACAGCGACGGCCATACAAATATAATAAAGTGCCCACCGAATTGGTGAGGGGCCGAAACGATGTAATCTGTTTTGATCACGCTGCCGCCCGAGCCGTTTGATTAAAAATGAGATATTACAGCGGGACGCTCTGTTCACTTTATTTGACTCCAGAGCACGCGGTGTAGCAAATATGGGGCAACAACAATGGGATTCATTTGATCTGTAAAGATAAACTTGGAGCTTAGAGTTACGATAAATAAGAGAGGCTGCTAATTTATCTGTGCTGACCAAAAATGACTACACACATTGTCCAGTTTATCAGCTTCACTTACCATATAGCTGCACTTTGTAGTTTTACATTTACAGACTGTAGGTCGTCTGATTTACTGCATAATTTTATTGGCCCCCACAGGACCGTCAAGACCACCACAAAGCAGGTATTATTATTATTTGGGTGTTGGATCATTCACAGCACTGCAGTGACACTGACTTGATGGTGGTGTGTTAGTGTGTGTTGTGCTCTTGTGAGTTGATCACTAACAGCAGTATTGCTGGAGCTTTAAACACTGTGTCCACTCACTGTCCACTCTGTTAGTCAGAGACGATAACTCATATGTTGCTGCTGTTTGTGTTGGTCCTCCTCCAGTCCTTTATCTGTGGTCACAGGACGCTGCCCACAGGACACTGTTGGCTGGATGTTGCTGCTTGGTGGACTATTCTCAGTCCAGCAGTGACACTGAGGAGTTTATAAACTCCAGCAGCACTGCTGTGTCTGATCCACTCATACCAGCACAACACACACTATAACACACCACACAAATAACTGCAGTGCTGAAAGGAATATCTGCTCTGTGGTGGTTCTATGTGGGGCCCGACCATTGAAGAACAGGGTAACAAAGTAAACAGAGAAACAGATGGACTACAGACTCTAAGTGTGGGAAGTACAAAGTGCTCTTATATGGTAATTAGAACTGATAAAATGTAAAGTGTGGGTACAATGTACCTAATAAATTGGCTGACATTTCAAAAAGATGTAGCATATTGAGCTATTCATATGTCCAATTTAGTATATTTACTTGAATATATTCTCTCCAATATATACAAATAACCAATATTATTGCTCTCCTCACTTTCAGTTAGTACTGTAACAGATATTGTAATTTGTTATAACTGTGTTATCATTATCTTTGCATTACTGCAAACTAAATTAGATTAGATTAGACTAGATTAGAATTAGCCAAATGTGTGTGCACACAGCGGAATTTGACCTTTTAACCCATCCGTGCAGTGAAACACCCACATATATACGCACACTAGTGAACAGACACACTAGGGGGCAGTGAGCACACGTACCCGGAGCAATGGGCAGCCCTATCAACGGCGCCCGGGGGAACAGTTGGAGGTTAGGTGCCCTTGAGCAGTCGTGTCCTGCTGGTCCCAGGGATATAACTGGCAACCTTCTGGTCACAAGACTGGATCCCTAACCTTTAGCCCACGACTGCCCCCTATACAGTTATTTAGATTTATAATCCACTAAAATAGTACAATGTAACAGGCAACATCACTAATGAATAATTATTCATATCAAATTGTATTACATCATTAACAATATAAACTGCCCAATCTGGCAACTCTAGGAAGGTTCTTGGTCCTGTTTGAACTGAACATCATGTAAAAAAAAAAAAAAAAAAAAAAAAGAAGAAGAAAACTTGCTGGTGAACTCTTGTCAGTGCACAGGGGAGTGATGAAATGAAGGTCTGTTGAAAACCACCTTATACCAAAGCACATGCTAAACCCAGTGCTCAGTCTGTGTTCTAGCCTGGTGCTGTCTGAATAAATCATCTTGGTCATAACATCACAAGCTAATTTACTATTTGAATGGTTAAGATAAAGAGAAGTTGTGGTAAACAAATCAGATATTGTAATAGCTTTTCCAATTTTCAAAAAGGTTTAATAGCAAATACTGTTACATTTCCTGTAATCTTCAAATTTTAGATAATTTAATTTCGATACATTTAGATTTGGATTAGTTTTACATGTGATGAAGGGGTAAAACAATTATTATCTGTGTTTCTCTGTGATTTAAATCCAGTCAGTATCTGTATAAATAGTTATAGGCTGTATCAATCCAGCCTGAATTTACATGGCGGTAAATATTCTATTACATTATGTGGAGTTTGGAGTTTTCAGAGTTTTTTCTTACATACAGCAGCACTTGAAGAAACTTCTGCTTATATTCTCTGTTGCTCAAATTAAGCTAACAAACATTGTTCTACTTCAGATTGAGAATATTGAAACATTAGAACAATTAAAATGAGATAAAAAAAGCTTGATTTTGGCAGCGGGCAGTAACTCACTTGCAGGACTTGTGGGAGCAGGGCTTGAAGATGGCTGATATGGAGTGTGCATAGCAGATGGGACACAGGTCATCTTCACTGGTAGGCTGTGGAGAAGAGGACAAGAACGAGATTCAGCAAATGCAGCACATGTGCTCAAACACAAGCAAACTGTTGCTATTATAACAAACTTGTTATCTCCCAAATGGTAATGACTTTATTCTATGTTCATGTAACAAAACTGGATTCAAAAATTATTTAATGGAAATTCCAACTATTAACATCTGTGCATAATGCAATAGTTAAATAAATATAGTCATTCAATTCAAATTACTGTCATTAACAATGTGCAAGTACAAATGCAAAGGAAAAGAGGATTACAGCATCACTGTACAACAGAACAGAACAAATAAATATAAGAAGATAGGAATAAAGAAAGGAACTGAAGTGTACACTGTGTGATTTTTGCATTATAGATTTAGCCGATGTATCAAATGCTTATTGACAACAATGATTAAACATCTTATATATAATAAGGTAGTGCATGGAACAGGTCGTAGCACAGTAAGCAATGCTACACTACTACAGTACACTGCCAAGTAACCAAATAAGTACAGCAGTGTGATGAAGTAAACACACTGTGTGACCAAGAAAGCATACCAGTGTAACCAAGTAAGCATACCAGTGTGGCCAAGTAAGCATACCAGTGTAACCAAGTAAGCATACCAGTGTGGCCAAGTAAGCATACCAGTGTAACCAAGTAAGCATACCAGTGTAACCAAGTAAGCATACCAGTGTGGCCAAGTAAGCATACCAGTGTAACCAAGTAAGCATACCAGTGTAACCAAGTAAGCATACCAGTGTGGCCAAGTAAGCATACCAGTGTGGCCAAGTAAGCATACCAGTGTAGCCAAGTAAGCATACCAGTGTAACCAAGTAAGCGCACCAGTGTAACCAAGTAAGCGCACCAGTGTGGCCAAGTAAGTAAAAGTAATTCAAATATAGACAGAATCGTCCATTCAATGATGTGTAGCCAGATTTTAGAAGTGTGACAGCTGGGGGAAAAAGCTGTTTCTGAGTTGTGCCGGCTTGGAGACTCCTGTAACGCCTTCGGCGTAGTTTGACGTGAACTGCTTATGGCAGGGGAACCCACAAAGTCAGAACAGAGGTGTGGTTCACAGCGCTGTGATAAGAACCAGGTGTCTAAAGTGTGTGATACATGAGCGTGAATCAGCGTGGCTTCTCTACCAGTCCAGCCCTTCGCTTTGCTCAATGAGATGCATTTATGGAAATGCATTTCACATATTTTCTCAGATTTTTTTTTATTACTTACCACTTCTGTATGAGTAGTGAAATGACAACCTGGCTTATTATAAAAACTGTTTAAAAATGAATGAAATATAGAACTCTGTATTTTTCTTCCTGTCCCAAGTTCAAAATCAATAACCCTAACCCTAACCCTGTCTCAGTTCAGGGTCTGTGGCGCTTTCATTCATTTCACTATTTTATTTATGTTCTTTTTTTAACAACAGCCAATGGCCATACAAGTTGCTCATTACATTATAAAATGAAATTAAATATAACTAAATATATCTGATGTGTCTTACCTTATAACGTTATTCGCCTGGACCAAATCAATTGCCTGGTTAAATATTTAAAGCTAAACCGTTCACTAGTCCTAGTATGAAGCGCTGAGGCTTTATATGCAAGAAATCAGTCTAGTTTAGTTTAATTTATTAAAGCTTTTGCCCTCCACACAGCAGACTGGGGTTTAATTCCCCACCCTGTCAGCACACCTTACACATAAGAGTCTTTGAGTAACATAAAGCAAGACATACATTTGAATAATTTACAATGTCTATATGTTTTAAATGCTCAAAGCAGTTTTTAGAAACAAAAGCAATTTTTTTAAAACCCTTTTTTTTTATAAATGAATGTGAACAAATAGGGGCCAGTCAGCACTATGCAAATGCGTCCATGCTAATTGTTCCCCTCTGGATTTACTTCGCTGTTAAGCAGATTAGCACCGTAGGGTGAAACACTGCTCTAAGCTATGTCTCATAGTTCAGAACGCACAACGCAGAACACACTCAAACACGCTGTGCTACCACCACCAGTGCTGCAAGCTGTGTAGATGACCTTCAGTGCGTCTCTTCTTTCCCTCCAGGAGGCCGCGGTAGAATGCTTAGGGGACGATGACCCTCCACCATTAGAGAGATGGCCCGAAGTGGTTGTAACCCTTTCTTTTTAATCAAGCCTCACTAAGCTGGAGGCTTCCCATTAACATCATAACCTCTCCATATCAAACATTATCATTATGGATACATTAACAACCGCATCTGACAGGATGAGGTAATCTTTCCACTTGCCTTTCCATTTAAAGAACAGACTAGCGTCTTAAGATGTCTATAGGCCACATACGTGACATTCCTGCAGGAGCACAGGCTTACTGCATTAGTGAGGAGGTGATATTAGGCTCTCAATACTAATATTGTAATAAGAGAAAAAAAGATTTATAGTAGACATATGTGCTTGCAGGTCCAAAGTATAAGCCGTTTATTGTACATTTAAATAAAATAAAATAAAATAAAACAAGCCCAAGCCCTCTGTGCAGTTCACAGCCCTAGGGAGAAAACTCGGCTGCGAATAATTCGGCTAGCGCAGAAGAATGAGCGGTGCTTAAAAATGCCCCTTTCCAAGCAGCACCCATATAAAGATGCTTGGGGCCTTAAATAAACAGACATTTATATGCTTGCGTGCGCAGCATCAAGGGCGATTTACAGCTTCTGACTGCTCGTCTGTCAGTCTGGCTACATGACACTGAGAGGTGGAATGTTTGGGGGACGAACAGTAAAATGCTGGATGATGTAGAGCAGAACAGAGGGGTCCAGACAGTCAGTGTCACATCCAACATGTAAATGTGTTCTCATTTTCTGAAAAAGACTTCTAAGATCTAAGGCTTGTATCAGTGACAGAATGGGATGTCAACTTTCTTTTAGTGGTTGGGGTGTTTTTTATGGAGTTCTTTGTAGAACAACAAGCTACAAGACGATTATGGAACTGTAAGCTAAAGCTCAAGAAACATCAGGTGAACTGAAGCGAATGATCTTTTTCAGGTGAAGCTCAGAAACCGTGTTCACATCTGACCAAAGAAAGAGGTTAACAAGAACTGTATGTCCATTAAAGAAGGACATGTGGTGCACATGTGGCCAGTCTGAAGAACAGACGCCCCAGTGATGGTATGAATGTATTCAGTTCCTTCAGCAGCAATCTTGATTTAGCTTAATGAAGTACTGAGTAGTCAAAGCAGGTATTAGATGAGAACTGTAAACAAGGAGAAGCTTGGAAGGGTTAAATAAACACACTGACGTATGTAAAAGCACTACTTACTCTATTAATACTGTGTAAAAAAAATAGTTTGAGTGTTTTGCTGAGTAAATAAAAGCTGTGCATTTGAAATGCACAGTACTAAACATAATTGGGTTATGAGTGAACTGTTTCTAAGGGGTCCACATCACAGCAATTGAAATCTGAAGGTCCCTTGTTTTTATGTCTATCACCATTTCATGTCCTTCTAGTCTCAAAGTCGAATGTATTCAGTATGTCTGCATGTCCGTGTACTATTTAAATACAAGAGTTTCATGTTATATGTAGAAGCTGTTATATTTTAAAGTCAATACAGGAAACTAATCTTTAAAAATAGCAATGATGTTATGGGTTTCATATTGCTGCAATCAGAACAAAACTTCAGTAATAAACTAGAAGACCTAGAAGAATCATAGAAGTCCATTAATAAAGTTAATTTGACTAAGCTACTTTTGGACCTACATTTCAACTCAGTGTAAGCAAAATAACAATATGACAAATACAAGACATTCCAGCACTGAGATATTCGCCCACTGGGAACATAAAAGTTAAAGCATGTTCATTCATGTTGAAGTTATAAGCAGTGTTTCGAGCTGTAACTGCTTCCTGAATGAGGTGCATGTATATGTTTTAAAGGCACAGTCACAAAAGCAGAATTTTATGGAGTTTAAAAAAACTTTTTGGGACGCAAATAGTTATTAGTGGACTACAGGGAATCTAAGTAAGCCACAAGAAACGAACATGAAGTTTTGGATAACATATTTTATTAAATGATTTAAAAATATACTTCACTCTTCGTGATTACCACCGCTAAGATGCTGCTGCTACCGCATGTAAGGGACTTTCAATGATATGTTAGTGCCAAACGAACAGCGGTGTGTTCTTAGACTTCATTGCAACATTCGCACATTAACATTCAAGTAACACTCCCAGCCTTGCAGCAGTTTCAGACTCGGCGTGAAAGATGGCCTTAATACATATGTGTATATTTTCAAAATCTGACTCGCTGCTGGACTTTTATTCTAGTGGGGACAAAATATTGTCAAATTGGACTGAACATCAACTAAAATAGTAAAAAATGGGCCGCAATACGTGCTATTACATCACAGCTTTCACTGTCCAGCCTGTCAGAGACGCTATGTGTAAACGGCAGCTGTGACTGTAATAAAGTATGAAGGTTGTAGGAGTGGGAATGTTTGAATGTGTCACACCGAGCAGAAAATAAAATCACATTACTTCCAGTGTTATTTGCTGTGCCTGAGTATCAAAGCATCCAAAAATGTGGTACATGTAAAAAATCTTATTATTTAAAAAAAAAAAATACATACATTAATTTTTGACCAGCCTCCACAAGCATGACGAGCACGAAACAAACCTACTTGTGGACCAGACTACACTGGAACTTTGGAAGGATTGAGCTTCGAGAGCAATAACATAGACCATCATTCTGTTGGTGCTGCAAGCGGGTTCCAAAAACAGAGAGAAGCATCTTCCATCCATCTTTTAGACCCTGCTCCCCGAAGGACACCTCACTCTACATCCTTTCATCTTTTCTACCAGAGAAGAACTGCAGACAGCGGTTCGATGATTGGAGACGGGCACCGATGATGAAGGCTTAAGAGTAGAAAATAAGAGGAGAAATGCTCGGCCGCTGCAAATCTGCCTCAGGTCATCTGCTGCTTATAGATCTGACAGGCCAGTCAAGCCTATGGGATTTAATATGGCCTCTAAATCTGGTTCCGAGAAAAGACGGCATGGCCAATCAAATTCCAATCCAGTCTATTTCGCCTTGAAATGGCTTTAGCTCACAACTAAGTGATTCACAGATAAGTGTCATTTTCCTGGAAGCCTCGGTTTCCTGGACCGTTTTCATCTTATAAAAAAGGACTTGTTGTATAAAAAAACAATGAGTGCTTATATGAGAGCACCAGGGAGAGATTACGTTAACTAAGGTCCATTGCTTTTTTCATTATGCCCCTTCCACACTGATTAAAAACTGTGAGCGGAGACGAACGCAAGGGTGCGGCAGGATTTCGTGCGTTAACAGAGAGTAAATTGCTCTGTAGTAAGTTGCTGAGTCATCTGGAGATACACTAGATCAGCAGGACTATCAGTTCCTTATTAACTTTGCAGGGAGGTGGACTGAAGTGACTAGCGTTCTTTGTTTTTATGTCTATTCTTCCACGCGTCCTTCCAGTCTCAAAGTCGAACGGCTACCACAGGGGGCGATTGGGTTTCTGTTTGCTGTCTGGGCCGGGGCAAAAGAAATACAAGCCTCTTATAAATCTCCTTCATCCCCTCAAAGTTCTTTCTCTCTTCACTCGTTACCTGGACGTGCCCTGATGCGTATTTTGTGTCGCAGTAATGGAGGACAGTATCGTTTAACTCAAATATGTTTGTGACTTACTGACCTTGAGCACACATAAGAAGTGAACTTTATTCACCAATACATTACTTACTTAGAACTTTGCATGCAGGAAGTGTTACGGGATAAATACTGATTGGCAGTTCACAGGAAATCAGTAATAGCACAACTTCAGGTTCTAATCTAATGCATGAACTTGTGCTTATATGCATAAGACAACCTAGAAATCTCTCCTAAACACTATCTGTACAGGACAAATAGAAATGTTATTAAAAAATAAATAAATAAATATTTATCTTTTTATTTTGTATTAATTTTATTATTATTTTTTTTATTTTCCCCCTCCTTTACTGCCTATCATGCCTGGTGTAAATAGCTAAATAAAAATAAAGAGAAATACAAACATTAACAAGAATAGGAAAACCTATAGAACTTTTCTTGTAAAAGCAAATATGTTTGGTACATCAGTGCATTCGGATTACCATTCTGATTGCGAAAGTTGCCAGTCGGGGGGGGGGGGGGTTAAAATAAAAAAATATATAAATAAGTAAATAAGTAAATAAATAAATAAATAAATAAATAAATAAATAAAGTGCAGTACTGTGTAAAAAGCCAGAGACCACCTGTCATGTATTAAATTTTAAGTTAAAAATCCATTAACTACAAGTTATTCATTTTTCAGGGTGACCGTAAAAGCAGTAAATATATTTAACAGACAAATTAAAGACAAGCTATAGCAACTAAATATAATATCTGATCTAATATCAGATATTTCAGTAATTGGTGTGCTCACCAATTAACTGCATCACAGCTTTCTTTCTTTTCAGGAGACATGCTTTTATTTTTCAAAGAATTCTACAGGGACTTGCATTTAATGCTTTTCATGATCCTGATAAACACACAGTCAGTGCGGTGGTCAGCCCACTGCTCTGATCTGACATTTGATTGATTTTGCAAATGTTCTTTTTTCTTTTCTATCTCCTTCTCTCAATGAGGGCTTATTGATGGCTACACAGACTTTGAGACGCTGAGCTATCTTGGAAGGATGAACTGAAACACCTGTGAATTCACATCTGATGCAAGAGTGAAGCTCGATTTGTGGAGAGATCTGCTCTCTCTCAAATATAAAAGCTGTGAGTACACGCTTAGAAAGATGGGTCTTCAATGATTCTTTGTAAAAAAGAGTCTTTCTTTATAGAACCTGAAGTGTTGTATGGCACCAAAAATGATTCTTCTGTTGGTACAATGTGAAGCTTGTAAGCCTTTTGTTGCCATCAAGTTGGACGACTTGATTTTTTGAAGTTGACAGATGATTTTTTGAAGTTGGCACTAGTGTGACAAAAGTAAAGTCAACGAGGAGCAATCCCTGATGACGTCATCAAGAAAACCACAGAAGAAGGGCTTTAAAAATCTATGGAGAAGTCAAACTCCAGGTCAGAAGAGCATAACGTGTCCTTTTCAACAAGCCTGGCTAGGTTTCAGGGAACTCAAGATCCAGACCTTGGAATCTTGCAAATCTGTATCCAAGGCATGTGACACTGCGTAAATACAAATAACTGACTTCAGTCTTTACAGAATTCTAAAGTGTTATTCCTCCTCAACAACGATGTAAGTGATGATTTGTTGCAGCCTTTGGGAAACCAGAGATAACACCATTCAGTATATGATCCATTAAGAATGGTAGATCGGCAGAGAAATGTTAAAACAAATCCAAACTCAAACTCGGTCAGCAGAGCCTAATGTAGCTTTTTTAACAAGTGCTTGCACTCAGGGAACCGGAGTTAGTCTGCGTGACCCCTAATATAGAACCATATACGACACACTCTCCATTAACAGAAAAAACTATTTCACCATGCAACAAACCATTTAAGCATGAAATGGTTCTACATACAACACATGGTTCTGAACAGTCCCATTCCTTTTATTATACAACCCTTGGAGAACCATATTTTTAAAATTATATTGTTTGATGGTTATATTTCACGTTTTAATTTATCGTTTTTTGTTGTTTTTTCCCCTGGTTTGCTTGATAGTTTTTCTGTTTATTTGTTTTTTTCTCATTTTCTTGATATTTGTTCATATATGTATGTATATTTGTGTCCACCTCTCATGAACATTATAAATAAAAATAATTTGTAAACAGTCCCCCAAAGAGGAGGGACTAAAAAAAAGATTGTATTGTTTATGTCACATAGTTTAGTTTTTTGGTGGTCCATCAAATCTTGCACGATTGTTGCACTAAACTTTTTGTGTATCTTTTAATGATTTTGTGAACTCCAGATTTGGAAAGCAATGTTTTTTTCCACTTATTTTTCTTTGACTTTCCCCTCTCTTAATCAAATCCCCCTGGGAATACCACCTTATACATCATTACCCTTCACCAGAAGGTGGTTTTGACTGGAAATTAAATAAATTAATGAATTAAATGATTTATGCACAGTCTGTTAATGTAATATGGATTTATTACAAAACTATTTTGGACCATTTATATCGATCCATCCATCATGAAATATTCACACTACATGAATTTTAAAATATAGGAGGATGTAAAATGCTAACAGTACCAAGGATGATGTTGGGACTGAATTAAAGACAGAAATATTCCTACCACACTCAGAATCATGAACTACCGGAGGTAGAGCCCAAAAACCGATAGGAAAAAGGAAAACTAATACCTGTATGCAGAGTGACCGTCTTCGTCATACACATCAAACCATTTCCTGCCTTAAAAGAACCTACGCTCTGAGCATCAATCTTGGCTGCCAACACTCTGTAGTACACCAAGTGCCAGGTTTTGAAGCTCCATCAAGCAAAGCCTAATATGAATATAAAACACCAGCTGTCAGGCTGATTGATAATAAGTGATGGGTTCAGCAAAGTGAATTAATTTATGTCACTGAGATTTCTTTTAACAGTACGATGTCTGTGTTGGGAGTGGGGTGGGGGTGTTATGGAGAGAGACAGTGACAGAAAGAGAGGAAGAGATATACCGGCCTGGTGCTGGCAACAGAAAGTCAGAATAGATCTCGTCCTCTGGACGGCTCAGCAGCCAAAAATACAGCACATGACAGCAGCTCAAGGACAGGGTTTATACCAGAGAGCTTTTTTTATTTTGTTATTTATGTTTATTTTGTTCAGAGCCTTTTTCCACCTTCAGTGCTATCTTAGTTCCAAAACCTGTGAATTCGTAATAATGATAATAATGAAACTTGGACACTGCTTATCAGTACACACTTAATAACTAACTGCTTAAACATACAGTCACTGTCCGAAGACAAGCAACTCCAAACAGCAACTTTACAGGAGAGGCCAAAAACGTTCTTTACTTTCAATGGAAGCCAAATTTTTTTCCAAGCCAATTTGTAGTATTTTCATTGGTCCACTCAGCATGAAATTTTCAGTCAATATACACTTTTCATTCATATGTTATGTTTAAATGATCTAGAAATGTTTTAATTTTAAATTTAAATTTTCAGTCAATATAAACGGCAGCTTTCATGTTTAAATTATCTGGAAGATTTTAAATGGTCAAAAATGTAACTAAAAAGAAAGTCTCTCATTTAAATGTGCCACCAGGTTTGCTGTAACGGTCCACTTCCATCATTCACATCTGGATTTTTCTACATTATTTTATGCATCAAATAGTCCAGTAATACGGAAATGCAATATAGTGTATGAAAGCTTGAAATCTTAAGATTTGCAGCAGTTATGGTCGTCTCATTTGCAAGACAAGCAACGAACAAGCAAATCTTATCTGCAGTCTTATCTGCAGGGTAAGGGTTGCGCTGCTCAGTAGAACTAGGCTAGCTACTCTAAAGGACTCGGCAGTAATGGGTTTAGAGATCTAAGAGTCGGGTGAAATACCTTCTTTCTAGCCTTCATTATTCTGTGGCAGTAATTAGGGCTGCACCTAATGATTCATTTCTTAATTGATAACTCTTTTTTAATGGCAGGCTTAGTATTAACACTGTGTTGAAACTAACCCCACCATGTGGATGCTATACTTCAGCCTAGCTAGCACTCAGTGAGTGTGTTTACATGCAATTAATAATCCAGTCATAATAACTGGATTGGTCGTGTAAAGAGAAATGGAAGATGGAGATGGAAGTAACTCAGTAATCTGGTCTTTCAGCACATATATATCCTTACACTGATTTCTTTCACTTTCCTCAGTCGCCACTTCTGAACAAAGCAACAAAGCTCTTCTGAAGCAATGCTAAAACCCACAACATGTTTGACGAAAGGAAAGAGGCAGTTATTATTTGTTTTTTACATGATGTATGTTCATAATTGCAGGTGTTATTTTTTAAAAGCAGTGACGTGAAGTTAGAGTTTGTCATGTCTTATTGTGTGAGCTTATTGTTCAGTTTCAAAGCAAAACATCTGATTAGATCTGGAGTGCCCCCTTCATCTGAATATTAATGTGGATGTAAACACAGTGAACAGATTATTAAGTGCTTATAAATGATCTCACTATTTTCATGCCTCAAAGTGATGCTAAATTTTAGCCGCCAAGAGAGACATTAAAATTACACAATCTCAGCAATCAAACATTTATGATGAAAAACAAAAAAAATGTTCCCATAATGCAATGTGTTTAGGTAAATCTCCACAAATATGTATTTACAAATACATGTTTAATATTATTTTTTTATGTATACACTGTTATGCCTGAGTCTGTTGATATACATAAAAATGCATGCTACCTAGTTTTACCTAGGTGGTTCCCTATTCTATTCCATAACTTGAAGAGTGATGTAATATTGGCCAGTTCTTCCCTTCAAACTATTCTAATCTTGTACCCCATGTACCAGCATTTTTATCATGGTCCAGAAAATCACATCAAAAGAAAATGACCCACAAGCTACAGCAGAATGTGACAGCCATTGCTAACTCAAGCTTGTGCCGTCCTGGCAGAGATGGAAAAGCACCTTTTTAAGCAGAAACCATTCCATTAAAAAACCCATTTGTGAGGTCGTGACACACAGTCATATATAACTGCATTGCAAAATCTCACCTTCTCATATATGTTAAATGACTTCGGTGAAGGCAATGTCATAGGCATGAGCTACGCAGAACACTATGTCATTACACGCCTTTTAACAATTCACTATAAAAAATGTCCTGCTTGTATCAGAAAGACCCTCCAAGGCCTATAAATCAAATCCTACAATGTTAATACAATCAAATTAATCAACATTCTGCTTTTTAGCTTAAACACTTCAGTTAACTTCAGTCCTTCAAGTGCCTGCTGCAATTCCTCCGTCACTTGCATAGCAGTTAAGTAAGTAATAGCAGTGTAATTAACTAGCCTATAGATTAAAAGAGGATTAAACTGCAGTCATTATTTTAAATCCAGTGTGGTGAACTGCAGAGCCAAAATAAAAAATGATATCCCTTTCAATTCTTTCCGACTGCACAGCAGATATTCCTTAAAGGTCACTTCCCTGCCCTCTTAATACTGCACACATACTATATCTAGCCCAGTAAAGAGGACCATAACTCTTCTTCTAGATGGAATATTAAATTTATGTGCTGTGGTTGGAGGGGGGATATGATTCAGAGGGCTTAGGGTGCTACTCTGCACTGCTCGGTCTGTGATGTTGGTGATATATCCCTCTGAATTCACAACAAATGTGCTGAGAAGGCAAGACAACACACGGATTACAGTGGTGATTCCCTGCCAGCTGACGCCCTGTCCATGCCGTCCTTGGCTTGTGTTTAATACAGGACATGCAGGCAGGTCAACCTCACTGGATTTCAAATCCACAGCTGATGCAATTATAGCAGCTAAAGCTAATGGGTTTGGTACGATCTGCCTTGGTACTGTTGTTCATGCAAACGTGTAAAAAAAATAGCTTACTTGTGATTAGCATATTTTATAGTATACAATTATAAAGACCACCAGAAGACCACCAAAAACACAGAAGCAAATAACAGATAAGAACACAGTGTAAACTTCAATGAGAAGGTAGGATTAGCTTGGTGGTTCAGTGTACACTGAATAAAAGAGAAGTTTTTGGGATTTCATTCAAATCTGGGAACAGAATTAGACGGACATGTGAAGGAAGATATTTACAAAGATAATGAGTAAAAACTTTGCGGGTTGAATGAAGAAATGGTTAGCTGAGGATGAGTAGAGTGTCTGGATGAGTTCATAAGGAAGAAGAAGACCAGACAGGTAGAAAGGAGCAAAGATGTGAAGATATTACTAGGTAAGAAAAAAGAATTTGAAGCAAATACGGTGCTTTACAGGAAGCCAGTGGACATCATGGACAGGTGTAATGTGGTTCTGAGAGTGAGTATGAGTGAGAAAACCAGTGGAAACATTTTGGAACGTCTGAAGGAAGAAAGAGCTACTGCCTGCAGGGATAGAATTACAATAGCCCGAATAAACATGTACAAGAAATAAAGCAACAGAAAGAAAATAATGAAATCTTGGCCATGTTGCCAACATCAGACACTTAACGATAGAGCTGACATGGGCACTGAATGAGGGTCAGGTTGAGTATGAAGTCCTGAATTATGAGCTGAGAGAAAAGGGAGACTATATTCTCAACTGAGTTACAAAGCCTGTTTCGTTGAGTGTTGATGTAGAGCCACTGAGAAGGAGTTCAGTGTTATCATCCAGAGATCAATCTCAGATAAACAAGATGCTAGCTGATAGAATTTGGATTGATTTGATCCTAAGATAAAGCAGAGTGTCATCTGTGTAGCAATGAAAGTCCAGTGTTTTGAGAGTGTTGTATGATCTGTCAAGGGGGAGTGTGTTAGTGATAAAGCGCAGAGGTCTGAGGACTGAACCCTTGTGGGACCCCTTGAGTAATAATTGAAGTTGATGAAGTAAAGCCAGAGAGAGAGAAATCATCTGCCTTCTATCAATGAGACAACCAGTCCAGTGCAGACGACCTTTGGATGGATTGAATCTGCAATTCCTGGCTTGCAAATGCCAGGCCTAATCTTTGTGGACACACTGCCCTTGAGTTCCCTGTTCAAAACTACATCACGTAAGACCAAGTTCAGGCTTTTAACAATGAGAACAAATTTATAATCAGCAGATATGCATATATGCAAGTAATGTTAGCATTAACTACCTAGTGTATTACAGTCACTGGTGCTAATACTCACACTAATAAAAACAGTGTTAAATACTTTGGTATGTGGGCACTATAAGGAACTACTTACTCTTTGTGTTTTATAATCAATTATGGGAATTTTTATTATTAATACTTCCTTTAAAAACAGTAATATCTGCATGTCACAGTAAACATAATTTAAAGCATGTTTTTTGTTACATAAAGTATTCTAGTTTTCTTGACACATTTATGGCAGCACCGATACATACATACATACATATATATATATATATATATATATATATATATATATATATATATATATATATATATATATATATATATATATATATATATATATATATATTTTTTTTTTTAGGCCTTGTTAACGTAATAAATAAGAAGTGAGTTAGTGTTCTACTTCTTTTTTGGTGGTTCAATTCTGCAGTAATTTAAACAGCTTGGATCCTCTTGCATAAACCTCATCCAGGACAGACAACTCTGCTACCTCTGTCTCAGCAGATATACTTCGCACTGTCCACGGCTTCTCTCCCGCCCATACTGGACATTTATAACAAGAGATGCATGAGTATAGCCTGAACGTCAGCACTGACCCTGTTCACCTCTATTATAGCATGTTTTTCTTTCCGCTGTCTAGCAAATGGCACCAGAACATCCAGTCTTTGTACCCCAGTGCTGTTGCGACACCCTGTGACTCACATGACATACATGCCTTGCTGCACACAGTCAGGATAGGAAATCACTTTTAAGAGGCAGTTAAAGGAAACTTTTCCTCTTTGCTTTACCTATTACTTCTAAAACTAGTTATATATCTGTTCTTCTGGTGACTTTGTGCTGCTCTTATTACTGAAGTAGACACAGAAGTGATAGCATGATGTGAAACAATATTGCAGAAGAAAAGTACAAGAAAAAATTTAATTAACCTCGTAGCTGTTAATCATTACACAAACCTAAGCTTGTTTGGTCTGTGACTATGTGTGTTTTGTCTATGACTTGTCCTCAAGCAGTTTTGTCTGATAGTTAGTTGTTTGAGACCTAAACCAGAACAATCTTTTACCAAGTATCCAGAGCTGTTTTGTCTGATGTCTAAAAGCTGATGCTGTGGTTTAAGGATGCCCTAAAATCTACACTGTACCTGATATAATATCACCCAGTCTGTCCAGTTAGAAAATGGTAATATGTGGTAATACCAGTGTGTTGTCCTTTCCCCCTGAGGGGAACATGGAATACAGTACAGTCTTGCATGTGTACCTCATGCTAATTTTGCTTAATAATGCAATGTGTATTACTTATTGTTTCTTGCAGTAATGCCACTACACTTAGAAAACCAGGTACAGTGCAGGTACATTTTCATTCATTATGGAATGAACAATGTAAATGTACCTTCAAAGGTACATCAGTGATTTTAAGGTCCAACTGTGGACCTTAAATAAGTTTACACACTAGTACTTATACATCTACTTTTTAATTTTCTAATTTTCTAATTTGAAAAAATGCGAGTGTTCAAAGTGAGCCAGCTACTTGCCTGAATACCTGAGCTAGCGGGGCAGTCGTGGGCTGAAGGTCAGGGATCCAGTCGCCGGTTCGATCCCCAGGACCAACAGGCCCTGACTGAAGTGCCCTCGAGCAAGGCACCTAACCCCCAACTGTTCCCCAGGCGACGTGGATAGGGCTGCCCACTGCTCTGGGCATGTGTGCTCACTACCCCCTAGTGTTTATGTTCACTAGTGTGTGTATATGTGGGTGTTTCACTGCACGGATGGGTTAAATGTAACTTAATGCAACTTATATTATTAAATTGGATTAGGGAGCAATTATGTCCCCTAACTAAAGGTACTGAGTTGGCTTGTACTGCCCCCATGTCAGTTTTGTACCTTCTTGTCTGAGACTGTACCACTTCTTACAGTCATGTGCCAAAATATGAACACGCTTGGTCAAACAGATTTTAAACAAATGAAATATTTAAATGTATTTCCCGCAGAAAGCAAACTCTCCCATTTCTATTTGCAGAAAAACATAGAATATGTGGAGTTATATATTTTTTCCCAAAATGTTGAATTTTGCATTAAAAAGTGCACAAGTGTGTTAACCTACTTTCATGTGTGTAAAACGTAATTTGACCGGGGGTTCCAAAAAGTTATTATATGGTTATATGTATCTGTAGCAAAACTAGTTTTCAGAGCAAGCAAGCTTCTTAAAAAGAACAAAGAAAACAACAAAGATAAGAACAAAGAACAAAGGACACAAGACAACTTTTGAATTGAATTGAATTTGAGACCCAAGAGTTCAGCAATGTAATTGCAAAACATTATTTTTCCCCGCACACAGAAACTCCTGCATGCAGAGAACTGGACTGCTGCTTTACAATCCACTATATTCTGCAAGGGCGAAAGAAGCAATACATTCAAAATGCGAATTGTTTCCATTGCCCAGTGTACGGGTGCCTTCAAGAAAGATTGAAAGGCTAATGCAGTGTGAAGGTCAAGAGTCTGATTCCTTCAGCCAAGCTAGTGTTTTCTCTAAAAGGCAACCTAACACACTGCATTGCATATGGATAATTCTTAAACTGACTTTGCTTATCAGTTCATTTAAAGCGAATGTGAGGAATCGTAGCTGTGCTCCATGCTGCTAATGGCTGGGGATCCTGTTGAACACAAATTGGCCGTTTTTCTGTTGGGAGAAAATGATGGCAGCGTCCTTCTGTCTTTATGGCCAGCTGGACATCTGAACTATCATGTGGTAGATAACAACTATCCTCTCCAAAATGCATTCTCTTTTAATTAGTGGTTCCCTCCAAGTACGCAACATAACATTACACTGCACTGCACACACTGAAGTAGTGGTGATGTGTCAGTGCTGTTGGAAGGTTTAAACACCTTAGTGTCACTGCTGGACTGACAATAGTCCACCAACCAGCAACATCCAGCCAACAGTGTCCTGTGGGCAGCACCCTTTGACCACTAATGAAGGACTAGAGGATGAACAACAGATGAGCTATCTTCGCATCTACAAGGTGGACCAGCAAGGCAGGTGTGTCTAACAGAGTGAACAGTGAGTCAACACAGTGTGTCTGATCCACTCACATCAGCACAACACAACCACGTCAGGCTCACTGCATTGCTAAGAATGACCCACCACCCAAATAATATGAGCTCTGTGGTGGTCCTTCGGGGGTCCTGATCTCTGAAGAGCAGGGAGAAAATGTGCTAACAGAGTATACGGACAAACAGATGTACTACAGTCATTAATTGTAGAACTACAAAGTGTACCTGTATATATATATATATATATATATATATATATATATATATATATATATATATATATATATATATATATATATATATATATATATATGAGAATGCTCCCTTTTTTCTGTTTTCAATTTACTCATCAGTCTTTGCTGATTTCTTTTCTGAGTCCAGTGCAATGCATCTGTCTAGCACCATTATTCCTGTTGTGATCTTGACTACAAAGCTGTGTCAGGTACACTTGCACTGTTTCAATTTGTGGCAAGCCTGCAGCTGAGGAATCACACTGCTGCTCTGGGGCTTCTCGCAGTAGGAGGAACACTAGATCGCCGCCGAACTTCTGACAACTGACCTTTCCTGTGATGGGCGCTAATCGACATGGCCAGAGTGGTATTTCAGAGAGAGCTGGAGGTGGTCACAGCTCTGGGCACGGTTCCTGAGAGTACAGGGTGAGGTCCCTAGCTGGAGGTCAGTTCTGAAAGTCCAGGACTGGGATAAAAGCGAACAGCTTTAAAACATAGACCAAGCACGGGAGAGACAAATTTATGGCCATAGAGCATTACAGTAAAAATTATTCATGGGTTTATTTACAGGGCATCACAATATTTCATGCAAACAATTAAAGTCGAGGCAGCATTAGCTGCTAACTGCTCTGAAGAAAAAAAAACAGAAAAAAAAAAAAAGGTCAGCCGGCAAGTAATAAAATCTCAGACCGCACCAGCACACCGCTGAGCCAAGAGCACTTCCCGGTAGATGCCTTCTCAAAGAGTACTTAGAATGTCACTCAACGTGAAACTTGCGGCCTTCCATCAGCTTGGTAAATAACGGCTGGGCTTCTATCCTCTCCGACCAAAAAACTCTATTGCATTTCTGAGGTCACTTAAAAGCAGAGAAATGTCAATGTGGATTTTCTTTCAAGTCTGCTGAAGCTTAATAGGCAGGAGCACATTTGTTGTGGAGGAGATAATTGCAGCTCTTCTCTCCTCAAGAAGTGCAGCGAACAAAAAGGCAGGTAATTGTGCCAGGCTTTCCAGTAGGGCATTAGTTCAAAGCACTTCTTTCAAATGTCGCATCTTGATCTGAAGTTATCAGACCGCTATTTTTCCTCAGACTTCAAGAGACTTCAGTCAGAGATTTCAGTGCCCCATTAGCTGAACAGCTGATCTGGTATTAAAAAACCTGCTCCATATTTGTCCACAGGGGATACAGACATACATTATATGGATAAACGTGTTGGGTCACCTGCACATTACACCGACAGGAGCTTTTATGACATTCCAGTCTGAATTCATAATTTGTAACATGGCAAACATGCTCCAATAGCTTTATTCTCTTTATTTTATTACTGTTTGTATAAAAGGCTGCGATGGAGAAGGAGGTGTTGCACTCCGGCCTCTTGAACATATCATTCATATTGACTGTACAGTTCATTCATTAGTTTATGAAGTGGGTGTGCTTTACAATCTGTCATTAGGGCATCTATACACTAAGTCAGTAACTGTTATCAGTATTATAACCTGTTTGGTTATGTCTTCTTTCTCGCATATACACACAAAATACACATACATGTGATCTGCAGTGTGTGTTCATGAGCGTTTTGCTATTCGCTGTATCTGGGTGCTCATTTTGACCACTGCTAAAAAAGGAAGCTCAAGAAAGTTAATTTCTCCTGCTCGTCTGGTGTGCAGGACCCTAGAATGAATGCAGCTCACCTATAACGCAGGGCTATAATTATTTATTCAGCATTTTTTTAAAGATTTGTGTCATGACATCATCAACAAGGGCGGGACGCATCACTGCATAAGCTCGCATGATTATGAGTAAGCAGCAGGAAAGGGTGCTCAGCAGAAGGTTTTAGGTCAGATGGGGGGACAGGACAGTGAATGTCACACGGGCACTGATGTTATTAACTTAGTATTGTTTCGTATTTTTGAGGTGACGCCTCATGACATCCTCAACATGTTTGTTATTTATGTCAACATGCATAAGCATGCAGGTTTTACGAGTAGACAGCAAGAAAGGCTGCTCAGCAGAAGGTTTCAGGTCTGATGGGGTATGGGACTGTAGAAACATAGGACTGTAGAAACAGCTTCCATGTCTGGAAAGGCTTTCTACAACGTTCGGGAGTGTCTGTGGGAATTTTTGCCCGTTCATCCAGAAGAGTATTAAGAGGCACTGGTGTTGGACAAGAAGGCCTGGCTCGCAATCTTCGTTCTAGCTCACGCCAAAGGTGTTTGATGAGGTTGAGGTCAAGGCTCTGACATATAACTTTACGTGGTCTGCTGCCCTTTGGACGAGTTGCTGTGGGTTCTAAACACTGCCACTTTTTAATAATATCACACAGTTGATTAGGGAATATCTAGGACAAAATAAATTTCACATTCTGAATTCAGCTCTTTAGAAATGACCCATTATTTCACAAAACTTTATGAAAGCAGACTGCTTGGCTAGCTGCTTGTACACCTATGGCAATGGGATGTATGGAAACACCTGAATTTAATGATTAAAGGGTGTGTCCCAATACTTTTGGTTCCTATAGACAGAGCCAATGAAACAGCTCTTCCAGCTCTGCTGTCCACTGAACAACTCCTGAGCAAGAGAACCTCTCTGAAACTGCAACGAGTAGACTTTCTAATAGGTTTATCAGTATCATAACCTGTTTCTGTTGTGTCGCATATGCACACTAATATACATACACATGATCTGATCCCTGTGTGTACACTGTGACCACTGCCTGTGCTGCTGCCTTTGTGACAATAAATCAAGAAAGTTCACTCCTCTTCCTCATATCTGTACAGACCCTAGAATGAAGAACACCTATAATACAGGACTAAGATTATTTTAGAATTATGTTGAGGTTTGGACATGATGTCATGACACCATCAACATGTTTGTTATTTATTTTAAATTGCACAAGCATACATGTTCACGAGTAAACAGTAAGAGAGAGGGCTCAGCAGAATGTCTGATGGGGGTACAAGACCCCCTGAGACTGAGGGAACCACTGGAGTAGGCTAACTCTAAAGCTGTATCTGAAGAAGAAACTGAAAAATACTGTCTGTAAAAAGTCAAAACAATCACAATGATGTTTGTATATGTGTGTATATGTTAGGATCAGGACAATTCATTTTGATGCCCCCCGCCTATAGATCTATAGAACTTAATGCCCCCCTTGATACCCCCCGCCATAAAACTTAAAACATTAAGAAATTGTCTGGTGATAATTAAGTTTTCAACAATATTATGGTTCTGGTCAGGTACAGGTTTAGTGTTTGTACTAAAGTTAAGATTAGATTAAAGCCTAGAGTATATGTTAACTGGATAAGGACAATAAATTTTGATGCCCCCGCCTATAGATCTATAGAATTAAGAAGTCAGGTATGGGCTTAGTGTTTGTACTGAAGTTATAACTAGATCAAAGTCTACGGTTACATTTAACAGAAGATGTTACACCCAACTTCAAGATCAGTGGCATTTAATAGATTTTTAGCTGAATCTTGATTTAAGACAGATCTACAAATCATCCACAGTGGGTTTGATTTTGTTTTCATTTCTATTTTATGAAATTTGATTAAAACAATTTGTTTTCTTTTTTCATTTCACACTTAATCTAATCAATGTTCTCCTGTAAGTACAGACTAAAGCTAACGCTTTTTACTTTCTTTGTAAATAAATGAACTCAATCAATCAGCAAAGTCTCTAGTACACCAAGTATGTCACACACACATTATACACCAAAGTATGCCTTATATTGTCCAAGCAGCTCTCAATTATCCTGCGGTCAAACTGCCACTTTCCAAACATTTCCAGCAGATTGACAAGTTGAGCACGAGTTGAAGTGCTCATCCATCAGAAAAGTCAAAGCGCACAATATATAATCAGATATAATTACATATAATTTTATAGCTGAAAGCATGTGAAAGAACATAAAAGACTACATGGAGACACTTACTGCATACTCTATATTATCAATGCCAATTACATACTCCAAATGACGTATACTGCCTACGATGTAAATGTAAAAAGGTAATTACAACACTTCTTCATATTCATATTCAAGACATTTTGATCTAAAACACAATGTCAAAGCCATTCATGATGTATATGTGTATTATTACAGGCTTATATTCCTTATTTTTTTAGTGCAACAGCGTTTTATATATACATACTGCATTGTAGGCACTGTGACCTCTGGTTCCTACCGCCACCAATCTAAGCCTGTACGTTTCTCCACAATGAGCCATTCATTTCATATCAGAGCTTTGGTTCTGTCTTGAACACTGAATTATGCAGCGGTTTTGAGAATTTGGTGGAATTCCCTTTTAAATTCACACTGAAAGTATTTATGAGTCTGCAGTGCCGTAGGAGGATTGCACTTGAAGTACAATAAGGTCGTCACAGCGACGTCAGTGGAAAGACTGAGCGAATGCGTCAATCAATATATTTCCTTGCAGAGTCAGTGCTATAAATAAACAATCACCCCCTTCATTAAAAAAAAAACACACATACACAGCACTGTCATCAGTCCGGACCTCTATAAAGCAGAGTTTACAGCATATTACAGAATTATTTTTTATATTAAATGGCCCTACAAGGAAGTCTACTACAATAATACAATCACTGTACAGACTTTCAAACCAATTAAGTATCAACAAAGCTTAACTCCTGCTATCAGAGCCACAGAATGTGTTTGAGAGGTGCATAATAGCTATACTGATGTTCTTAATCATAACCAGTAACAATGTGTGGGTAAGGGTGTAGAACTGCCATCTGAATATGGTTATTTAACCTGATTTAAGTGCTAAAGTATTGTGTTTTGGTTGTTCATTTTAGAAATAATGACACTTCTTAAGAAAGAATGGCTTTTATTTGTATCTTTTATTTCATTTGTATTTTATTTATATCTCTGGTTACATTTGTACTTCCAGTGTATTTTTAAAAATCATTTAAAAACATTATTTCCTAAATAATTATAGCTGAATTCAATAGCTGAGAGGTCCGGTTTATGGTGTTTTGGTTCCTTCGCTTTTACAGACAAACCCATCTTCGCAAAAGGGATAAATCAGGACTGTTAATAGAGCTGCGTGGAGCGGCGCTGAATGCCCTGTTGGTTATGCATGGATGGATGGATGAGAGAGGTTGTCATGGGCGGAACAATTACGGGTAATCAGACACCACTCCAGCGCGTCCCTCGTCTATAGAGAGAACTGTGAAGCCTAACCTCGCCCATCTTTTACTCCCCACAGAGCACCTCTCCTCGTATGCACACACACCCAGGCTTGTTGTCATACAACAGCAGGGCGTGAGGTCAAACACAGACCTTGTATGCATGCGCCTTTAGATAATTATAGTATATTACAGGATTTCTCACAACTACAAATGCACACTGGCTGTACAGCATGTGCAATATACTATTCTTGCTCTTACATTATTAATATGTTTTCTTATTTAGTACTTAGTGCGTATTGTAAGTATACGACTGTGCTGAAGTCTTGGGTAAGTAAGCTGACTGCTTAAAAGTCTTTATTTGATCAATAACTGTATGTTCACCAGTAAGAACACCAGATATCATTAGAACAGATGAAAATAATCATATATACAAGAAGCATGAATATCTTATTATGAAAGTAGATCATAGAACAAAATGTAGTTCCAGATTTCTCCTGGACGCCCCAAACATTGCATGAATGTATTCAGTTCCTTCAGCAGCAATCTTGATTTAGCTTAATGAAGTACTGAGCAGTCAAAGCAGGTATTAGATGAGAACTGTAAATAATACTGGGTTGTTTATAGAAGGAGAAGCTTGGAAAGGGTTAAATAAACACACTGACGTATGTAAAAGCTCTACTTACTGTATTAATACTGTTTAAATATTTAAAAAATAAAGTGTTTACTGAGTAAATAAAAGCTTCCTGCCTGGAAAACTAGCTTTTTAAATACAATCATCTCTCCAAGTGTACAAGTACATGTACTAATACTGCACACAGAAGCAACAAGACATCAAGAGCTTATTATAAAAACGGCAAAAATAAATAAGATTTAGATACAAGGATGTAGAAAGCCATGGATTACCATGTTTTCTTTCAGGAACATTAGCCGCAGTTGTAAAAATGGTAATTAATCACAATATATCTTAACACATGTTACTGTAATAATTCACTGAGTCATAACAAACCTACAATTCACTACCTCCTCCTTCAGGCCCTGATCCTGAAAATGTACAAAAACGAAAGCACACACACACATACACATACACACACACACACATACACACAAGCACGCGCGCACAGAACGCGAAAGGCGACAGCACAAAAGACATGCAGCACGCCTGGTTGCCTGGACATCAGAGGCTTGTTGTTCTTGGCAAAGGCGTGTAAACAAATGTCAGGGAGTGTGGAAAAACACACAAGAGCAGACTCCACACACACACACACACACACACACACACACACACACACACACACACACACACACACACACAGACACACAGAGCTAACAAGATGTGGAGCCCCTGGTCAGGCAGGCAGACAGGTTTTCAAACACTGTAATGACTTAATAAACAGGTTGGAGGAGTAAAGCATCCTTTAGCGGAGCCCGACAGCTCAGTGGGTGAAAACGCTCATTGGACAGACCTGCACTGGACAGTCAGCTTCATATATCAGCAGCAGTGGTACTGACCCAGTATCTGATATGAGCCAGTTTTTTTATATTTAGCAGAAAAAAAGGGAAAATTAAATTCTGTAATAAATCCAGTTTGATGTGTTATACTTTACAATATTAATATGGGATTATTAAATATATTTCCATTATAATGTGCAAAATGTGCTCTCTATATATATATACACACGACCGCTCAAAAGTTTGGGATCACAGTGAAATGTTCTTGTTTTTATGGAGTATCTTCCTTAACACAACAATGGACTGACGGGTCTCTAAAGAAAGTTGTTTCTTTCTGGTCATTTTGAGTCTGTCAGCAAGACATCAACTGCTGATGCTTCAGATACTAAACTAACCTAGAATGTTGTTCCCTTTTATACTCACTTATTAGTAGAATGTTTTTCAGCTGTGCATCACAATTGAGCAAGAGTGTCCTAACAACCAATTACCAGGAGATTTAGACAGAGGGCTGAGAATTGCTGATAATAGGACTATATGCAAAATAAGCCTTTATACAAAAATAGACTTTAATACAAACATTTTTCTTCTTTAAAAATCATCTGATACACTTTATATATATATATTAATTGTGAAATGGAAAGTATTGTTTGTGAATTGCATGAAATGAAATTTTAAAGTGATCCTAAACTTTTGAGTGGTAGTGTACATATACAGTATATATATACATATATACACATACAGTGCATATACATATAGACTCATAAATACATAAATCATTTCTAAAAAAATAAAACTCCATTATGTAAATATTTATTTAAAAAATAACGCTAATACAAATAACTACAGTGAAAAAAAGAAATACAGTGTACTCAGTATTCAGTAATCAAATTTGGCATCTCTCCACATTCCAGACATTAATCTGTAATTTATAATTATTAAACTTCAGGACTGACAAATTATGGTCCTTAACTTCAAGCTCATCAGACAAAACCATCATATTAGTGTTACAAATGACCTCTTGTTTCTTAATCTGGCATGAGATATCTCCCTCCTCAAACCAGCACTGGCACCTTTCAGCAGACTGTGTACATTTCCAGGGTCAGTGGTCTTTAAACACGGCGTTTTCTGAATCCGGAATTGGATAATAAGCAAATCCAAATCGGTTAAAAGTGTGTAAATGAAATGAGATGTCATCGGGGCTTTAGCGACAATACTGGATGGAAATTATGCTGTCAGTTCCACTTTATTTATGATGCGGCGCGCAGCTGGAAATCGAGCTTGAAACGCAAGGACAAGTCCTGTACACATTAAATAAGATCCAAATTGGATCTGACATTTTAGATTAGGCAGAATTGAATGGGAATTAAATTTGAACACAGATGTTGCTGGGGGTCTTTCGCCTAGCTTAAAGAAGCCATGTTTCACTGTGTGATTGTAAGTTGTGAAAGTGATTACGAGAAACCAGAGTTTAACCAGAGTAATTACACCCCCAGTACTAGAGTTTAGATTCACAGCTGAAGGAGATATCTCACGTGGAGTATACGTATTTATACTACATGTATATATCACTGTATTACACATACAAGAAATGTCAAATCTAAGATAGGTGAAATAGTGTTATAGTTTACCTGTACACAGGTAGGTGAAAGTAGTGTTACAGTTTACCTGTACAAAGGTACGTGAAGGTAGTGTTACAGTTTACATGTACACAGGTAGTTCAAGGTAGTGCTAGGAATCTTACCCAATAACTATTACTGGTACAATGCAAGGGGGTAACCAGGTGGGAAATTGAACCCCTCTCTACAGCATGGAGGGCAACTGTGTAACCCACTAAACTATACCAACCACTATACCGGTCCATCCTTCCGCTGTGAGAAGTCAACTCAACACTATAGGTCTGAAAGGATGTGGGGCAGCCAAGAAGCTCCTCACTTAGAAGAGGAGATTTGCACTAAATTACCAAAAACACAAAATCAATCTAAAATCATGAGAAGCAGAAAATGCTGAACCAAATTCTAAGAACAACATTTGGAGGTTCTGAAAATGTATCCCTACAGAATTACTTGGAAAACTGAAAGCAAGTCTTCTGAAGCTCTCAAATGTAAAAAGTGGAAACGTACTGAAATATTTGATATTATATTCCGTTGTTGAGGCTTGTTTGTTTTTCTGATGATTCAAGTCAACATGAATGGAAAATTACAACTCATGTTTCTTCCTTAAGGGGACATATTTCAGAGTGAAACAGGAAATTACTGTGGGCAGGACATTATTTGATTCCTTAGTATCTGATTGGATTATCAAAGCTTGCCGTTCCAGAGTGAGACTCTGATGGTTATCAGATTTTGTTTATTAGAATATTTTTCAGTAGTGTGAAAGTTTCTCACTGTTAAAATGAAGTCAAGGTGTACAGGTTAGCAAAAAAACATATTCTCACTGATGATTGGTCAAGGTGGTTGTACTAAAGGGAAATTATGCTAAGATTGTTAGTTAGTACATTTTGTTGAAACGCGGTGACGCGACTATAGAGACACAAGAATGTTGTATTTTGACTGATATGACCGAACAGATAGGACACGAGCTAACACCATAGAAAAGGTCTATTTTAGTTTCAGCTTGACAAATAAATCAATAAACTAATAATTGTTCAGTGCAGGGGTGTTTGAACAGTTTAAGCTGCAGTACATAAACAGTAAAAACAGGCAGCTGTATAGAACTATTCCACACTGGAATATATATATATATATATATATATATATATATATATATATATATATATATATATATATATATATATATATATATATATATACACACACACACACACACACACACACACACACACACACACACATATATATATATATATATATATATATATATATATATAAAGACATGTATCTCTAAAATTCCAACTTTACAGGTGAGACCAAAAACATATTTTACCTTCAATGTAAGTCAATGGAACCAGAATTTTTTCCAGACTATTCTGGAGCACTGTTGGTCCATTCGTCACAAAATGGTCAGACAATGTAAACAACCACTGCCGTGCTCAAATGATTTAGAAAACTAAAAATTGCCAAAAACGGAGATACATATTTTTCATTGGACAGACACATATATACACACACACATGATATGCAGAAACAGCAAAATACCTTGGGAACATAAAGTCCTTGTGAGAAAGGAGAAAACAAAGGAACGCTGCCGTCCAGACGTGATTTTCATTTTGGAGCTTTTGCAGTTATTTGACAGATTTTTTTTTTTCCTTGTTTGTTTTCTTCTTGCATGTTTGTGGCGTGACTGTAAAGCTAAGCTGGGAGAGGAGTGAAATTAATGTTGTGCTGTTGATTAATGCGGGAGGAAGACACAAATCATAAGCATATTAAATTTTCACTCCACCACAGAGCAAAGGCAAAACAGAAAAAGCAGGAC
This sequence comes from Megaleporinus macrocephalus, assembly GCA_021613375.1. Lineage (NCBI taxonomy): Eukaryota > Metazoa > Chordata > Actinopteri > Characiformes > Anostomidae > Megaleporinus > Megaleporinus macrocephalus. Next base: position 14,530,484 of record CM038714.1, on the reverse strand, counting down.
GCGCTCCGAGGAAGCTAAAAGCAGAGAATTAGCACGTTCACACAGCGAGTTCCGCTCAGTCACCTTTGGAAATTGACTGCGAAATAAACAAAGATCTCTCAGAGGTACGATGTGTAAATTCTCCCAGCTTGCACTTCCGCAGCCAATTAGACGAATCGTTTGCTTTCTTGAGTGAAGTCAATCCATCTCCAGAGCATTTATTAGGGTGAGAACATCATGCGTCCTGCACATGACCCAGTAAAGGCTTTGGCTTGCCTGCGACTAGCCTACGGCAGTTAAACCCGCTCCTCTTTTCCGTGCACAGTACATGCCAAAATTCAGTGAAGAGGAAATGGAGAAATGGCCTTCTACCAATACATTATGAATTCTAGCACGTCCACATGAGAGCAGCAGTCTGAAATTTCAAAAGTGAAATGCTTTCTGGCTGAAGCACGACCCAAAACAATTAGCGGAGGAAAATCGGATTCTGTGTGTGCCTGCTTAGACGGTCCTGTAGTGACAGTTGGCCACAGATTGAGGGGAGTGCACTAGAGATCGTGTTTCAGACTGCAGAGGGGTCTGTTTTCTGCACTCTAATGATGCGGTATTCTCTCTCAGAGCTGGGAGCGGTGGAAGCGGACAACCCAAAGTGAGATACATACTCAAAGCCAAGCCACAGCATCCTCCTGCAACACTTTAGTCCGGCCTCAGAATCACTTCAGTCGCCTTTACCAAACCGTCCACGGTGCATTATAATGGGCTTGCATTACCAAACCCTCTACAGTAGGTATAAGACCTATTCAATTATTTACAAACAAGCTATATGATACATATAGAGGAGAGAAAAGGCGAACACAGCAGAATGGGAAAGCAATTTCAAGTAAATGAAAAGCTACAACTGACTTCCAACTGTTGGGTTTCATTAGACTATTTCAAAATAGCTTTGTTTCATAAACTTTCAAATCGAAAAACCTAATATCAGTTACCACAAATCATTAGTATGGAAGTAAGTCGTAATAGTTCCAACAAAGTACATGTTTGTACCACTTAATATAACATTATTTAAAAATACAATTTACAATTCAAACCTGGTCAGTCACTGCATGGTTGAACATGTGACTGGTTGAAGACATCATCACATAAAAGAAAGTAACGTTGAGAATTGCTGTCAACTTCCAACAGCAGTGCTGGCTTAAACCGCTATGATAGTTTTTGTTTGATACTGATAGATCAAGTGGAAATGGATAATATAGATTTGATATAAAATCACATATGTCCATGAAAGTATGTGAAATGGGACAGAGCCGACGCTGCATTTATCTTAATATATCGTCGCTGTCAAATAAAAAACACGTATTTCCATTTTTGTCGCTTTTGAGTTTTCCACATTATTTGAACAAGCCAATGGTCATTTACATTGGGTGAAATGATCACGATGAATGGACCAATAGAAGTGCTCCAAAATTGACCTATTCCATTGACCTACATTGAAAGTAAAGTATGTCTTTGGTCTCTCCTGTAAAGTTGCAATTTTGGATACATTTGATTTTTATCGGACAGCAACCATAAAATATTTTTGCCATATGAAGAAACATAAAAATGTCAGACTCTGCTCTACAGGCTGAATATGCTAGGAAGGTGGGCAGAAGAAGGAAGAGAGAGACAGGGATATATTAATCTGCACATGAATGGTGCTGTTATGGTCACTTCGTAGTAATCAGTGCTGTCCTGTCAGATTTTATATGACACGTTAGCTGATGGGTTAGCTTAACTGTTTTTGGTTGAACAGAATTTTGTTATAAATGGTTAAATGTTGGACCCAAAACATTATGTGTTTGGACAGAACTTTGTCGGATCATATTTAGAGACAGGTACAGACTCAAACTAATATCTGTAAAAGTAGTAATGTACTACTACTGCGCTGAGATGTGTAGCAGTAATAAAGTACTAATACTGCACTAATATCTCTAACAGTAATAAAGTACTAATATTGCACTAATATCTGTAACAGTAATAAAGTACTAATACTGCACTCATATCTGTAACAGTAATAAAGTACAAATACTGCACTAATATCTGTAACAGTAATAAAGTACTAATACTGTACTAATATCTGTAACAGTAATAAAGTACAAATACTGCACTAATATCTGTAACAGTAATAAAGTACTACTACTGTGCTGAGATGTGTAGCAGTAATAAAGTACTAATACTGCACTAATATCTGTAACAGTAATAAAGTACTAATACTGCACTAATATCTGTAACAGTAATAAAGTACTACTACTGTACTAATATCTGTAACAGTAACATAGTACTAATACTGTACTAATATCTGTAACAGTAATAAAGTACTAATACTGCACTAATATCTGTAATAGTAATATAGTACTAATACTGTACTAATATCTGTAACAGTAATAAAGTACTAATACTGCACTAATATCTGTAACAGTAATAAAATACTAATACTGTACTAATATCTGACACAGTAATAAAGTACTAATACTGTATTACCTGTAACAGTAATAAAGTACTACTACTGTGCTGATATCTGTAACAGTAATAAAGTACTACTACTGTGCTGATATCTGTAACAGTAATAAAGAACTACTACGGTGCTGATATCTGTAACAGTAGTAAAGTACTACTACTGTGCTGATATCTGTAACAGTAATAAAGTACTACTACTGTGCTGATATCTGTAACAGTAGTAAAGTACTACTACTGTGCTGATATCTGTATCAGTAATAAAGTACTAATACTGCACTAATATCTGTAACAGTAATAAAGTACTAATACTGCACTAATATCTGTAACAGTAATAAAATACTAATACTGTACTAATATCTGACACAGTAATAAAGTACTAATACTGTATTACCTGTAACAGTAATAAAGTACTACTACTGTGCTGATATCTGTAACAGTAATAAAGAACTACTACGGTGCTGATATCTGTAACAGTAATAAAGTACTACTACTGTGCTGATATCTGTAACAGTAATAAAGTACTACTACTGTGCTGATATCTGTATCAGTAATAAAGTACTACTACTGTGCTGATATCTGTAACAGTAGTAAAGTACTACTACTGTGCTGATATCTGTATCAGTAATAAAGTACTAATACTGCACTAATATCTGTAACAGTAATATAGTACTAATACTGTACTAATATCTGTAACAGTAATAAAGTACTACTACTGTGCTGATATCTGTAACAGTAGTAGAGTACTACTACTGTGCTGATATCTGTAACAGTAGTAAAGTACTACTACTGTGCTGATATCTGTTACTGTAATAAAGTACAAATACTGCACTAATATCTGTTACTGTAATAAAGTACTACTACTGTGCTGATATCTGTAACAGTAATAAAGTACTACTACTGTACTAATATCTGTAACAGTAATAAAGTACTACTACTGTGCTGATATCTGTAACAGTAGTAAAGTATTACTACTGTGCTGATATCTGTAACAGTAGTAAAGTACTACTACTGTACTATCTGTAACAGTAATAAAGTACTACTACTGTGCTGATATCTGTAACAGTAATAAAGTACTACTACTGTGCTGATATCTGTAACAGTAGTAAAGTATTACTACTGTGCTGATATCTGTAACAGTAGTAAAGTACTACTACTGTACTATCTGTAACAGTAATAAAGTACTACTACTGTGCTGATATCTGTAACAGTAATAAAGTACTGCTACTGTGCTGATATCTGTAACAGTAATGAAGTACTACTACTGTGCTGATATCTGTAACAGTAATAAAGTACTACTACTGTACTAATATCTGTAACAGTAATAAAGTACTAGTACTGTGTGATATCTGTAACAGTAGTAGAGTACTACTACTACTGTACTATCTGTAACAGTAATAAAGTACTATTACTGTGCTGATATCTGTAACAGTAGTAGAGTACTACTACTACTGTACTATCTGTAACAATAATAAAGTACTACTACTGTGCTGATATCTGTAACAATAATAAAGTACTACTACTGTGCTGATATCTGTAACAGTAATAAAGTACTACTACTGTGCTGATATCTGTAACAGTAATAAAGAACTACTACTGTGCTGATATCTGTAACAGTAGTAAAGTACTACTACTGTGCTGATATCTGTAACAGTAATAAAGAACTACTACTGTGCTGATATCTGTAACAGTAGTAAAGTACTACTACTGTGCTGATATCTGTAACAATAATAAAGTACTACTACTGTGCTGATATCTGTAACAGTAATAAAGTACTACTACTGTGCTGATATCTGTAACAGTAATAAAGTACTACTACTGTGCTGATATCTGTAACAGTAATAAAGAACTACTACGGTGCTGATATCTGTAACAGTAGTAAATTACTACTACTGTGCTGATATCTGTAACAGTAATAAAGTACTACTACTGTGCTGATATCTGTAACAGTAGTAAAGTACTACTACTGTGCTGATATCTGTAACAATAATAAAGTACTACTACTGTGCTGATATCTGTAACAGTAGTAAAGTACTACTACTGTGCTGATATCTGTAACAATAATAAAGTACTACTACTGTGCTGATATCTGTAACAGTAATAAAGTACTACTACAGTTGAGAATAAGATTAGCAGTATTTGCTTTTGATTCACGCACATACAGTCACAGTAGTTGCTAAACTCTGTAACAATAAATAAGTTTGACTGTTTTGAGAAGATGTTTATATAGTACGAGTATTAAAGTTATTAAAGTATTAAAATCATTTATATCACTCACATTAGCTGGCATGCTGCCTTAAAGCCATGTATGTTTTCCCTCAGTGTAGCTTGAATGTGTGGACATAATTCCAGAGCTCTGACTTTCCATTTCTAAGTTAAGTCTAAAACAATATTATTAATTTTTTTTAAACTTAGCTATTCATATCTGAGTGAGGAGCATCTGAATGTGAGAATCCGCTGGACATTTAGAATTTCAATAAAACTTCAAAAGAATCACCAGAGCCCTGTCCATTCTGTCTGTTTTCCAAATTAGCATTCCTTCCAGACTTGTGGCTTGCGGCATCTATTATTAGCCTTATCCAAATCCGTATTGGATATTCACGGCTTCGCATGCCTGCGGAGCACGGCTGGTACCTGTTTGGGTCATTGTACTCACCGCTGTTGTGGCCGCAGCTTGTTTGGATTCCTCTGTCAAGAAGGTGAGCATCTGTTCCACCTTCTGCTCCTCCTCTGCACTGATGTAGTCTGTGTCTGTGGGAGAAAGCACAAGCAGACGAGGCAGACGTTACCCAAAGCTTTTGCACTGTGAAGGCTCAGGAGCGGAAGAGTCCTCCTTAAAAGCTACTTTTACAACAGCTATCTTATATTTTACAAAAGCAACAACGAAGAATCTGAATCATATCCAGGATGTCATAACAACTGTACTCCACTAATGGATGTGTAACCGACACCCACAGGTAATTATATGCTTAATGACAGACTACACTCAAATCCTAGTACATGGCCATCATAACAGAAAAGAAAACACTGAATATTGTCAGCAAGGGCCAGATATGAGACCCTCAACCTTCCATCAAGAGGAGCCCACTTTAAAACATTGTACAATTTACTCACAGACCTATTGCTGCAATCACATCAAAAACTCATAAATGAGTCTTTTTTGGGGGTGAGGGGGGGGTTTGTATTTCATTACATTTGAAAACACCACCCACTCTTCATACTGGGTGAACGTTACATTATGAAAGGACCAAAATAATTTTTTGAAGTTACTGTAAAATACAAATTAAAATTAACATGACCAGGTATTAACAGTTTGACTCCTGAACTATCAGTAGTAGTGCAGGTTGAAGTCCGGTTGCAAGTTGGTATGATTGAATCCACGATTGTAGCGCTTCAGTTCAATAGCAGTTACCTTGCATTACACCTTTAGAACCTTCAGCTCTGAGAGCCCTGTGGATGAATCAATGATGGGCAAACAAACAAAAGCTACAGCAAAGTGGAAAACTCCCGTTCTGCTGAAGAGCTTCCACTCTATATGGGTTTATAGACAAGACTAATAATAGACTAATAAGGTTTTTGAAAATTAAATGATGGGCATGATGTGCATTTGTGTTATGAAAAGCTTTTAAACGCCTGTTTCAGTTATTAAAACTGTGCTGGTCTGATGGCATCATTTGACTTACTGGTTGTGCCTCCTGACTTTTTCAGACTAATTTCAGTCATGCATGTACTCAGACACCTGTAAAATCGTTTGTCCTTGAACTTGAGTACATACTTACACTTCTTGTATGCAGGCATACATACATTATGATAATAATTACTTAATTCATGGCATTCCTGAGGTTGCACCACCTGACATGACAAACAGAATGATTTTAACCACAATGACTTTTTCTAAATTAACTCTTGGTTTACTTAATTATAAGAGTTTACTTAATCAACACGCATTGTTGGACAACTGTTGAACAATCCAATGTATGATATGTATTTATTAAACTTGTTTGAGACAATAATGGACTTGGACATAAAAATGCACATCAAAGTCTGAAACAAGTTCTTGATATAAATTTAGTTCTTTAGTTCTTTAGTTCTTGTACTCTTTTATATATATACTGGTTTGCCAGAAGAGAAATATTGGAAAGGGTTAGAAACACCACTACTTACTGAATTAAAACAGTAATTAAAATGTATTAGAACTACATATACACACACACACACACACACACACACACACACACACACACACACACATATATATATATATATATATGTGTGTGTGTGTGTGTGTGTGTGTGTGTGTGTGTGTGTGTGTGTGTGTGTGTGTGTGTAATTATATGTTCACTTTTTGTGTTTTTTCTGGGGTTGCTCCAGCTAAACTTAACCAGCCCAATGTTTATGGAAGGGCCACTGACCTTGGCGTTGCTACATGATAGTCACTTTGTGATGCAATACCCAGTTTTATCTTCCTTGCTTCCAGCAGTTTCTCAGTCTGCACATATGGATGGTTGGTTGCACCACCTAACTTAGGCCTAAAATCTATTTTATTATTTGTTTGTATTAACATAAAGGATGCATTGTGATACATATATGTATTCAATTGCATACTAGGAAAATAATAGACCACTAATACGGCATGTGATGTCATTTACCCAAATGAAGTTTATTTTATCAGCTTAAATAGCTGGACCAACCTGCACTGCTTTTAAAAGGGAATCTTGTGATGAATGGTTTTAAGCTTTCATTAGTCACTTGACAGCTCCAATTAAAACACAATACTATTCATATCGAATTACCTCTGTGAAAGTACAACTTCACAGACACAAGGTCTTGTTACGCCAGCAGGAATGCATTCAGGGGTGGAGGACAGTGGTCGTGACATTGTCGCTGTCACTCATATTCAGGTTTCCATTTTTCAAACTTGCCAACATTAGCTTTGACTGTACGAGTGGGGAAAAAAATGTAAGTGCCAAAGGAATAGTCTCTTCTAAGCTGCATTCAGGTTGCTACTCCATCCATCAATCATTAGCTCCAGGCCTAAATGCTCTTGAGGGCAACCGCAGCAGCAGGACCATGGGAAATCTCCTGCCCTTTCAGACTCATCAGGAATGTGTTTAGACACTTAGATTAGCTTGATAATTATAGAGTAGCGCGTGGAGTAGCGCGTGGAGTAGCCCGTCGGCCCCGCACTAGTTTTTCTCTATTAGGCTTTCACCAGTTTCGTTCCCCCTTTCAATTTCATGGCTGTCTAGTCCGCGAGCTCCTAAATTGGCCTTGGCAATGCCAATCATCGCGGCTCCAACCCAGCATTTTGGGATGAATGACAGCTGCAATCTCGACGGTAAAGAGAAAAGAAGGATGCAGCGCTCAATTCAAAACTGCACCCTAATCGTGTTAGCATCCTCAGAGCACTCGGATGGGCAAGATGTCAGCAGGCAGGATCCAGTTTGGAGGAGATGAGCTTCCTGGCAAGAGGCCAGAGAACGGAAAGAGCAGACCATTTCCGCTTAGTCGATTTCTTCTGATGCTAACCGTGTTGCCTGGGCAAGACCTGCTTTGATTGTTCCTGATTAGAGGCAATTAGATGTTCCTTAAGTGAGAACCATCTCCTGTTTCTGTTTAGCCAACAATCGCCTGCTTCTACATCGCGCTGCACAACACCCACGCCTTTCTCGTTCGGAAGTCAAAGCTGAAACTCCAATGAGGGACCGATGGTCTTACGAGACTGATATTAGCGAATGCCAACGCTTCGCCGTTCAAGCAGAATTCCATGAACCACATCTGTTGCCTGAGTTGGAGCAGATGGGAACACGTCACATCTGGTGACTTCGATGCGCAGTGATATTTACAATGCATACTAATGAGGTACTTTTGAAAAGGCTACATTAATGATACACTTGGCATTTTGGGGACGAAGACCTTGGACAATTTCAAAGGTGTCCTATGCTACACGGCACCCTTCCACGGCAGACATGCTCATCCCAAACCAATTTAGGGAATAACATAAACACAGAGAAATTCGTTCACGATAAATAAATAAATTAAAACGTTTCAGCAAATGTCAGATTCTCCTCCTAGTTGCAGCCAGGAATTGGAATCCACCCACAACCTCATCTCTTGGCTATTGGCCCATGAGCTTTCCAATACCATCCCAAGGTATTAACTCTTGAACCACTCTAGAGGATGTGTGTCACTCACAACCTACACAGTTGGATCAATCCATGATCCGCTCTAACACGGCACTTGGGAAACAGGAGTTTAGCCAACGACTGCCCATCTGTGGGAACCAATGAACCATTGGATTGTGAGTACAACACAAACCTATTTCAAGAACAGATCTTCTGTTGAGGTTTCTGCTCCTTCGCAACCGTATTGCTGCTATATAGCAGTGTTTTCATATTTCAATCCTTGAGTCTTGCACAGTATTGGACAGTTTTAGTTTATAAAGGAGTTGATAATATTAGGGATTAGGGTTGGGTGTTATGATGATAACACGTTATATATAGTGCAGTATGTACTTTGCATCTGAAAGAGTAAAGGGCCAAAAACCTTGAAACAAATAGAGTTCTAACACAATAACTCTCAAAAAAAATTAATGATAATGAACATCAGAAACACTGACTAATAACAAATTGTTTGCTTCACTTTTCTGCAAATCATTGGAGCAGCAGATCTATCTGTTTTACCATTTCTTTGAGGGACAAGCAACATTAGAAAAGCAATTTGTAATCACTGCTCATGTGTCAAGAGGTTTAACCTCCTAGGACTTCAACACTAACACAACAACCAGCTCCATTTGAAGAATTCAGCAAAACTACTAAAGCAAAAAAGAAAGTTCGAGCTAGTACAACCACCCCAGCTGTAGCCACAGCTTTAAGAAAAATAATCTAATTCATGATCTTGAACTGTGATCAAAGGCATAGAATTGTTTTCAGCTCCCATTGTACTCATTTCAGTGATTATTTTTTAATATTTCAGATATTCAATTATTATATAATCTTACTGTTTCATGTGAGCGGGCAGGTTTTAAAACATTTCACTGCCATTGGACTGTGTATGACTATGTAAGTGACTAATAAACTTTGATTTGTTTGGATGTACAGCTAAGTTTCATCCATCCATCCATCCATCCATTAACTTCTGCTTTATCCCAAGGGTCACGGAGAGGGGGCTGGAGCCAATCCCAGCATCATTGGGCGAAGGCCATGGACAGGTTGCCAGTCCATTGCATGGCCAACACATACTCACACCTACGGGCAGTTAGGAGTGACTAATTAACCTAACATGCATGTGTTTGGACTGTGGGGGGAAACCGGAGTACCCGGAAACCCACTCAGGCACAGGGAGAACATGCACACTCTACACAGAACCACCCGGACCAGGAATCCAACCCAGATCATCTTACTGTGAGGAGACCACTAACCACTACACCATCATACTAACCACTACACCACCGTACTAACCACTACACCACCATACTAACCACTACACCACCTTACTAACCACTACACCACCATACTAACCACTACACCACCATACTAACCACTACACCACCATACAAACCACTACACCATCATACTAACCACTACACCACCATACTAACCACTACACCACCATACTAACCACTACACCACCATATAAACCACTACACCACCGTGCTAACCTCTACACCACCGTACTTACCACTACACCATCATACTAACCACTACACCACCATACTAACCACTACACCACCATACTATGCACTACACCACCATAATAACCACTACACCACCATACTAACCACTACACCACCATAATAACCACTACACCACCATACTAACCACCACACCACCGTGCTGCCCAGTTTCATCCATTAACAATAAACATATTTAAACCAGTTTCTGGCTTTGGGAATTCTATTTTGCAGCATTACTAATAATTATGTAATGATATAAACACAATATAAACATGATATAAACATAAACATGATATAATCCGTGTTCATTTCAGCCAGTATTGCTAGTAGTTTACTTGCAAAAGAAAACAAGACTCAATATCAATGTTATATTTTTCCAATCATTAATCAATTTCAGGAATCCTAAAAAACCATGCCTCACTAATAATAAGACTCAGGAAGGTATAACAGAGCAGGGAAAGCACAGGACTGTGCAGGGGAGGTGGCTCAGGCCTGGGTTTTGGAAACGCCGGTCTAGACTGCACGGTGAATTCACAAACAACCTGTTCTCCCTCAGCACTCGGTTTGCATGCTGTTTGAACCGCCCCAGATAATCCATAATGCATCGCCAGGGTAGCTGCACCGTGTCCATAACACACAATAACCCTTCAACGCGGGCAGGTGGCACTCACTCAAATGTGTGATTGCAGCAGGGAATGCTCTTTCTAGCTCAATCCACCACTGAGGCAATCACCACTAGCAACTCATTCTGGATAGTGTCATTATGGGATTTTTCATTTGCTTTAATCTCTGCTTGGTACACGGCTGGTCATCAAAGGCAATGGAAAAAACAAGAAGCAGCACGAGTGGGTTCAGACTCCTGCAGACAATTCTTTATCTAAGTTTTATGTTTTCTTTTACTTTTTTCTGATTTTAGATCTTAGGAATAAAGCAAGCTCATAACCATATTCATCTATCAGTGCTACAGTTTATTATATACCGTAAGGCAGGCTTTACACAGTGAAGCTTTCTGTTTGAAACCTGCATTGCACTTGAGTTGCATAATGTAATGCATCCTGCAACTCCGACACAACAGTTACAAACTCCTCAACTTTCTGAAAGAAGTTACATGTACCATCCAAACAATGAACAACATACTTTTAAATAATTCAGCGAATCAACGGTAAAAAAAAAGAAATGTTTTTTTCACATGGTTGAAAAGGAACCAACCTCACCCCCCCAGCTGACTTTGGGCAGATTTTAATTTTGCCTGTATCCTGAGCCACAACAGCCAACACGAGATTTCCGAAGCTAATATTTCTGTAACCAGCTGCATTAATTAGTCGGCTAATGCTACCAGCTGTTGAAACACCTGTTTCTTCCACCACCTATTTTGATTAGTGACTTATGAAGCTACATTCTTCACTCTTCTCCTAATGCCCCCATACTTTACACAGAGCTCACATTTGGGATCCAAAGAAAGTAAATTATTACAGATGGGGCCGTGGTGGACAAGTGGTCAAGAATGAGGCATGAATTAGGCTTCCTACTTAAATATTCATATTCAAAGGCTAAACATACACACCACAGATAAAATATGTTTTTGTTTTGTTTACTTTTTGGGGGGTAATCTGTGTAGCTTTTAAAATTAATGATGAGTAAAACAGAAAAGGTTCAAAAATATTTAGGAATTATCTTATTACATTTACTTCCACTGCAAGTCAGGAATGGTTGTTTCTTTTTCTGTAAATGTAGCATTTTAGAGAGGTTTTGTTCTGACAAAAAATGCTACATACGGATTAAAGCAGCATTACAATTACTAGAAATAATCACTACAGTCAAATGCCAGAAACTTACAGTCAAATAACAGAAACTTGCAGTCAAACAACAGACACCTATAGTGACATATCAGAAACTTACAGTCAAATAACAGAAACTTACAGTCAAATACCAGAAACTTACAGTGAAATAACAGAAACTTGCAGTCAAATAACAGACACCCACATTGAAATAACAGAAACCTATAGTAAAATAACATAAACCTACAGTCAAATAACAGAAACTTGTAGTCAAATAACAGACACCCGCAGTCTAATAACAGAAACCTACAGTCAAATAACAGAAACATGCAGTCAAATACCAGAAACCCGCAGTCAAATAACAGGAACATGCAGTCAAATAAGAGAAACATGCAGTAAAATAACAGAAATCTACAGTTAAATACCAGAAACCTGCAGTCAAATAACAGAAACATGCAGTGAAAATAACAGAAACATGCAGTCAAATAAGAGAAACCTACAGTCAAATAACAGAAATCTACAGTCAAATAACAGAAACTTGCAGTCAAATAACAGAAATCTACAGTCAAATAACAGAAACCTACAATCAAATAACAGCAACTTTTAAATATGTTTTTTCTAAATAAGTTAAAAACATGTACACTACACAATTCATTTTTTCATAGGCCCTTGGCTCATAGGGGCCCTAGGCCCTGTGCAGTTGCATGGAAATTATGATGCAGCCAGCTTACAACAAGCAACTAGTTGCACATTCCACTGTGTAAAGAGCTCCACATATGATTTTACATGGCATCTTGGTCTTTTTGTTTGTTTAAAGCAGTCACTTTAAAAGCGGCACAGAGATGTGGAAGCCTAAAACGTATTTATAATGGATTTAATAAAACTAACACAAAAGTAAAATTTAGTTTTTCATTTCTCGTATTAGTTACATATATATATATATATATATATATATATATATATATATATATATATATATATATATATGAATGAAACAACTGCATGTCACTCCCAGTATTTCACATGTGTAGCAGCTCTGCGGATGGACATGTACCACACCGCCAGCATAAGGCTACCGCACAGTTCTAATTTAATAACACCACATGTGAAATTGGCAGGGACATGAGGCTAATTGAGTGTCCGACACATTTCCCCGTTCTGATTAATGTAGTTATGGCAACACCTGCCCCATATTTTGAATCTCTTAATGAGTAGGAGCTATGAGGCAGGGGTCTGGGGAAGCTCCACTAGATTTGAGTCTCATAGGGAAAAACAACTGACACATTTTCATTACGAGGCTTTCTATTTGTTTCAGAAGCTCCATCGTGGCAGAAATGAGCAATGGCAGCTACCCTAACACATGTCCTGCAGCCAGAGCCCCCATCTGTATGATTCCAGCCACATCACGTCCCACGGAGCTGTTGGGAGGAAAAATTTTTAAAAAAGAAAAGAAATAATACTGATGTTATTCAAACCTCTGGCAGTGCATGAGGAGTGGGCTTGGATACAAATGACCCAATTAAGCAATGGGAAAAGCAAGGGAAGGAGGGGTGCAGGAATAAAAAAAAAAAGTAGCAGGGCAGGCGGGAATGGCGACTGGACACGGTGTCCATGGCGACCTTCCAGTCCCCATGGGAACAAGGCAGTTCGAGGCACCACCTCGTACAAGCGGTGGATGACTGGGTAACAGGCGTCATGCCGTGCCTGGAGCCAGGCCACGCAGGTCTCGTGGGGTGTTGAAAATGGGAATTGTATGGAGAGCTGCGGTAACACAGACGGACAGGAACAGGGATAATGCGAGTGAAACAATCAGCACACAATCGCGGTCTAGAGTCTACATGCAGGGCACACATTTTGCTCTGTAGCTAATCAGCCACAGCTCCATCATAAATGATTCACAGCCATGAGAAAGTACTGCCTCCACTTGTTCCTGTCTGTAGTGGGGAGCCGTATGTCAGAGTAATCCCATGGCAAATGTTCCAAAAACCTAATAATAAATGCAAACAAAGAGGTGAGCGTCATCAGCATTTTACCGCGCTCGTACACTGTACTTTACTCAGTGCTGCCCTAGAACAACTACACAGGGATTAATAAAGAACTGGTGTTCTCTTATTTTATCAGAATTTGTATCATAGTTCTTGCTGTTCCTCACTTTGATGTACCTTTTAAGCTTGAAGTGGATGTAGGTGGAACAGGTGCAGGTGCAGTGTTATTGCAAGAAGACCAATATGGCGTGATTCACCCCCTTTGTTACCAGTTACACTACAGTAACATCGAGAAGAAAACATTAGCTTTCTTGTTAACTTTGCAACACTTTGAAACGCTTGCAACGCTTATAATGACCATAACTTACTATTTTTTCTTAACTGAATGAGTAATTCTAATCAACGACTGAGGAGATGGTCTTCACTGGTCTTTTGAGGTTTGTTTTTGTTTCTTTTTAGGGAGGTAGGCTATGTTTTCGTATTTTCTTTTTGTTTAAAGGTAAATAAAGGTAAGTATGTTGGGGACGGATGTGGGTTGTTTATTTCTTTTAGGCATAGAACACCTCTGAAGCCTGTTGCTTCCTCTCTTCTAATGCTGAATAAAATCAAAATAATGAGACTAGAAATTTGTGTCTGGTCTTGAAGTGGGGTTGAAGTGGGAGGGTTTGGTGGATATATATATTTATATATATTTTGTGTGTGTGTGTGTATATATATATATATATATGACTGATACATAAATTCAGAATAGAAAATGTATGTTATAATATTCATGTGTAACAGTATATTTTGTTAAGATAGCCATGTCATTATTTAACCCCTATATAATATTGTTGTTTTTGAAGCTTTCTGATAGATTTTATGGACTAAAGTAGAGTTAAAACATAATGAAGTCTTTGAGAACTCTACTCTATTGATCTTACACTTGCTTCAGCTGTTAGCATATATACACCCCACCCATGAAGCAATCATGGGAAAGACAAAGGAGCTTTCACTGTAACTGTTTGGACATATGGACCAGTGGTATGTCTGGCGTGCAAAAGACCAGGCTCATGACCAGAAGAATACCATCCCTAAAGTCATGCATGGAGGTGGGTCATTGATGATGGGGGGCTGTTTTTGCAGCAGCAGGAACTTGCAATCTTGATTGTGTATCTGACATTATAGATTCTCAGAAATACGAGGCCATTTTAAAGAGGAACGTGATGCCATCTGTTGACAAATTAAACCTTGGCTATTATTGGAACATCCAGCAAGACAATAATCCCAAGCACACCTCCAAGTCAACCAAAGCTTGGTTGAGAAAAAGATCCTGGAATGTCCTGGAGTGGCCTTCTCAGTGACCTGATCTAAACCCAATTGAAAATCTTTGGTGGGATTTAAAGAAGGCTGTTGCAGCAAGGAAGCCATCAAACATCACTGAACTAGAGCCATTTGCACGTGAAGATTGGGCCAAGATTCCAATGGAGAGGTGTAAGAAGCTTGTTAGTACTTACTGAAAAAATTTGTTGGAAGTTAAAACTAATATAAAGGATGCTCCACAAAGTATTAAAGCAGAGGGCTGAATAATAGATCACATGCACATGGTCAAAGAGTTCGATTTTTCATTTGAACTTCAAAGTTAAGTCAACTTCTGTTATCAAAATAGCTCAAATATGTTTTATTAAATACTGTTTGTTGTTGAATGAGGTTTTTAGTCATTCATTGTCATTATCTGTCATCCACATCCCAATAATGTTTTCGTAGGTGAGAGGGTTGAAGATTTCTGATTGCAACTGTACATGCAAATGGCACCTGGTCAAATAAAAAATAACATTTATGAGCTGATTAGTCGGAGCAGGAAAAAAGAGAGAAAGGGTGCAAAAATATTTAATAATATATTTTATCATGTTAACTTTCATTCCAAGTAAAGAATGTTTGTTTTCGTCTCCTGTAAATGTAAAATTTTAGAAACATGAGATTTTTTAAAATATGTAATTGACATGTACATACAGTGAGTTATAAACATGTACAGTTCATCTAATTTCTATTTTCGCAGGCCCTTGGTTCATGGTGGCCCTAGGCAGCCTAGTGCAAGGACTGCCTCTGTCAAGTCGCATGAAAATTATATCGCAGCAGCTCAAGACAAGCAAGAAAGTTCCACTGTGTGAAGAGCTCCACACATGATTTAACGGCATCTCGGTTTTCGCTTTGAAAGGTCACTTAGAAAGCAAAAAATTAGTTTACAATGTGTTTAAAATAACCTAAAACCGCGCAACTCAAACATCTCCTCTCTTGAAAAAAAAAAGAAAAAAAAAAAAGAGAACTACTTATAACGCAGCGTGATGCCACCACAGTACATTTGTCAGGTCGTTCTTGTACGCTGTGAAGTGCTTGGTAAACCCTCTGGGCAACTGGCTAGCAGGCCTGGTAGGCGGAGTGAAGCCACAGTGTTGTGCAAGGGAAGCAGCTAGAGGCCACAGTTGGACTGAGACAGATAGTAGGGAACAAGAATAGATCCCCCTGCTACAAAGTGGAGGGATGCAAATTTTTTCAACAACTTTCTCAGACACCCACCACATAACCTCACAACCCCACTAGTTCTTCTTAAACTGCTTCCCATTTTTGGCCTTACCATCACCATCAGGTATTTCTGTTTGAAAGACGTAGTTTACTCTATTAGCAAAAAGAGTGCAAACAAAACTGGAATCCGTTTTCCATGTACAACCATATTCAATGGCCTTTCCAGCATAGAGAACATAGAAAACACCTTTTACGCATCTATGCACTCACAGGGTTCTATATATAACCACTGCCTTTACTACACTCTTAAAAAAGTGGTTCTTCAAGGGTTCCTTCAAGGGTAAAGGCAACAGTTATAAATAGAACTGTAACATTTCAAAGAACAATCTGAATGCGCAAGTAGTTCTTCTCTCTAATGAGAAACATGCTGTATATGGCTTTTTATACACTGTTTGCAAATAAATATGTAAACATATGGAAATGAGATGCTACATTGAACCTTTTTATTTCTCACACACAGTCAGAAAAAAGGTACAATGCAGTCACATTGGTTTTTGTTTACCAAGACTGCAAACAATGCTATTTGGCCCCTTGAAGGTACAACAGTGGTATTATGTTTTAATTTTGTACCTTTAGTTTTTCAACGGGGAAAGGTACATATTCACACTTTACTTTCCAAACCTTATATATAGTCGCAGTAATGAAAAATATGTATCTCCAAAATTGCTACTTTACAGGAGAGACCAAAAACATACTTTACTTTCCACGTAAGTCAATGCAACCAGATTTTCTTCCAAGCTATTTTGAAGCACTTTTATTGGTCCGTATTTAATAAAATTTTCAGATAATGTAAACGACCATTGGCGTGTTCAAATGATGAAGAAAACTCAAAATTGACAAAAATGAAGATACATGTTTTTCATTGGACAGCGACGAGATATATCCACACCTGCTGTGGATTATTGTACAATTTCCAAACTAAAGGTATTAAAGACAAACACTGACAGCATTACATTCCTATATTTAACCATCACCTTTACTAAAGAGGAACCCTTGAGGAATCATTCAATGGTCTATATTTAAATGGCAAAATGTTTCCTTACAGCACGGGAAAGAGCCACTGTTACAAATCACAGACCCTGTTTTCTTCGGTACTAACTAGAAGCATTTTTGTGGACAATCTTATTTAAGGTTTATATAAAACTTTTCAAAAAACCAGACCTAATAGTGATGCAACAGACGTGCCATTTAACTGCAGCTTTTATCAATTAAATCAGTTCCAGAAGTGTGATTTTAAACCTCAGAAGATTAGAGTCTGTTCAGTTCTATATACAACATACACATGTAATGGTCTTGCCTTGTTGTTTATCTTAGCAATAAGTGTATTTTCACCAGTAAGAGTACCAGCTATCATTACAACAGATACAAAGTAACATGAATATATTATTGTGAGAGAAGTAGATCATATCTTAAGCTCCAGTTTGAAGAACAAAGTGTAGTTCCAGATTTCTCCTGGACGCCCCAGACATTGTATAAATGTATTCAGTTCCTTCAGCAGCAATCTTGAGCAATCTTTAGCTTAATGAAGTACTGAGCAGGTCATAAGATGGACTTGTGACCTGACCATGGTGTACCCCGATGACACTGGGATTTGCTCCAGCCCCACTGTGACCCCATTTAGTGGGATAAAGAGGAAGATAATGGATGGATAGATGGAAGTACTGAGTAGTCAAAGCAGGTATTAGATGAGAACTGTAAATAATACTGGGTTGTTCCACAAGGAACAAAATATTTTTTTTACTGAGCAAATAAAAGCTTCCTGTCTGTAAAAATAGCTTTTAAATTATAAGTGCTTTACAGCACAGTATTATATATAATTGGAATAATAACTGAGGAGGACAGGCACTTCAGAAGATAAAGAAATAAACGATACAGAGAAATACGAGACATTGTTTTTTAGACTTCTGATTTTTTTTCTGTATGTCAAGAGATAACACCACCTTGGCAATAACAGAAAGAGTGCTGTTACAAGTGTGGGTCGGGGGGGTAAGTGCTTTTGTCTTGTTGGAAGAGCCCAAGCGAACCAAAAAGTGGTTCAGTGATTTCTTCCCCTGAACTAAAGACCTTTATGGCATTCAAGCCTCTCGAAGTGAAGCTGTTTAGATTTGCGGCCCCTATTTGTGGATGGAGATGCATCAACATCCACTTAGACTAAATAATTGATCAGGGCACTATACGGCTCAGTAGCGGCTGAAGCTTGAGGTCTGTAATATGGTCAGAGAGCAGAAATGAACCACAGAGCTAGCTAAGCAAGAAGCGGGAAGAATCGATGGCACCGCATTGCAGTCTTGGGCGGATAGCTTAAAGCCAGCTGCATGGCTACATCTGTTTAGACCATACATAACAAAGCTGTCGCTTGTCGCAGCAGACTGATTGATTTTCATCCGTGTTACAGTCCTTCCTCGTTGTGAAGGCAGCCAGCGGCGCATCTGCCTCAATTACTCTGATTAGGTTTGACAAGTCAGAGAGTTACACACTGCAAGTCTCAAACTCAGACAAACGATGTCAGCACCTTAGTCTGATTCAAACGTTTTTTTTTACATTGAATTAAATCTGATCCCAAACAGTATGTAAGCAGACAAAGCTAGAATTTAGAAGCTCTAAATTTTACTGAGGCTACACTTTTACAATTAGTACACTATCATTTACTATAGTTTATATAAGGGCTGTCAAGTCACTACAGTAATTACTTGCATTGTTTTGGGCTGTTAATCATGCATTTGTCTCATTGGCTCAAATTCTGCCCTGAAGAAAGATTTCTCAAGCAGTTTGTTTTGCTAGACAGTCACACTGTGCGTTTATTTCCTGAGGATAATAAAAAAGAAATAGTTTTAATTATTGCCCTATAACTTCTGCACAGGTCACTTTTTTCTGTTGTTTTTTATGTTCTATTCAGATGTTCAAATAAACAGTAACTGTGTATAGAAATACGCTGTAAATGTGTTAAACATGACATTTCTTCTTCCTTCAGTGTGCTGTAGCATTTTGTGCATGTAAACAGTCTGCAAAGTTACAAAAACCTAAGGGAGAAACTTTCTCCCACTACATAAAAAGCCTCATTTCAACTGTGGCCCTTTGTTCTGTTACAACTTAATGTCATCTCATAATGTAATGCTGCCTTCCAGGAGCCTAAGCAAGCCCTCACACAACACACACAGAGCTAAAACACAAAAAACTGACCACTCTGAAACGTCCAGCTCCAGTCTAGCTTGTAAAGTTGTGAGGTCCTGCCTGACTTTCAGGATTAAACTCTGACTCAAGCAGAACCATGGCCATTTTAAGTGGACGCAGAACTTGGGGGCTGACCCATCAAAGGAGCTCTACATACAAAAAAAACCCAGAAATTTAGCATAAATCAGTACATACAGGGTACTGTAGGACAAAATAAGATCCAAAGTATTTTTTATTTACTGCTAATTAACCTTAATAAACACTAAAAGCAGTCATTCTGAACTTAATCTATCTATCTATATATCTATATACTGAAGCAGATCTGCTTTTAATGTGTAATATTATAATTTGTTTATATTTGTACTTCTTATTTTTTACTTATTTAATTTTTGTTTAATTTATGTCTCGCTGCTGTTTGTTTCCCTCTCTCTCCCACTTTTATTCCTTTATATGTTTACCATATATTTTATATTTCATATCTTGCATTGCTTTGTTTGTAAAGCGTCTTTGAGAATCTTGAAAAACACTAAATAAGTAATATGTATTATTATTATTACTAGTAGTAGTACGTTCCTCTACAGTTGACCATTTCACATCAAAATACTGTGGATGACATTGTGTAGAATAAAGTGTTAATGCATTAAAACCACAGGAAATATCAAATGTGGAAAAAAACCCTGAAAAATTATTATTCCATTAGGACAAACACTGATTATATCACGATTATACACCCATTTACATCCCGTAGTAAAAACTAGTCTATAACTATAATGTTCTGACTGTTTATCCAAACACGCCAGCAGCAAAAAGCAATTATTCTATATTCTTACAAGCAGCTGAAATTTCCTAAAGGCGGTAATTACTTCTCTTTGATTCCACTTTGATGACAGCATCTGTATGACATTAACAAACATGACTGATGCACTCGTCTGATACCTCTCTCCCAATTTCAGACTTTCCCTCTGTACTCCCAACGCACAGAAAATGCAGCCCTAAAAAATTGTCTAGTATCATAATGACAACAATACCACAAAACTCTCAAATCTTCTAAATCAACCCAATATTTATACTGAAAAACAACTAGTTAAATGTGTTATATAAAGCCTTTTGGAGTTCATATTACACAGGAATACAGGATCTCGGCGACAGGCTGCCATTTAATCACCTCGCTGGTAATCTGAGCGGTGTGATACGGATGAACAGAACCTATTTAAAGAGGTATATCTTTCCCACTGCATGTTGTGTATGAGCTATTTGAAGAATAACAGAGGTATTTATAGAAGAGCTGCATGGTTCAGGCCAAACAAGGACCTGTGATTACTTTGAGTCTTCAGCCTGCAATCATTCACTGCTTTTTAATAATTAAAACTGTTTAGTTTACCTCCACAGCTGAAAGGCCAGCGATTCATCAGGCAGCACAAACATCATTTATTTGGGAGATGAATGCGTTAACAGGAACAGCTTCAAACACAGTCAAAACTCTGGATGGTGATGTAACAGAAATGCAACGCTCTACCTTTAAACTTTCCAAATCTTTTTTCGTTATGTTTCTGACTGAAGCACTGGGATTTTCTAACTACTTCTTGTAAAAAAATAAAAATAAAAGTACCTTATTAACTATTAATTTTAGTAAATGAAACAAAATCACAGCCTTTCATGGCGTGATTTTTACCATAAGAAGTCTACAGCTATTATTGTTGTTTTTCTGTTTTACTTTAAATTCATGTACACCTTCAATTGACTGCCACCTTAAATGCACTACCTCCTTAAATTAACGGCCACCTTAACTAGACTTCCATCTTAAATAGACTGTTCTTACTCTTATTGCTGTGCATTAGTGAGTTTGTTCATACTGGTTAACAATCCATAACACTTTAAATGCAATACCTTCTTAAATTCACTGCCACCTTAGCTGGACTTTCATCTTCAAATGCACTGTCCTAACTGTTATTGCTGTGCATTTGTGTGTGAGTTTGTGCGTACTGTTTAATGATCCATGCCACCTTAAATGCACTACCCCCTTTTTTGTTTATAGTCTGTCCAATGATTGGATTTTCACCATAAGTACAGTTATTGTTGTTTTTCTGTTTTAGCTTAAATTAATGTACCCAGTTTCATGCCACTGTTGTAAGTATTTCTTACAGACCATGTCTGGCAGCTAAAAAGCTTGTTTGAACAGATGAGCGTCATATAGTTTATGGCTCAGCAGAACCTTTTGGTTTATGACAGGAACCGCCCAAGGAAATCTGCCCCAAGCCCAGGAGATAACGGCCTGGCCATACAGTGTCATAAAGGCCAGTTGGTCTAAAAGAGGGTCCAGCTGCCAGTCAAATTCAGACCATTTCAGGGATCTTTGCTCAGACCTTTCATAGAGCATGTCTGTACTGCGGGATCTTCAAGAATAAAGCATACACTCTGAACCTGCCTCCCTCTTCATTTTGATGCAAGTAAAGAAATTACAACATCAGCAGGAGCCTTAACACAGCACATGATGCAGCTGCTTAACTGTACATAGTCGCTGTCCAAAGAAATACAGGTAGCCCCAAAACTGCCCTGTAAAGACAGGAGACCTTCTATATTTACAATATACGTTATTAGATAAAGATTTTATTCCAAGCTATTTTTTTATTTATTTGGTTTTTCTATTTATTATAAAACATAAACACAGCTTAAAGGATAATAATATTGATAAACACAAAATATACGTTTAATATATAATATGTTTTTGGGGCTTTTTTGGGGATGATATGCAGATTATGTGAGCTATTTAAAAAATAAACATAACTTAAACATTTAAACTGCTAAATCAAACTGTTTAGCATTTGACTTCCTTTTGATTGTAAAATCATTGCTTCATTCTGCTATGATTTTAAGAAAGAGTGGGCAGGCTACTGCATCATAACACCCTGGGTGACCTTCATGGTGTAATGCCAAGGTGGTGAAAACAAAATAATGTGTGTTATTGTTACAATAACGTCTATTCATCTGAACAAAAAGTATAACATTGAATTTAAAGGAGCAATATGTAAGATTTAAAAATGAAAATTATCAACTAAATCTTGTCCTGGCCCATCCTGTCTCATAATATCACTCCTCAACAGGTTACAGTGAGCCACTGGAGCATTAGTCCAACATGAGAGGATGAAGATGTAGCGCTGCTGCCACAACAGTGTAATCTAACTTCTTCTCAATCATGTTGAAGATGCTGCTTCTGGTTAAAGTATTTAAGAACAGGTAGCCAATAAAAGGAAGAGTAAACGCAGTGATCATCACCACCACCCACTCATGGCAAGAAACCACGATCGGCAGCAAAACACAAAAGGTGATATAAAACGCAAACTAACATTAACATGGGCATTTCTTCTCGGCTGGTAAGTGAACTGCTGTTAATGCTAACACTGTGTAGGAAGGACTGTGCATTCCTTGTTTCTTACAACATGGATGGACAACACAGCTTTCTGGTGATACATCTCCATCGTTTGCTTGGAGTATTCATTTGACAGGTTGCATCTTCTTACACACTGCTCCCTTAAGGTTTACTGGGGTGCTAGAGCAGTTCAGCAGGTGTATGTAAACTTTAAAATACAGTATTTTTACAGGGTTATTGTGGCCTCATCTGGGTGGTACAATTTTATGACCCTGTTTAAAAATAACTTTTCCTTACAAATACAATGCTCTTTGAAATTCAAAGCTTTAAATCATTGACCAAATAGGGCTGCACCTAATTGTTAGTTCTTAATCGAGTAATCTAACTATTGTTTTTTTTTAATTTAGAAAAAAATATTTAGATTAATCTGATGTGTGTTAGGAATGAAAATGTTTATTATTTTGTTATGGATGTGTAACCAATGGATGATTTATATATATATATATATATATGTGTGTGTGTGTAGTAATTTGTTATTGAAAGAACACAAGGAACATGCATAGTCACGCTAGACTAAATGTATTAAAGGGTACCTTAAACACAGGTGATCTGTAAACGGTTAAAGACTAAGAGTCTACGCTCCGACTCGACTTTTAGAGGCACAAATGAAATGTAGCCTACGCGCCTCACACACAAGAACTCTGATAGTTAGTCGACTATGTATTTTAACAGAGAGTCGTTTGAGAAGCAGCTACGTGTGTTTAAAGCTCCCGCGGTATCTAGAACAGTCTTAGGTTCTACACTGGACGATTAAGAAACGGTTAGCAATGAGACTTTTCAAGAGACACTACTGAAAGAAACATGTTACACGTGTTAATAATCTTAAAATAATCTATAAGAGAAGATAAACAGGTAAACAGGTGCTGTCCTGCTGCTGTGTTGATGAAGCTCTACGGGATGTTTGAGCTTCAAGGTCTCGTGTATAGCAGTTGTACTGACAGAGCACCACACTTGTGTTTCTGTGTGAAACACTCCCAAAACTTCAGATACACGCGAGTGATTGTTTGTAGCTGCAGATTGCGCTCCTGATAAATCCATGCTTTCAGTGGGAGCGGCCATCTATGCAACGCAAGGACGCACGTTATGCTAATCCACGTAATTTCATAACCGACTACGTCGCCCCAGCCCTATGACCCAATCACATCAATGCCTGAGTAACTAATTACATTTATGCTCCTTTTTTTGGCCACAACAGACGAAGAGTTATTGTTAGAAGACTACACACAGCAATGATTTATCTCCCACTTACAGTAACAAATATGTTATTACTCAAAAGTTTAGAAGCTGACATTTCCATTTATATAGAACTGCAGTATGCGTTTGTTATTGCCTGTAATGAGAATTAATACAGAACTCATTTCGCAAGCCTCAACTCAGTGAGCACTAAAAGGTCGTCCACTCTCACGTCGCTAATGTTGGACTGTATAAAACACATACTGAACACACTAATCCCTCACGGCTCTGTTCTTCAGCGCCTCGGGCTGAAAAGCACGGCTTGACATGCCATCCTTCAAGATTCAGGGCACCCTGATGGCTGTCCCAACAGAGGGCACTCTGGTGGTCTTTAAAAGCAGACTGAGGACCCATGAGCCACTTAAGTGAGCACTAATAAAAGCACTTACTGAAAAGCATTGTACTGCACTGGGTTTTCTAGGACTGAGCACTGGCCCTTGTTCTGGCAGTGTTTGAGCTCGAGAGTGTAACCCGGCTAGGAAACTTACTCTGAACACAGAGCACGTCTGTAGGCCGCTCTGGATTAGAGCCTCTGCTAAATGCTGTAATTGCGAATGTGAATGCATTAGCAGTAAAACAACTGCGCTGAACTCACAGGCATGTAGGGAGAAGTGTTTGTGGTCAGCCCCGGCTGCGCTGGCCTCTCCCTCGCCGAGCAGGTGCTGGATAGAATGCAGCTGGAAACAGGGGTCGGACAGCAACACGGAGGCCGCGCGAGAAATCCTGCAACACAACAGCACAAATCACACATTAACAATTAATAGTGAGTCATTAATAAACATTTAAACCACAAGCCATTTTCAGTTAAACTTTTAAACCTTTAAACAGGTAAACAGCAATAACTCCCAGGTATACTGTTCTACTACATTAGTGAATGGTCACTGTATTAGAACCGGACCTTCAACGATGTCAGAAGTAAGAAAAGAGAAACATGCTAATCGCAATCTGCTATGCATCCCTTCAATTGACTTACTTATGGTATATTAGGCTGAGCTCACACAGGTGCGCAATTAAAGGAGCAATACGTTAGATGACGCAATCTGTTGAATTCATAATCCACAAAGCCCCTCCTCCTCAAAGGCAATCCCATGATGCAACACAGGCAGAACTTTTTCCCAACATGGAGGACAAAAGCAGGGTAGTCATCTTCAAATATTATTTTGATTCTCTCTGGTGTTTTAATGTTTTTCCTGTCGTACAACCACACAAACAGTATTTTATTTATAACCTTGTAACGAGTCGTTGGCCATTCAACAGTTTTATACTCGAGCTATTAGCATTTATGCTAGCAGATTTTTAAGCCTCTGGCTATTGTTTTAGATCGCCAGCCGGGAGCTTAGCAAGCAGCTAAAACAAGCCGTGACGCAGTCTCTCTCTAACTAGAGAGTCTCAGTAATCTGTTTATGAGGAGAGATGAGGAGAGAACACTGCCACTTACACAGCTGCTACCTAGACAGCCTACTTACACACTACCTAGGTTTTTAGACACACCCAATGTTTATTTTAGACATTTCTTATATATTTAAACTTGTGGAGGAGACTCTTTCAGTAGAGAGTTGGCACTGAGCTGCTGCTGTTCTCCATTTCTAACATCTTGCTGAAATGCTTATATGGACTGTTCTAGAAAAGGCCTTTCTCTTACCAAACTGTTCACTCTAATTGGAAATCTGGGCGGCTGACCTAATTAAGCTGGGAACTAGCACGGCATGTAAGGCCTTCTGTCCAGCTCCTAAAGCCCTTACCCACTGAAGAGCTACCTTAACTGTATCTATCCACATACCATAAGGAAAAATGTCCTGGTGGCTGTGTCAGTGTTTTAACCCTTTTGTTTCCAGTCAAAACCAGTAAATAAAAGTGTGTGTGTATATATATATATATATATATATATATATATATATATATATATATATATATATATATATATATATATATATATGAAAAAGCAGTGCTACAATACTTGACTGTATTTATGAGAGGGCTTCGGTTCTACCAATCACAAACAAAACAAACACTCTGTCTTAAGTATTTTAGGTGGTTTACTACAATGCTTCCATTCCTTAAACTCACCAGTACAATACTGGGATTTCTGTCATGAGCAGAGCAGTGAGCAGAAATTTAATATCGAACCATTTTTCCGGATCAAATGATTTATCAGTCAGGTCCTATTTTAAAATCATAGACAAGTGGAGAGACAGAATGAGTGAATGAAACACAGCCAGCTCAATTTAGGCAGCTGCCTGAGCCAATAAGCCATGTTCTAGTAAAAACAAAAAGAAAAAAAGAAGGCAAAAGAGGTGGAGGCAGAGTGACAGTGCATCTGAGGAAGGTTGGGGGGGAGAGAGCGACAGAACGAGGGAGAGATAGAGAGAAAAACTGCAGGATTCTATTTCATCATGAAAGTACTGCCAGGCAGAGAGGGCAGAGCGCGGAGCCTGTCAGAGACGGCCAGACGGCTACATGTGACGAGGGTCAACACCCACTCTCTCCTTGACAGCATGCAGACAACACATCCCGGCGAAAAATAAACATGCATCCAGGAATAGACTTCATTGTTGCATCTCCTGGTTTTCCTGGATGCGCGGCGAAGACGCAGCGTGGCTTTAAAGAAAAAACGAATTACAGAAAATAACTGACCAAAGACACCGCATGCAAACGTGATTCCGAGCCTCCAAGCTATTTCTGATGAATGCACATCAAAGCGGCTTTGCCTGCTGTCAGCGCGCCGGCATCCGAGGAAGTGGAAGGAGAAAGTGAAGGCAGAGGACCAACATGCCCACAAATCACAATGTAGTTCCCGTACAAGCTGATTTTGTTCACTGTTGATCATTTTCTATTGTTTGATATTAATTGTGAAAAGATTTTTTAAAGCTTAATTGTGCTACACAAGATCTGACCTACCGTTACTTTGAAGATGCTGATATTTTGTTGCTACCTTCACCTACTTGTGTACAGGTAAACTGTAACACTACCTTCACCTACCTGTGTACAGATAAACTGTAACACTACCTTCACCTACCTGTGTACAGGTAAACTGTAACACTACCTTCACCTACCTGTGTACAGGTAAACTGTAACACTACCTTCACCTACCTGTGTACATGTAAACTGTAACACTACCTTCACCTACCTGTGTACAGGTAAACTGTAACACTACCTTCACCTACCTGTGTACAGATAAACTGTATCACTACCTTCACCTACCTGTGTACAGGTAAACTGTATCGCTACATTCACCTACCTGTGTACATGTAAACTGTATCGCTACATTCACCTACCTGTGTACAGGTAAACTGTAACACTACCTTCACCTACCTGTGTACAGGTAAACTGTAACACTACCTTCACCTACCTGTGTACAGATAAACTGTAACACTACCTTCACCTACCTGTGTACATGTAAACTGTATCACTACCTTTACCTACCTGTGTACATGTAAACTGTAACACTACCTTCACCTACCTGTGTACAGGTAAACTGTAACACTACCTTCACCTACCTTTGTAAAGGTAAACTGTATCCCTACATTTACCTACCTGTGTACAGATAAACTGTAACACTACCTTCACCTACCTGTGTACATGTAAACTGTATCGCTACATTCACCTACCTGTGTACAGGTAAACTGTAACACTACCTTCACCTACCTGTGTACATGTAAACTGTAACACTACCTTCACCTACCTGTGTACATGTTAACTGTATCACTACATTCACCTACCTTTGTAAAGGTAAACTGTATCATTACATTTACCTACCTGTGTACAGGTAAACATATAAAGTCATTCTGGCTGCCAGATGCTCTTTTGCCAGTTAAAGCTGTTAAAAGTGACTGCCTAGACTTCTCCCTCCCAGTCTAGCACGTAAATCACCACCTAGCGAGTTGTTGCTAATACTGGCTCGAGGAATCTCTTCTAATAAATTAATGATTTAGCCATAACAGGACCTCAAACGCACTTGCCAATATCAGAAATCAAAATCAAAAACGTTTTATATCTCATTAACGTTTGATCACCTAACACACCCAATGTCTCACGATCACATGTTGAAACCCAGCCGGCCGCTTCCAGGCAGCCTATGTGTTTCCCCAAGAACACCTGCCGTCTTTATTACCACCCCCCCAACCCCCTTCCCAGCCCAGCCTAGTTCACTTATCAATCTTGCATGTGTGCTTTCCTGACAAGGCCCACACCCACTCATGCGGAATTCTCCATGATGCAAGCAGGAGGAAATTGGGCTTTCCTGCAATAAATGTGCGGCGACAATTCAAAGCCCTTTTCATCACCGGAGCCAGTCAAAAGTCCGGGGACACCCCCTCAAACATTTCAGAATGTGTGGAGAAGAAAACAAAGTCATCGTGATGTCTAAAAATAATTAGCACAATGTCTTTCACTTAAAAAAAACAAATTGTAATTATCAGTCACATCACCACCCTCCCAACCCAGGCGGTCCGCTGCAGCTTTGACCCACTTTCTGTTCTATTTTTGGTTTCCATGCTCTGTCAGTTCAAATCCAAATCACAATAATAATAATTAAATAATTCAATAATAACACGTAGTAGCCCATCTTTTTGAAAATTACTTGTCAGGTGCTGATTGAGGTTCTGAGATGATGATGATGATGATGATATAAAGGTGGAATGGCTGCCTGTCAAGCATGTAGATCAAAATGTCTTTAAGCTTTGAACACACATCTGCTGTCCACGGAGTCCATTATTCGAGTACACGGACTAGCATCAGTTCAGAGACGTGAGACCGAAGAAATCAGAAGGTAAGAATTTGCAACGTGAATGACGCGGGGTCAACACCTGGCGGCGACAAATAGCAAAGACTGTCCAGAGATAAAAGTGTTCTTCAGCTAGTATGCAAGCAAACACATGCAAGCTTGCACACAAACAGAGCAGTGTTTACAGGACATGGCTCACTGTCATGCTGACTTAGCTGCACAACGCACAGTCAGCAACTGCGCCGGGCAGGAGACCCGGATTAAACAATGCAGCATTGGTAAACAAATAAATCACACTGTGGGTCTGGTGACTCTATAGCTCTTCCTCAAACTGACAAACACACAGTTTGGTTTGTTGCATAAACGGGGTCTTATATAAACCACTACCAAACGTTTTAGATCACTACCAACCAAACGTTTTAGATCACTACCAACCACTACCAAACGTTTTAGATCACTACCAACCAAACGTTTTAGATCACTACCAACCACTACCAAACGTTTTAGATCACTACCAGCCACTACCAAACGTTTTAGATCACTACCAACCAAACGTTTTAGATCACTACCAACCACTCCCAAACGTTTTAGATCACTACCAACCAAACGTTTTAGATCACTACCAACCACTACCAAACGTTTTAGATCACTACCAGCCACTACCAAACGTTTTAGATCACTACCAACCAAACGTTTTAGATCACTACCAACCACTCCCAAACGTTTTAGATCACTACCAACCAAACGTTTTAGATCACTACCAACCACTACCAAACGTTTTAGATCACTACCAACCACTACCAAACGTTTTAGATCACTACCAACCAAACGTTTTAGATCACTACCAACCACTACCAAACGTTTTAGATCACTACCAGCCACTACCAAACGTTTTAGATCACTACCAACCAAACGTTTTAGATCACTACCAACCACTACCAAACGTTTTAGATCACTACCAACCACTCCCAAACGTTTTAGATCACTACCAACCAAACGTTTTAGATCACTACCAACCACTCTTAAACGTTTTAGATCACTACCAGCCACTACCAAACGTTTTAGATCACTACCAACCACTACCAAACGTTTTAGATCACTACCAACCAAACGTTTTAGATCACTACCAACCACTACCAAACATTTTAGATGACTACCAGCCACTACCAAACGTTTTAGATCACTACCAGCCACTACCAAACGTTTTAGATCACTACCAGCCACTACCAAACGATTTAGATGACTACCAACCAAACGTTTTAGATCACTACCAACCACTACCAAACGTTTTAGATCATTACCAACCACTCCCAAATGTTTTAGATCACTACCAGCCACTACCAAACGTTTTAGATCACTACCAACCACTCCCAAACGTTTTAGATCACTACCAGCCACTACCAAACGTTTTAGATCACTACCAACCAAACGTTTTAGATCACTACCAACCACTACCAAACATTTTAGATCACTACCAACCAAACGTTTTAGATCAGTACCAGCCACTAGCAAACGTTTTAGATCACTACCAGCCACTACCAAACGTTTTAGATCACTACCAACCAAACGTTTTAGATCACTACCAGCCACTACCAAACGTTTTAGATCACTACCAGCCACTAACAAACGTTTTAGATCACTACTAGCCACTACCAAACGTTTTAGATCACTACCAGCCACTACCAAACGTTTTAGATCACTACCAACCACTCCCAAACGTTTTAGATCACTACCAGCCACTACCAAACGTTTTAGATCACTACCAACCAAACGTTTTAGATCACTACCAGCCACTACCAAACGTTTTAGAACACTACCAGCCACTACCAAACGTTTTAGATCACTACCAGCCACTACCAAACGTTTTAGATCACTACTTGCCACTACCAAACGTTTTAGATGACTACTTGCCACTACCAAATGTTTTAGATCACTACCAACCAAACGTTTTAGATCACTACCAGCCACTACCAAACGTTTAGATCACTACCAGCCACTACCAAATGTTTTAGATCACTACCAACCAAATGTTTTAGATCACTACCAGCCACTACCAAACGTTTTAGATCACTACTAGCCACTACCAAACGTTTTAGATCACAACCAGCCACTACCAAACATTTTAGATCACTACTAGCCACTACCAAACGTTTTAGATCACTACCAACCAAACGTTTTAGATCACTACCAGCCACTACCAAACGTTTTAGATCACTACCAGCCACTAACAAACGTTTTAGATCACTACTAGCCACTACCAAACGTTTTAGATCACTACCAGCCACTACCAAACGTTTTAGATCACTACCAACCACTCCCAAACGTTTTAGATCACTACCAGCCACTACCAAACGTTTTAGATCACTACCACCCAAACGTTTTAGATCACTACCAACCACTACCAAACATTTTAGATCACTACCAACCAAACGTTTTAGATCAGTACCAGCCACTAGCAAACGTTTTAGATCACTACCAGCCACTACCAAACGTTTTAGATCACTACCAACCAAACGTTTTAGATCACTACCAGCCACTACCAAACGTTTTAGATCACTACCAGCCACTAACAAACGTTTTAGATCACTACTAGCCACTACCAAACGTTTTAGATCACTACCAGCCACTACCAAACGTTTTAGATCACTACCAACCACTCCCAAACGTTTTAGATCACTACCAGCCACTACCAAACGTTTTAGATCACTACCAACCAAACGTTTTAGATCACTACCAGCCACTACCAAACGTTTTAGAACACTACCAGCCACTACCAAACGTTTTAGATCACTACCAGCCACTACCAAACGTTTTAGATCACTACTTGCCACTACCAAACGTTTTAGATGACTACTTGCCACTACCAAATGTTTTAGATCACTACCAACCAAACGTTTTAGATCACTACCAGCCACTACCAAACGTTTAGATCACTACCAGCCACTACCAAATGTTTTAGATCACTACCAACCAAATGTTTTAGATCACTACCAGCCACTACCAAACGTTTTAGATCACTACTAGCCACTACCAAACGTTTTAGATCACAACCAGCCACTACCAAACATTTTAGATCACTACTAGCCACTACCAAACGTTTTAGATCACTACTAGCCACTACCAAACGTTTTAGATGACTACTAGCCACTACCAAACGTTTTAGATCACTACTAGCCACTACCAAACAATTTAGATGACTACTAGCCACTACCAAACGTTTTAGATCACTACCAGCCACTACCAAACGTTTTAGATCACTACCAATCAAACGTTTTAGATCACTACCAACCACTCCCAAACGTTTTAGATCACTACCAGCCACTACCAAACGTTTTAGATCACTACCAGCCACTACCAAACGTTTTGGATCACTACCATTGCCTGAAGATTTCTCTGAATAGGTGAGTCACGGAGCTCTACAGTGAAGTCAGTAAATCGCTGCTGTCGAAAGAAAAACATGTCACTGCAAGATGGCAACTTTACAGGAGAGGTCAAAAATCTTCTTCTCCTCTTCAATGTAAGTCAATGGAAGCAGAAATCTTTCCATGCTATTTTGGAGCGTTTCTATTGGCCCATTTATTATGAATTATTCATACAATATAAAAAACAGCTGTCATGTTCAAATGATGCACAACAATGAAAATCAGACAAAAACAGAGATACACGTTTTTCTTTGGACAGTGATAAAATGTAAAGAGTGGACACGATACGTAAATATTGAAATACTTCTTGAAACTGAAAAATTTATAATTTGTATTTAACTCTATTTTACTAACACCGCTGTAGGTCTATATATGTCTGTCCTCCCTCTGTGTTCTGGAGGCTGATCTACTGGAAGAGGTGAAGAAGAGCTGCTGGGAGGGGCTACAAAAGCTACATTACTAGAAATCACACACACACACCAGCAAAGCCTCTTACTCTGCAGCTGTTGGAATAAACCATTTCCCTCCCACTCAACTCTTAGCCCTGCCACTAAAGCACTCTCTCTCTCTCTCTCTCTCTCTCTCTCTCTCTCTCTCTCTCTCTCTCTTTGCTTCTCAGTACAAGTTTTAAATTAAATTCTGAGGAAATTCCATCACCTACTTTTTCAAAAAGTAAACCAAACACTAAAATATTCATAAACATACAAACCTGAAAAACTGACTGCGAGGAAAGAAAACACTCCACATTCCTCTTCACAGAGACGGCAGGATGAAGGTCACATTGATAACGAACATTCTACTGAATTACTAGCTGTGGAGCTGCAGTTTCACAGTGAGAAAGCTATTTAAACCAACAGTGAAGCATTCACTGATACTTATTATATTACGGTCTATTTAGACCTGAGACATTCACAGAGACAGGAAAGCTAAACATAAACACAATTAATATTTATAGGGTACTTGCGTGTCCCAAACCCTAAAACCTACATTTAAACCTGTGAAAATAACAATTACAATTAGTTTTTGTCTTTGTTTTTAAGTTTATTATTTTTTTTTTTTTACTGTTTATTTTCAAGTAAGCGTAAAACATCTGGACTTATTTTAAAATAAAATAAATGAATGGCAAAAGATATTGTCCCACGTTTTTATGCCACCACTGAAACATGCTAGTCCATGGGTTCTAGTCCATGGGTAGAACCTTATTTTAGTCCCACCCCTGCATTTTAGAGCAGGATGTGAGAGTGCATCCCTGTCCCTCCTGGCCACATGAGGTGTGTCTCAATTTACGGGCTGCATTCGAAAGACATGTAGACCGTCCAGGCCTAACTGAAATGAGGCGGTCATCTCTACGGTGAATTTCCTGTTTGCATCATGGCCCCACTGCTCCCGGCATTAGCATTGTTTTACAAAACGCCACTTCTGTCACCTAGCAACCTACAGTCCTCACCAGGCAGGAAATGAACCCTGGGATATGCTGGCCCGCAAAGGTTTCACCTAATGGGTCCTTCGTTGTCATGGAAAAGAAGGCCGCGTTTCTTGACCGCATAATGCGACAGCCTGGTAGCGCTGTTGTAACGTAATCAGCCTTCAAATGCAGCCTCTGAGGGATATGTAGCCCCAACCTGTGTTAGTGTCTGTCTGATTACCAAAGGTGTCAAAAGTATTTACATTCATTACTCAGGTAGAAGTATATATACTAGGGTTTAAAAATACTTCTGTTAAAGTATCAACCCAACCTTTTCACTCCAGTAAGAGTGTAAAAGTACTGCTTTCAGAACTACTTAAAGTATAAAAATAAAAGTAATGTAAGGAAAAAAACAAATACCATTAAGGACAAAAGCTTAGGCCATACCACAGGGGTTTATGGGGCACTAGCCCACCTCCCCAAAACCCCCATTCTTCTAAAAGCCATAATGACTATAATGTTTTATTAAAATGTTAATGATACTGGTAATGGAGTGTAAATGTAAGGAGTAGAAAGTAAAGATAATGGAGTGTAAATGTAAGGAGTAGAAAGTACAGATAATGGAGTGTAAATGTAAGGAGTAGAAAGTACTGATAATGGAGTATAAATGTAAGGAGTAGAAAGTACAGATAATGGAGTGTAAATGTAAGGAGTAGAAAGTACTGATAATGGAGTGTAAATGTAAGGAGTAGAAAGTACAGATAATGGAGTGTAAATGTAAGGAGTAGAAAGTACAGATAATGAAGTGTAAATGTAAGGAGTAGAAAGTACAGATAATGGAGTGTAAATGTAAGGAGTAGAAAGTACTGATAATGGAGTGTAAATGTAAGGAGTAGAAAGTACTGATAATGGAGTGTAAATGTAAGGAGTAGAAAGTACTGATAATGGAGTGTAAATGTAAGGAGTAGAAAGTACTGATAATGGAGTATAAATGTAAGGAGTAGAAAGTACAGATAATGGAGTGTAAATGTAAGGAGTAGAAAGTACAGATAATGGAGTGCAAATGTAAGGAGTAGAAAGTACTGATAATGGAGTATAAATGTAAGGAGTAGAAAGTACAGATAATGGAGTGTAAATGTAAGGAGTAGAAAGTAAAGATAATGGAGTGTAAATGTAAGGAGTAGAAAGTACAGATAATGGAGTGTAAATGTAAGGAGTAGAAAGTACTGATAATGGAGTATAAATGTAAGGAGTAGAAAGTACAGATAATGGAGTGTAAATGTAAGGAGTAGAAAGTACTGATAATGGAGTATAAATGTAAGGAGTAGAAAGTACAGATAATGGAGTAGAAATGTAAGGAGTAGAAAGTACAGATAATGGAGTGTAAATGTAAGGAGTAGAAAGTACTGATAATGGAGTGTAAATGTAAGGAGTAGAAAGTACAGATAATGGAGTGTAAATGTAAGGAGTAGAAAGTACTGA
Organism: Megaleporinus macrocephalus; assembly: GCA_021613375.1. Lineage (NCBI taxonomy): Eukaryota > Metazoa > Chordata > Actinopteri > Characiformes > Anostomidae > Megaleporinus > Megaleporinus macrocephalus. The sequence goes on along the minus strand of CM038714.1, from coordinate 14,495,152 downwards.
TAATGGAGTATAAATGTAAGGAGTAGAAAGTACAGATAATGAAGTATAAATGTAAGGAGTAGAAAGTAAAGATAATGGAGTGTAAATGTAAGGAGTAGAAAGTACAGATAATGGAGTGTAAATGTAAGGAGTAGAAAGTACTGATAATGGAGTATAAATGTAAGGAGTAGAAAGTACAGATAATGGAGTGTAAATGTAAGGAGTAGAAAGTACTGATAATGAAGTGTAAATGTAAGGAGTAGAAAGTACAGATAATGGAGTATAAATGTAAGGAGTAGAAAGTACAGATAATGGAGTGTAAATGTAAGGAGTAGAAAGTACAGATAATGGAGTGTAAATGTAAGGAGTAGAAAGTACTGATAATGGAGTATAAATGTAAGGAGTAGAAAGTACAGATAATGAAGTATAAATGTAAGGAGTAGAAAGTAAAGATAATGGAGTGTAAATGTAAGGAGTAGAAAGTACAGATAATGGAGTGTAAATGTAAGGAGTAGAAAGTACTGATAATGGAGTATAAATGTAAGGAGTAGAAAGTACAGATAATGGAGTGTAAATGTAAGGAGTAGAAAGTACTGATAATGAAGTGTAAATGTAAGGAGTAGAAAGTACAGATAATGGAGTATAAATGTAAGGAGTAGAAAGTACAGATAATGGAGTGTAAATGTAAGGAGTAGAAAGTACAGATAATGGAGTGTAAATGTAAGGAGTAGAAAGTACTGATAATGGAGTATAAATGTAAGGAGTAGAAAGTACTGATAATGGAGTGTAAATGTAAGGAGTAGAAAGTACAGATAATGGAGTATAAATGTAAGGAGTAGAAAGTACAGATAATGGAGTGTAAATGTAAGGAGTAGAAAGTACAGATAATGGAGTGTAAATGTAAGGAGTAGAAAGTACAGATAATGGAGTGTAAATGTAAGGAGTAGAAAGTACAGATAATGGAGTATAAATGTAAGGAGTAGAAAGTACAGATAATGGAGTATAAATGTAAGGAGTAGAAAGTACAGATAATGGAGTGTAAATGTAAGGAGTAGAAAGTACAGATAATGGAGTATAAATGTAAGGAGTAGAAAGTACAGATAATGGAGTATAAATGTAAGGAGTAGAAAGTACAGATAATGGAGTGTAAATGTAAGGAGTAGAAAGTACTGATAATGAAGTGTAAATGTAAGGAGTAGAAAGTACAGATAATGGAGTATAAATGTAAGGAGTAGAAAGTACAGATAATGGAGTGTAAATGTAAGGAGTAGAAAGTACTGATAATGGAGTGTAAATGTAAGGAGTAGAAAGTACTGATAATGGAGTGTAAATGTAAGGAGTAGAAAGTACTGATAATGGAGTGTAAATGTAGAGTAGAACTAAAAAATCAGCTGAAAAAAAAATTACTCCAGTAAAGTACAAACAGTTACAATTTCTACTAAAGTAAGGTAACAAAGTATTTGTACTCTGTTACTTGACACCTCTGCTGATTACCAAAATATGGGTCCCCACGAAAAAAAACATTTCCTGCAATTAAGTTAAAAGTTCAGTAAATTAAGTAATAAAATAGTAAAAAAAAGTTCAAGTAGTAATAAAAGGCAACATTCAATTATTTATTCTAATAATAAAAGAAACATCATTAAAGTACAGGTTCATTCAAAGCAAAATCCAAAATATTTATGCTTATCTGAGCTGAAACAATAACCTTTCTGATTCCAATAACCAATAATCATACATCCATCCATTCATCCATCCATGTTTACACTAGACTCCTTATAGGAAATGTAGTAAGCATGTGTGAACACAAAGTCCCTGGCAAAAAAAATGGCTTGAATGGAAAAAAGATCATGGGAACACAAGAAAGAAGGTCATCTATGTGAACTTCAACCCTGCAAAACTTGTAAACATCATCTGATGGAAAGCGAGAGAGCGGGACGTGGTTCATTCTTTTCTGGGAACAAAATGTGGAAAATATTTGTCCCGCTTTATTTTAATAGCTCCCAATTGATTATCTACAAGAGCAAACGGTAGACTAACTGCTGATTATCAGCTGTCGTACTTTTCTTTATGTTCAGATTTAATAGATTGATGATGATTGGTTGAATGTTAATTACAGACTTGGTGAGCACCTTTAACACACATACAGTGGATTACAGCAGTGTAGGTTATTACAGCTTCAGCTTCTTAGCTATTGGCTATTACAGCTACAGAACGTCGACTGAATCACATCATAGGACCAGCTAACCGCCTGGTGGCTCCACCCCAGTGAAAACAAATAACAGCAGTGTCTGGTGGGAGCAGTATGAATGATTAAACCTGAGACAATATGAAGAAGCAGCCAGCTCAGAAAGTCCTGCCCGTCAATAAGATGAGCTAGTCTGCTTTGTATTTAAGCCTCAAACTGAAAAGCTCCTCCTTGTTGTGGATATATATATATATATATATACATATATATATATATATATATATATATATATATATATATATATATATATATATATATATATATATATACACAGATATAGACTTTAAATTGTTTATACCGTTTTCAGCATATTATGATTTCATCTGTGATTTTAAATATCGCCGCTGTCCAAAGAAAACCAAGTATCTAAAATCTTTGCTATGTTGAGTTTTCTACAAATGTTTAACTCTATAGTTTTCCTTTATATTGTGGCTGTATAAAAGAAGGGGAATCCCAACCAATTACTGTCAACATCCTAACCCCTTCTAGCCAATCAGGGCCCAGAGCAACTGCAGATGGTTTAAGGTATGTGAGGAAGAATGGACCAATAGGAATGTTCCCAAACAGCTTAGAAATAATTCTGGTTCCATCGACTAACATTAAGTGAAGACAGGTTTCGTCCTCTCCTGTGAAGTTGCCATTTGGGAGGCTGTTGTGTTTCTTTGGACAGTGATGATGCTCTGAACTGATCTTCCTCCTCATTTTAACGGCAAGTTAGGAAGTTACGACACAGTAAAGGGAGATGGAACAGGTACGAGCGTGCACCTACTTTGCTTTATAAGACACAATTCCGGGTTCGTACCATGTGATACTGTAAGCAGCCATTTTTAAATGTAATTTGAGGAAAACTGTCAAACTTTGATTTTTCTACATTACCTGAATGAAGCAGCTGCCATTTACCTTGTGTCAGGGCGTGCATTACAGGGGCGATTGGAGGGGTTTGACCACCCCGACCCACCCCAAACATTTATATATCCCTCTACCCTATAATGTTATATATTATAATAAATGTACAGGATCCATGCCTGGGAGAATCCTGTAATACAATTTCACACACCCCTAAAGTGGATCATACCATTCCTGTCTCGTCAGCCTGTCTCATGCTAATAATCGAAGCTGCTATCTAGTTTTCTTAAATACACTTTATTACCTTCAGTATGAGTTGCTGTATCTATATAATATTTGACACAACAGCCATACACTGCAGAATATGAGTGTAATATGAGTGTAATGACTGGTAGCATCCAGTAGCACTGTGTGTGTGTTGGTGGGACTGACTAGCTGGTCATTATGCTCTATAATATATTGTTTACAAGCCCTGGCTACCGAGTTTGCTGTGTGGTATACGCCAGACATTACATTAAACAAGCAAGACACTGTAAGGATTGTAAGACTTCACTGAAGCACGTGCCTGTGCTGTACTGGTTTCATTGTGTAATTGTGAAAATGTTATAATGACTGGACCAATAAAAATATAAAAATCTGGTTCCATTGACTTACATTAGAAGTAATAGTAGTAGTGGAAACAACTGGCGGGGGACGCACCAAGGTAATCACAGAGTAGCCAGACTTTCATATAAGCACTCTGATTAAACTCCATAGACCGCGAACGCCAGCTCTTCAATCTCTTTAAGGCTATACAGATCACTGGACGTAGTCTTTAAATGACTAATTAGTTTAGTCACTTCTTACTGTACTCCAGCTGAACACTTGCTGCTGAGATTATTATGCTGTCTTCAGCTGAAACTGTGAAAAAGCTTCCACGCTACTGACATTTCCACTCATCAGAGAGATCAGAACGTGACTGTCTGTGCACGCACGTAAGACCAGAGCTGGCTATCACTTGTAATACCGATGTCAGGGTTCAGTTCGTACTAATAATTAAAGCTTCCCATATATCTGCACATACTACATCAGCCGCTGTTCTACCACGGTCCCAAGGACCGTCCCTGAGAGCATCCTCGCTGGGAGCGGGAGAGCCTTTAAAAGCCATGATGTGTATTTATGGCACAAGAGAGTGTGTGCATTCCCGCAGACAGAGGCTGAATCATAGGCACCATCCTGAGCCTGGACGCCATCTTAACAGCTGAGCGTGGGGGAGGCACACCGGACCTGCTTCCGTGCAGACACACGTTTCACAAGTCACCGCGTACATGCTTTTCACATACACGCCCGGATCGGCGGGAAAACCGAGGCAGCGTGCTGCTTTCGCTAATTAGTTTGGGCGGAAAGGCCGGAGTGTGAAGGTTAAATAAAGGTTAAATAAAGAGCAGGTCTGTCATCTCTGCGGCTGACATTATCCCCGACCAAACCTCGGCCCTGAGGGGGGAAAAGGGAGGGATGAAAGGTACGACTCTAAAAAAGGTTATTAAGTCATGTAGACGCAGAAGATGAAATACATGTTTTGTTCTGAGGAAGCAGAAGTCTCCCCAACTGAAGGCCACATTGCTCAAATACAATTAAAGTGAAATGACATCATCCAGTGCTACCTGAATATGAATACCAGTGAATATATATTCATTTAGTTTCGCCCAGTTTATTTCTGCTTCACCTTCTTACCAATGAGGGCCAAATATCCGCTGCCATAGTTAAAGGAATTCTTTCTACATACTTGCATCTAGTGTTTTTTGAAGGGGCTCATGCACTAGTTTCGTCAGTTTGTACCTGAAACTAAAGAGTAAACAAACATACATGTTTATTGACACTATGGAGAAATGGCAAACAACAACCTACAACTATTATTACTATCACTAATACTACTACAATCACTATCACTGATAGTTCTACTACTGCTATAGCATTTACTACTAGTGCTGCTATAATTACTCTCACTACCACTGCTATTACTACACTACTATTACAATCACTATCACTGATAATTCTACTACTGCTATAGCATTTACTACTAGTGCTGCTATAATTACTCTCACTACCACTGCTATTACTACACTACTACTACAATCACTATCACTGATAATTCTACTACTGCTATAGCATTTACTACTAGTGCTGCTATAATTACTCTCACTACCACTGCTATTACTACACTACTACTACAATCACTATCACTGATAATTCTACTACTGCTATAGCATTTACTACTAGTGCTGCTATAATTACTCTCACTACCACTGCTATTACTACACTACTATTACAATCACTATCACTGATAATTCTACTACTGCTATAGCATTTACTACTAGTGCTGCTATAATTACTCTCACTACCACTGCTATTACTACACTACTACTACAATCACTATCACTGATAATTCTACTACTGCTATAGCATTTACTACTAGTGCTGCTATAATTACTCTCACTACCACTGCTATTACTACACTACTATTACAATCACTATCACTGATAATTCTACTACTGCTATAGCATTTACTACTAGTGCTGCTATAATTACTCTCACTACCACTGCTATTACTACACTACTATTACAATCACTATCACTGATAATTCTACTACTGCTATAGCATTTACTACTAGTGCTGCTATAATTACTCTCACTACCACTGCTATTACTACACTACTACTACAATCACTATCACTGATAATTCTACTACTGCTATAGCATTTACTACTAGTGCTGCTATAATTACTCTCACTACCACTGCTATTACTACACTACTATTACAATCACTATCACTGATAATTCTACTACTGCTATAGCATTTACTACTAGTGCTGCTATAATTACTCTCACTACCACTGCTATTACTACACTACTATTACAATCACTATCACTGATAATTCTACTACTGCTATAGCATTTACTACTAGTGCTGCTATAATTACTCTCACTACCACTGCTATTACTACACTACTACTACAATCACTATCACTGATAATTCTACTACTGCTATAGCATTTACTACTAGTGCTGCTATAATTACTATCCCTACCATTGCTATTACTACACTACTACTACTATCACTGATATTACTATTACTACTATCACTATTACTGTTACTATTACTCACTATTACTACTATACCTTTTACTACTACTGCTGCTGCTATAATTACTATCCCTACCATTGCTATTACTTCACTACTAATACTACAATCAATGATATTACTACTACTACTATACCTATTACTACTATCACTGATATTACTACTACTACTATACCTATTACTACTACTACTATCACTGATATTACTACTACTACTATACCTATTACTACTACTACTATCACTGATATTACTACTACTACACCTATTACTACTACTACTATCACTGATATTACTACTACTACTATACCTATTACTACTACTACTATCACTGATATTACTACTACTACTATACCTATTACGACTACTACTATCACTGATATTACTACTACTACTATACCTATTACTACTTCTACTATCACTGATATTACTACTACTACACCTATTACTACTACTACTATCACTGATATTACTACTACTACTATACCTATTACTACTACTACTATACCTTTTACTACTACTACTATCACTGATATTACTACTACTACTATACCTATTACTACTACTACTATCACTGATATTACTACTACTACTATACCTATTACTACTACTACTACTATACCTTTTACTACTACTACTATCACTGATATTACTACTACTACTATACCTATTACTACTATCACTGATATTACTACTACTAATATACCTATTACTACTACTACTATCACTGATATTACTACTACTACTATACCTATTACTACTACTACTATCACTGATATTACTACTACTACACCTATTACTACTACTACTATCACTGATATTACTACTACTACTATATCTATTAATACTACTACTATACCTTTTACTACTACTACTATCACTGATATTACTACTACTACTATACCTATTACTACTACTACTATCACTGATATTACTACTACTACTATACCTATTACTACTACTACTGTCACTGATATTACTACTACTACTATACCTATTACTACTACTACTATCACTGATATTACTACAACTACACCTATTACTACTACTACTATCACTGATATTACTACTACTACTATACCTATTACTACTACTACTATACCTTTTACTACTACAACTATCACTGATATTACTACTACTACTATACCTATTACTACTACTACTATCACTGATATTACTACTACTAATATACCTATTACTACTACTACTATCACTGATATTACTACTACTAATATACCTATTACTACTACTACTATCACTGATATTACTACTACTACACCTATTAGTACTACTACTATCACTGATATTACTACTACTACTATACCTATTACTACTACTACTATACCTTTTACTTCTACTACTATCACTGATATTACTACCATTATACCTACTACTAATACTACTATCACTGATATAACTACCATTATACCTACTACTACTACTATCACTGATATTACTACCATTATACCTACTACTACTACTACTACTACTATCACTGATATTACTACCATTATACCTACTACTACTACTATTACGACTATCACTGATATTACTACCATTATACCTACTACTACTACTACTAATACCACTATTACTGATATAACTACCATTATACCTACTACTACTACTAATACTACTATCACTGATATAACTACCATTATACCTACTACTACTACTAATACTATCACTGATATTACTACCATTATACCTACTACTACTATCACTGATATTACTACCATTATACCTACTACTACTACTACTATCACTGATATTACTACCATTATACCTACTACTACTACTACTACTACTATCACTGATATAACTACCATTATACCTACTACTACTATCACTGATATTACTACTACTACTATACCTATTACTACTACTACTATCACTGATATTACTACTACTACACCTATTACTACTACTACTATCACTGATATTACTACTACTATACCTATTACTACTACTACTATACCTTTTACTACTACTACTATCACTGATATTACTACTACTACTATACCTATTACTACTACTACTATCACTGATATTACTACTACTACTATACCTATTACTACTACTACCACTGATATTACTACTACTACTACACCTATTACTACTACTACTATCACTGATATTACTACTACTACTATACCTATTACTACTACTACTATCACTGATATTACTACTACTACACCTATTACTACTACTACTATCACTGATATTACTACTACTACTATCACTGATATTACTACTACTACTATACCTATTACTACTACTACTATCACTGATATTACTACTACTAATATACCTATTACTACTACTACTATCACTGATATTACTACTACTACTATACCTATTACTACTACTACTATCACTGATATTACTACTACTACACCTATTACTACTACTACTATCACTAATATTACTACTACTACTATATCTATTACTACTACTACTATACCTTTTACTACTACTACTATCACTGATATTACTACTACTACAATACCTATTACTACTACTACTATCACTGATATTACTACTACTACTATACCTATTACTACTACTACTATCACTGATATTACTACTACTACTATATCTATTACTACTACTACACCTATTACTACTACTACTATCACTGATATTACTACTACTACTATACCTATTACTACTTCTACTATCACGGATATTACTACTACTTCACCTATTACTACTACTACTATACCTATTACTACTACTACTATCACTGATATTACTACTACTACTACACCTATTACTACTACTACTATCACTGATATTACTACTACTACTATACCTTTTACTTCTACTACTATCACTGATATTACTACCATTATACCTACTACTACTACTACTAATACTACTATCACTGATATAACTACCATTATACCTACTACTACTACTATTACTACTATCACTGATATTACTACCATTATACCTACTACTACTACTACTAATACCACTATCACTGATATAACTACCATTATACCTACTACTACTACTATTACTACTATCACTGATATTACTACCATTATACCTACTACTACTACTACTACTAATACTACTATCACTGATATAACTACCATTATACCTACTACTACTACTACTACTAATACTATCACTGATATTACTACCATTATACCTACTACTACTACCACTGATATTACTACCATTATACCTACTACTACTACTACTACTATCACTGATATTACTACCATTATACCTACTACTACTACTACTACTACTACTACTATCACTGATATAACTACCATTATACCTACTACTACTACTACTATCACTGATATTACTACTACTACTATACCTATTACTACTACTTCTATCACTGATATGACTACCACTATACTTACTACTACTACTATCACTGATATTACTACCATTATACCTACTACTACTACTACTACTATCACTGATATTACTACCATTATACCTACTACTACTACTACTATCACTGATATTACTACCATTATACCTACTACTACTACTACTACTACTATCACTGATATTACTACCATTATACCTACTACTACTACTACTATCACTGATATTACTACTACTACTATACCTATTACTGATACTACTACTATACCTTTTACTACTACTGCTGCTATAATTACTATCGCTACCATTTCTATTACTACACTACTACTATCACTGATATTACTACTACTATACCTACCACTACTACTGCTACAATCACTATCACCTACTACTACTACTAATACTACTATCACTGATATAACTACCATTATACCTACTACTACTACTACTACTATCACTGATATTACTACTACTACTACACCTATTACTACTACTACTACTATCACTGATATTACTACTACTACTATACCTATTACTGATACTACTACTATACCTTTTACTACTACTGCTGCTATAATTACTATCGCCACCATTGCTATTACTACACTACTACTATCACTGATATTACTACTACTATACCTATTACTACTACTGCTGCTATAATTACCATCACTACTATTGCTATTACTGCACTACTACTACTACAACTATCACTACCATCACAATTACTGCACTACCAATACTACTACTACCACTGCAATTACTGCACTACTACTACTACTACAATACTACTACTACAATCATTACCACTGCAATTACAGCACTACTACAGCTACTACTACCACCATCATCATTACTACTACTAGCACAATTACTATCACGGCTATTACTATCACTATTACCATCACTACTACTACTCCTATTATTACTATCTACTGGAAAAAAGTGATTAAACATAGTTTGAGTTGTTGTCTTAAAACTGCCTTAAGGGCCTTAAATCTTTGGAGAATAAAGTTTTAGCACCACATAAAAACTAGATAATGATCTGGATAATGATCTTATATCTCATTTGAGCTTTATCTTATAAACATGTTTTTATTTTATAAACTAAATGGACTTTATTAAATAACAATATTATTCTACTCTGCCTCTGCAACACGAACACCAACAGTCAGAGGGCTAACTGGGACCCTAAAAACGAGAGCCAATACACACTAATCTTCAACTTCTCCACATCCCTCACCTTCCCACCAGGAGGTCAGATTTCAATTTCAAAGGAAAAACTCTTCTGCTCAGACTTTTTCTTTTCTGTTTTCTAAGACTTTTATTTCCAGAGTTTGTGGTATTTCCACCTCCAACTATCATAATCACTGTCAATTTTCAGAAACCAAACCTAATTTTAGATTAGGCATGAAATGTCATTTATTTCAACAATAGGCCAACCAATCTTCCAATTCTGCACAAAGTACCTAGATTATGCAGCAGATCTTCTTCACCAGGAGATGCTGACCCTTTTCTAGGGTTTCTGTCAGCGCTCGGTGGGCTTAACATGGAAAGTCTGCATTTTTCTGGAAATTCTTCAGATGGCAACAAAGACAGACTGATTTGTGAGCGCGAGTCAGAATAATTATCGTAGAGCTGTATGGGAGAACACAGCAGATGAAGGACCCCATGGGAATCCTTTTGTCTGCCGAATAAGTCAGCGTGGCACTGAATGCTTGAAATACAGCGTGTTGGTTCTCAAACAAGAAGAGCTCAGGCTTCAAACAGTGCTGCTATCTGAAGAGTGACAAATGAAAAATAATTCCAGCACTGCGAAGGTAGTGACTAAATTAACTGATAAAGAGTATTCATACTTTCTCACTGGCATTGCTGTAATTTCTTTTCTTGGACTAGTCTGGAATGCAATGTTACTTTATGGGGGCTCTGTTTCAGTCTCCCTTAATATGGGCAAACACACACATATACACTCCAATTTACAGCTATGCACTTGTGGTCACTGTTATCTGCTAGACGTCGGACAGGATCCTGAGCAAATTGAGCTGTTGTAAAACATCGGATGTGCTAGCCATAAACATCTGCCGAGCTCCATAAAGCTGACCATGTTTGTAACTGACCATATGTTCAAATCATCAGATGTGGCCCGGCGTGTGTGACTTCCAAACCAGTTCCTAGAAGTTTCAACCCCAAATGTACAAACAAGTGATATAATTCAATAAAGCATGCACAACATCATCATGCAAGTGGTCCTTTTGGTAGGCATCTGGGGGGGGTTTGTTACTAGACAACAAAGTCATAACTGATCCGGGAAAGGCAGTAAAATGTGTTTTTTTGTCTTTGAGATATAAATTCAAATAGATTTTTTGCTTACATGATAATAAATGAACGCTGAAACCTGACTGACTGAGATTTCCTGCTGTGTTGTTATTGCTGCATCCCAATCCGCATAGTAGTGCACTAAGTATCCATCCATGCATTATCTTTCCCTTTATCCCGCTAGTTGGGGTCACGGGGGGGGGGGGCTGGAGCCAATCCCAGTGTCATTGGGCAAAGGCAGGGTACACCATGGCCAGTTTTGCCAGTCCATCACATGGCCACCTACGGGCAATTTAGAGTCAACCCATCATGCATGTGTTTGGACTGTGGGGGCAAACAGGAGTACCCAGAGAAAATCTACTCAAGCACAGGGAGAACATACACACTCCACACAGAACAACCTGGACCAGGAATCCAACCCAGATCGTCCTGTTGTGTGGCGACCACTACACCACCATGCAGCCCTGCGCACTAATTAGTATGCTAAAAATAGTGCATACATCATTATACGTGCACTCTTTAGTGTAGTAGATGAAGTAAAGAGGTATGTGATTTGGGATGCAGTGATAGATCAGCCAGTGAGACCAGTCCAGGAGCCGCTGAGCTGCTCATTAAACATGTAAGCCAGGTTTTAAGTATTTTTTCATTATGGAGCATTTACTGAAGTAACCTCATTCATTACTGAGGTTCGTATTTAACAAATCTGAACTACTTTATTTAAGGCACCCTAATGTAATCACAGCACCATTTAAGGTGGAACTGAAAAAGTTTACTCTCGTCCTATAAACAGAATCTATATGAAGGTAAAGCTTTTATCAAAACAGAAGCTGCTATATCTAAACTGGAGGAACACTGAAGCAGGAGCTATGTAATGCTAACTGTTTATGGTATTTGTTTTTACTTAAAAAGTAAAAAAAACAAGTATAGCTTTGAAAAGCAAAGTGTCCCCAAACTTTCCACCAGCACTGTATGCATTTCCAGCAAGGGAACGGAAAACCAACAAAGGATTTAGGTCAAGTACCGCTTCAGGCTTTATTTGCATTGTGACATGCAACAGAGCAGGAGATCTGTGTTTGTTTATTCTTCTCCCTGTGGTACCCTGGTTCATTCCCTCCAGATACAGGCAATATGCAAGCAGGGGAAACCCCTGCCAATCACTGCTACCAGCCTAATCAGCCTTCCAACCAATCAGAGCCCAGAGCAACTGCAGAGAGGTAAAAGCATCAACATTCAGATTCCACTGTTTGCCTGTCTGTGTCTGTTCATTTGTATTCTGTCACCGCCGTCTCTCTTATACTACTTCTGCACCAGCTGAGAGACAGGAATAAACGTGCACCTAATTTACTTTATTAAACTTTAAACAGGGTCCGTACGATGTGACATTACTATCGCAATACTGTAAACAAGCAATTTTTAAATCTAACTTCCGGAGAGCTATCAAAGTGTAAAATAAACCACCACCATATCATCATATTCTACTGCAGGGGTTCAGTATGGTCCAGTCAGAGGACGTATACTCAAGTATACTTTTTAGAAATGAGACTTTTAAAAGTCCTGTATCATTTTATCTCTTAATTACAAGATTTTAATTCTTGTTGCAACCTTTTTGGCACCAGTGCTACCTTCCTGTGAAGTTCACATACAGGCCTTCACATGAGGTAGATTCTATAAGACTATGTATGTAGTTTCTATATATGTAGTTAGGGCTTGTCTGCAAACAAGCTGTTTTCTTTCCCTGGGCACCATCTATTTAGTATTTTGTTCCATTTGAGGAATATCATGAATATTATAATATTTTTTTGGGTTTATTATTGGTGTAAACAAGTGGTCCACCTTACCATTTCACTACCAACTCATCAGAACATACAACTGCACGTGATACATACCCCACCTCCCTGACTAGACCATGTACCATCCATTAAATCAATACGGATATCAATATACAGTGAGCTGAGATTACATTATTTGATGCTCATCAGCTCAATAAGTTGTGCCAATGAGAGTGTTGATATGATAACCGGGATCTGATTAGGATTAAAACAGTAAAAACATTATATATACTATTCAAAACACCTCGTATGAGATCCTCATTGACAACATAATGACCATAGCAGTAGCTTGCGTGTGTCCCAGTAGAAGCAACAGGGTTTCTAGCAGATGGATGTGTCCAGCTGCTAGCTGCTCAGCAGAGATGTCAGTGGTCGTATAATAATGAGCACCCTGATGCGCCTTCAGTGACCCCCAACTCGAAAGGATTCCAGGGCGCACACAGAGTTGTGTGTCAATTTGATGCTCGTATCAAAGCGTGCAGAAGCCGCTGCAAGCTATTAACCTTGGGGTCTCCCCTCCAACCTTCAGACCCCCCCTCTGACTTGGACTGTATTGTCTTTGAAAATAAAACAGGCGGGCGGAAGATCTACGAACCAATTTTCCAGAAGAGTGACATGTCAGGCGAAATGAGTCTGCCGCCAGTGGCCTACTTTGCTAATACGCTCAGAAGGACCTGACGCCCAACATCCGAACGCTGGAGAACGGAGACAACGGTAAACAGTCGCACGACGCAGTAGAATAAAATAAAACTACTCATCCGAACAAAAGCGAGTAGCCTGCCGGAGGCCTGCAGCTGACCCTTTCGGATAAATCAGACGACCCTGAAGAAGTGCCGCTCACAATTTCAACTGAAGAAATGCCCCCAGTGCTTCATTTGGAGCCGGGTTTGCTTTTTCAGATACAGCAGAGAGGCTGACATGGTGGAAAGTCAGTAGGCCTTGTCTGTGTGCGTGGGTGTGTACTGAAGCCCTTGGCAGTGCCCCTAGCAGTGGGCACACGGAGTGTAATGCACTATGACGGCAGTCGGCGTTGGTGCAGCGATGACCAAAAGCCAGAGAAAGCTGCTGGTCAACCTACATACACACAGGCACTTACACAAAGACCTGAACATACCCGTAACCACACGCTTGTAAACAAACATCCACATCACACCTTTCTACTGCTTTATACAGACTCTATGGGCTACAGGTACACTTAACATTATAAAAAGATCTTTACCCCAGCATTTCTGCGTGACTTATAAACACAAACACAAGCATAACCTCCGAAGTGGGCGGGGCTGGCCACTGTCACGCACACCAATGACTTAGAGTGCTCATATCATAGAACATCATGTTCCCTCCTTTATTTTAAATGAATCATGTTAATGTATTATGTAAACATTCCTCACGGAGCAAAACACACAGTTCACTCCACAGTTTCCACAAACCATGCATGGAACAGAATCCTGTCATGAATGTCATGAAAAACAACTCATTTACATATACCCCCCAACTCAGACTGCAGTAGTTTAGCCCCGCCCATTCACGTTGACGTTCGAAGGAGTGTTTGAGCCTGGATTGTTTTGTTTTTTTTTAACAAGGAACTATACAGAGCAGCCAATCAGAATAGAGATTTCCATGCATTGTTCCAAAAAGCCATCGGATACCAGGATGGCAATATAAGAAGCGATAAATTATTAAAAAAGCTAGGGCTGCACCTAACAATAAATTTCTTAATCGATTAATTTAACAACCTTATTTTTTAATTAGTTGATTCATTTAACGACTAATTTTTTGATTACTCTAATGTGAGTGTGTTAGGAGGCACAAGGAAATTACGTGACCATTCTAGACTAAATGTATTAAAGGATACCTTAAAGGCAAACGTAGCCTACACACCTCACACACAAGAACTCTGATAGTTAGTGGACTATATATTTTGTCAGAGAGTCGTTTGAGAAGCAGCTATGTGTGTTTTAAAGCTCCCGTGGTATCTAGAACAGTCTTAGGTTCTACACTGGACGATTAAGAAACGGTTAACAATGAGACTTTTCAAGAGATACTACTGAAAGAAACATGTTACACGTGTTAATAATCTTAAAATAATCTATAAGATCAGATAAACAGGTAAACAGGTGCTGTCCTGCTGCTGTGCTGATGAAGCTCTACGGGATGTTTGATCTTCAAGATCTCGTGTACAGCAGTTGTACTGTTGTGATCGTCTCCACTGTGCAGAGCTGACAGAGCACCACACTGTTGTGTTTCTGTATAAAACACTCCCACAACTTTAGATACACGAGAGTAATTGTTTGTAGCTGCAGCTCGCGCTCTGGATAAATCCATGCTTTCAGCAGATGCGGCCATCTTTGCGATGCATTGACGCATGTTATTTTTTGCCCCAGCCCTGAAAACAGTGTGACTGGAAGTACAGACTCTTCTTATGTGTATATCTACCCAAGTTTTAGCTTAAGCATGTCGCAATAGGCAATATTCCAATAGAACCACTCAGAAAATGAAATACTAACAGCTACTAACTACAGAACTGTAGGTACTAAATATGGCGGCATCACTGCAGCATGTCTGGGTTTGGTTTAATTTTTTAATTAAATTAAAGCATCTAACTTTAAAAAAAGATTTGAAAGCTACATTAAGCTACATTCTTCCTAATTAGAAACTGCCCAATGCATGTTTCTCTGCAAGGCTCCTAAAGAGCCAAGGCTTGCATGGACTTGAAGGTATTGAGAAGTGAGTTGTAAACAAAGCAGAGCTGCGCTAACAGTTCTAGCTAGGCTGTATTCCGATTAGGAGCTGTTTGTCAGAGTTTATCAGTCTCTACATGGACCTTGGCGTTCATTAGTTACTCAGGGAAACCCCTTATGCTGTAATATGTGAGTTAAGGCAGTGGTCATTACTGCCTCACACACCTAATTCTCAACACTAGGTGTAAGAACAATCTTAATGTTTGATCTGACTTTACAGGCTTCATGTAAATGTTAATTGGCTGTTCTCCAAACAGCGGAGTAACTTCTCTCCCTACTCTTCCACTCGAGGTCAGTCCCAGCACAGGGAAGCGCTCATTAGGCTTTAACGGTTTGTACCGGTAATGTAATGCCGTCTCTCTGATGCTGCGCGTACGAGGTAATTTGATCTGTTTTGTCTTTAGCCCTCTAACAACGTGTAACGATCATTATAATGATTAAAAATACATTAGCCCTAATTTCACACATTATACGGTAACTACAACGACAGTCTATTTACTGTAAGGGTTAAAGAAAGGTCATGTTTTCTCTGTAGGTACTGAATAAAAAGCTCACAAAGGGGTTAATTAAAAAAAGGTGGAATGAAAATTAGTGACGTGCTAAAATTGTGGCACTGCTTTCAGTCCATAAAAGAGAAGAAACAAAGAGAAATAAATTCTAGCACAACAACGCCATCTGTAGCCAGATTTGAAGGCAAAAAAAAACAACTGAAAAAATACTAAACTAAAAAAAAATATCAATAATAATAATAATAAAGCTGTTTGGATGCTGTGCTTTGGATGACCATATATATATATATATATATATATATATATATATATATATATATATATATATATATATATATATATATATATATATAAATATATATCATCGCTGTCCAATGAAAAACAAGTATCACGAAAATTGCAACTTTACAAGACAGACCAAAACCATACTTCACTTTCAATGTAAGTCAATGGAACCAGAATTTTTTCCAAGCTGTTTTGGAGCACTAATGGTCCAGTCATTATGAAATTGCAACACAATGTTAACGGCCATAGACGTGTTCATCGACAAATTATATATAATTATAGATTTTTAACTTTATTACACTGTAGGCTTTTTGTGTTTATTGCAATCACTTAATTATACAAATCCAAAGGCCAATATAAAGATTATCATCCTTATGCTTCTAATGATTATGTATGAACTGAAATATTCAGTGCTTAGCCTCTTTCTAATGTGTTTTTATCTAAATGAGGTTAGCTGCTAATGAAAAAAAAAACAAATACATAAATAGTTGGCTCTTCAAAGCTCAAAAGCTTGTAAAGTCAGAGCTACAGATGGCAAGTTAACTTATATGATTGTCCTACATGCAGACGCTGCTCACTACAGTGAAACAGAAGAAGCGCACTGAGAGTGAAATGTGACGATATTGATATTCAGCTGCTTTATCTGGGATGTAAACTGAGCCTCCAGGGCTACAATACTTTCATTAATAACACAACAATGTTTCATTCAGAAAAACCTACTGGAAACCTTTTTCCTAATACTCTCCATCCAAGAAAGGGTGAAAATAAAAACAATACACTGACCCTAACAAACAGAATCATGGAATCAAGACTTATAACTGCATAATATACTGAAGTGAAACAATACTGGCCAAGCACCTCAAAATGATTCCCATGCTTGGCATTAATATCCACTTATCTCTGATGATTAAGGTTGACTCCAACATCTAATCAAGCCAATGAGTCACAGACATCGTAGCCAGGCACAAACAACCTGCCAGAAATGAATGTGAAAAGAAATAAATAATGAAATGAGGAAGAATACATGGAGGGAAAAAAACACACCAAAACAAGTCCTTCCTTTTCACAACCCCCTGGCTTCAACCAATCAGTGACAGGAAGAAACCCCTCCATTGCCCCTCCTCTGTCACTCTGAAACTGTAAGAGCGGAGAGAGGGAGGCAGCGAGCGAGAGAAAGAGAGTGCTAGCGTGGTGTATACACACAGGCTCTGTATGAGAGAGAGGGAGAGGGGTGGGAGAGAGCGAGAAGAGAACTGAGAAGAGAACACACGAGAAACAGAGAGAGCGGCTCGGCCCGGTGCTTGACAGGAGGCAGGACTTAATGAATTTGACGTTAAAGTTAGGTGAAGCCCTGCAAGCAGACATAAGAACGAGAGCTCATCGGTGGCTGCTGATGCCACGTGGATATGAGGAAGTGTGGACAGAGGAGAAGCAGAAACAGTGCGCGCCTGCTCTGGGACTGAAGAAGACGACGGCAACGACACAGGGATGCTTATCGTTTCTGAAATAAAGGGACGACTCTAGCTTTCCTCAGAAACGGCATGGCACTGTTTGTGAGCAACCGACACGCACTTGCCTAAAGACAGCAGACCGCCTCTCTGATTAAGGGTTCCTCGAACAGCTATGAGTGCGACACTTCAGATAAGTGCGCACTTATGTTAACTGAGTTGGGGCAGAATGCTGACCTTCTTCAAGATCTTAAATCTCCGTATCCGCAGAGACGAGTTTATCTCAATTTGAGGCTCACCTGCCACAGTTAGAGGATCACTACTTTAGGGCAAAACAACAGACTTTCCAGAGAGAAGTGAAAAAGTGGCATTCGGACTGGCATGGGGTAGAAGCAACTGCTGGCCATTGGTCAACTGCTCTGTACTCATTGGGAACTTTTCTGTCTCAGAACTGGAGCAGCACTGAGACCTCAAGCGCTTTTAGGACTCACGGCTGCAGACAGTCGAGCAGCCCTTGTTCAAGTGGTGGATCTCTGACTTCTTAGCGGTGAGGAATATTTATTAGTTTCTTCACTAATTCTTTAATAACTTGATGAATGTATGAAACAGGACTGCTTGGGAAACTTTTGTAGCTGTATTTGAGGTTTAATTCCACTCTTTGGTTTCTCCCTCTCTTCTTCTTCTCCCTTTGCTAAACAGATACTAAAGACCACACGATCAGTGGTCTTTCAGGCTCTTGCGCTCCCATCTTGCTCACTGTTTTGTAGCAGTGCTCTCGCTGGGTGGACGTCTACCCCTGTAGCACTCTGGCTGCTCCGCCAACCTCCAGCAGCCTCCTGACGGCACGATGCTGTGCGCTCAGGGTGTGGCCGCCCCTCTGATGCTGAGTTTCCTCGTGCTGCACTTGGCCACGGCTACCCTACACCCCGGATGCCTCAAAGTATCCGACATCCTCAGCTGCAGCAACCTCGGGTTGGAGCAGGTGCCCAAACAGTTGCCTGCGACAGCCGGCACGCTGGACTTCAACCACAACCGGCTGATGAAGTTAGAAGAGGGCAGCTTCGCCGGTCTACCCCATCTTGTGACCCTGCGGTTGGCCCACAACTGTTTGAGCAACCTCTCCCCTGGAACCTTCCGAAACACGAGCAGCTTGCGACACCTTGACCTGTCCTCCAACCAGCTCAACAAAGTGGATAACTATTACTTTCAGGAGCTGGTAGTCATGGAAGAGCTGCTCCTCTTCAACAATCACATCGTTAGAGTAGAGAGCAATGCCCTGATCGGCCTGGTGAACCTGCGCAAGGTCTACCTAAGCCACAATCGTCTGACCGATTTCCCCTTCTTCTCCATTCAGGAGCACAGCCATCCGTTCCTCGTCACGCTGGACCTAAGCTCCAACCGCATGCCCAAGCTTCCCCTTGAGGCCATCGCAGCTCTGCCGGCCTCGGTGCAGGGCGGACTCTTCTTGCATAACAACAGCCTGATCTGCGAGTGTGCAATGTACGGCATGTTCAGACGATGGGAGCAAAAAGGCTTCATGTCGGTCAAGGACTACCGAGAGGAGCACACGTGCCTAGTCTACGGGGAACCTCGTGCCTCGGTGCAGTTTCTTCAGCACACTCGCTTCTTTGAAAACTGCACCCTAAAGCTGCAGCCCCTGTTAACAGAGCCTGAGAGTAATTTGCAAGTATTTGCTGGAGATTCAGTGCTGTTGGAATGCCAAACGTCACTAAGGGGACAGCACCTCACCTACCAGTGGGTGTCCCCTCACCAGGAATATATCGCCCCGCCAGGTAACAACAATGCAATGCGCATGTACGCAAACGGAAGCCTGGAGATCCTTGCAGCCCGAGTGGAGGACTCCGGTGTTTACTGGTGCATGGTTCTGGACCGCCACCAGTCGCGCAACGAAACGCGGGAGATAAACGTAACGGTGACCATGCGGCACCATGAGCTCGAGCCCTTCAACACGGGCTTCACCACTCTGCTGGGATGTGTGGTTAGCCTGGTCCTGGTCCTCATGTACCTTTACTTGACTCCCTGTCGCTGCTGGTGCCGCAAGCAGGTGCCACCTGCCGCGCCCAGTCCTGCAAACGAGTGCAGCGCCCAGTCTTCGATTCTGACGCCCACGCCGCCTGCCACCACTGAGGGTCCCGGCCGCAAGGTCAGTAACAACAAGCATGTGGTCTTTCTGGAGCCAATCAAGGAGGCACAGAATGGGAGGCCAAGGGAGGCACTGGCCTCTGAGCATCCAAAACTGCACGTACTGCGAAGTGATGTTGACTCTGTCACCTCGGTTTTCTCAGACACCACTATCGTGCCATAACATGAGCTTGCCCTCATCACCCCCCCCCACCCCACCCCCACCCCCCCCCCCAGCCCTAACTCCACTAAAATAGTGGGCCCTTCAACGTGGCAGTCTGCAACTTGTACTGCCTCTCAGGACAGAACAGGGAGAGGGCTTTTTTCAAGCCCACTGGCCAGACAGGGAGCAGAGAAACAAGGTAGCGAAAAAACACAGGACAGCAGAGGGTAGAACGAAACAAACAAACAAACAAACAAACAAACAAACAAACAAAAAAACACAGGTAAGGAAATCAATGGAGCCGAGCACTGCCCAAAACATGTACATGGAGCTTAAGGCTTGAATGAGCCAACAGTGGCTCAGAGGAAGGTACGCATGATGCTTTTTGATGCAAATGCAGAACACTGAGGGCGGACGTGCCCTTTTAGCACTGCTTGAGCCTTGAAGGAATGATAGCTGTACAGTAGATGCCTTGTTTAGAGCCTATAAGCCACTGCCTTGTACTGTATAACCATACTTCTACTACAAATAGCACAAGAGTTATTACAGCGAATGGGATGTGATAGTTATGCAGAGTTTTTTTTTTTAAACAAGTCTAAAATGTGGAGTCAACTTTTATCCACACTTAATTTTATACTCATGCGTGCCCCTTGTAGCCATTTTGGTAAACTGTGAGAGTATGTGTGTAAGAGATGGTGTTTTTTGGGCGAGATACACAAAGGACCAGACAAAACGGTGAAGAACTGTCCCATGACTGCACTTCAGGATGAGCTGAGCTGTCTAACAAGTTTCTTATTAACGCTCAGCCTCGTAGCTTGCGCCTGCTAACAACTGGATGGATATTAAAGGGACAGATATAATCTTGCCCTGGCGAGATTGTAACTAGACTGAAAGGACAATGTGAAACAGCCTACACTGGAATACTCCTCCTCCCCCCACTTTAACATTCCACTTCCCCCTATTCCCACTATCCTGTTCCCTCCTGTTTTTTTTTCTCCCCCCACCACAGACCCCTTCCTTATCAGTCTCTTAATAAACCATTCTGCTTCGACTCCAGAGGTAAATGTCTTCCTTACTTTTATTATTATTGTTAGACACAAAGCTCTCTGATAAAGATTCTCATCAGAGCTCAGAGCAACATATGCACCTGCTTCTAAAAGACTGTAACGTAAGTGTATGAATGAGTGACAATGGGCGAAGAAGAAGTACAGAGCATGAAACAAATGTATAAAAACTGATTACATCTGGGCTGTATATACCTGTATGCTAGTAACATCACAGTGAGTTACATTACAGTGGGGACACAGACTGAAGCCAATTCAGTAATGTCACTAGCAGCGCGTCTCCGAGGTGGAAAAACGCTCCGTCAGTGGAAACGGAAAATTTTAATTACATAGGTCTACGGCTTGGCAACATGCTGTGACAAACGAAATTAAAATCTGCAGAGGAACTTTTTTTCTTTTTTTTTTTTACTACGGAACATTACCCTAGTGCCGAAGCCCCTCCTCTCCCTGAATATCTGCATACTAAATCCTGCTCTCCATCTGTGTTTCCAATTAAACTGCACTCCAACTCCATCATGAGCACCATCACCCTCATAATCAGCATGATCATCACAGCTTTCACTGTTACAATCACAATCACCGTGCTGTGTGTTGTTAACCCATTTAAAAAAATAATAATAATAAATAACTCACCGCATCCTAAGACAGGGGTGCTACTACTACTACTGCACTCGATCCAGATAACGAAAGTCTTGGAGAGCATCTAAATATCAAGGTTAGGTCTGCTGGAGCTGGACACTGCAGGGTGGTAGATCTCCAGGAGCAGGTTTGGGCACAACTGTTCTAAGACTATATGGAAAAACAACAGCTGAGCTATTCTGAAGTATTAGAACTGCGTGAGCATAGGTTGGACATGCCAGGAGGACCTGGGATTACTTTCAGGACTTTATAGCTGTCCTGTCTGAGAGACATGCTTTTAAAAACTTATGGTCAGAAACCTTAAAAAAAAGTGTTGAGTGTTGCAGCAGGGGGTGCTGTACCAACAGCCAAGCTGACTGGTCAACTTTCAACTGGTTAGTGGTCACGGTAGACCAGCAGTCTGACGGGACTCTTGCGAAACTGGTTTACTCCTGTAAGCACATGTATGATGATTTACCATCAACTCTTCTTTCCAACAACAAGCGCAGCACAAGTCCAACATGTTTAGCTGTAGAGCAGATCCTGTGTACAAATCTGTCCTCTATTGCCCCTGAAGCTCTGATCGTTTAAACAGCCTCAGTGAAGTAAGATCGCATCTTCACAGTGAGGCAAAACTGATTGATTGCAATGCATAGGCAGTGCACTGTTGTCTGCGTTCACACTTGCGTTGAGTTTGTTTCTGGTCTAACGCAGCTCAGAGTTTAGTGATTTTATGCCTCAGATACACCAGCTTACTAGGTCTGGTTGGTATGTTTGGCCAGAAACGTCACCGAAGTGTGCTGGATACATCTTATGCACATTATAATTTCTAAAACCTGTAGAAGCTTCAGGACGCCTAAGATGTTCATCGCCTCCAAAGTCTTTCCTCGCGGTGTCAAATATTGTCACTGTCCAAAGAAAAACATGCACCTCAATTTTTATCAGTTTATTATAATTATTCTACATCATTTGAACACAACAGCTGCCATTTACCTTGTGTACAAATTTTTATGATGAATGGCTCAATAAAAATGAAAGAATTCTGGTTTCATTGATTTCTACTGAAAGTAAAGACAGTTATTGTCCTATCCTCTAAAGCGGCCATATTGGAAACACTCTTTTTCTTTGGACAGCGACGATACGTTAAATACATACTTGGCTGTGTTTTATAGCCTGTGCGTGCTCATCCCATATAAGGCAGACGAGAGGGGGGTTGTATGCAGGTGCTGATGAGGGCTATAACCCTTGTCCCTGAGCACTGGATAACTATGTGAGACTGACCTGATTAGGACATTGTTCATCACCACGGGTCAATACTGTCAAATGAGACTGAATGACGAAGCACCAGAGCACAAACTCGGCAGAAGCGACACACTAATGATGACCTAGGGCTAGTGTGGAAGCGTAAATTAGAAAAGGGCTGTTGACAGGAGGTTCGCTGGGTATCAACCCAGCATTTGTCAAAGGTCTGCTCTCTCCCAACTAGCCAGCACAGCCCCGCCAGTCGAAAATGATAAGCCCTGATTCATTCGCGTAATGCCTGCACCTAGGAGGGACTATGCCATCTGTGTGCGTCTGGGAAGAGGCAGATTTTCAAACGCCGGGAGGAAGGGAATGGGCGCACATGCCCACGCTGTGGACCCCGCCTTCCTATGCCAAGACATCCACCTCGATTACGGATGAACGTGATCATGCACGCGGGGCACTTGGACGTAAAAGCTCGCCGCCTCCTTATTCAAGGACAAAGCCATCAAGATAATACGACACTAAGAGCAGGCAGCGTGATGGGACTCTGCACACATGAGCAAGACCACAGACAGAGAGTCCAGATATTATGACTTACCACTTGTTTTTTATTCATAGCATCCAGAAGGCAGCACAGCTGTTAGCTTCCCCACTGCTCGTTTGGCTTCAGCCACATTGTCATAACTTAATTTTAACAACAAGGGATTCCCCTGCATCCCCTCTTACAAATGACAACATCACAATGAGTAGAACTGAGTAGGGCGGTGAAGCCCAAAGCTGGGGATGCAATAGAAAATCCTTCGAAGCGCAGGACTCTCTACCTTAATGTGCTAAAGGAGGTCCTGCTTGCATCGTCTAATATCTCAGAAAACCTTCCACTCTTAAAACTCCCAGCTGGAGAACTCCAACAAGATCAGCCCAGCAGTCTCCGACCGTGAGGTCAACGTGTAATTAATCTGCTTGGACGTACTGGATAGCTTTTAGCATGTAACCGGATGTAGAAGAAGTTGTATTCAACTCAATTAACTCATTAGAAGTGTAATTAGCTTAAAGGACAAGTAGAAACATTAGATGTGTACAGAGTTGCAGACACATGGCAAAGTGACCTGTTGACATCTGTACAATCGAGAGTTCCAATTACAGCAGCTTCAGAAAGAAGCTCTGAACGTTTTTGATGGTAAGGAAGATGTACAGTTTTCTGAGGGTTGGTCCTCAGAATCAACATGAGCAGTTTTCCGCAACTGTGCATCCAGCTGGCCCCGCAGGCAGAACCAGCACGTCTGCTCCCGAACACAGATAAATAACCCTCTACAGCGTTATTCACTTCCACGTGATTTCTTAAGGAGCCATGCATCTTAGTCCTTAGTCCATCTGTAAGGCTCTGATTACTGGCAAACGCTTCAGATTTAGAGGCCTGCTTTAGGGACCCATCGATCACCAGTATTTATACCCGTTTCCACATGTGCTCGAAGGCAGACGCAGACATTCCGGGTTTAAAGCGGACGCTGACCCCCTGTAAATAATCACCAGAGACGACAGACTGTAAATTCCACACGAGACAAATCATTCGGGTGCTTATGCCTGGGACCTTACTGGCACCTGCGGTCAAGCCCAACTTTGTGTTGCCATCTAAACAAATGGGAATGAGTCAAAGAAGTTAAAAGGCTCGAATCTATTTAAACGCAACGTACATGGAAATGTGATTCATGATATGACTACGTTGCTAGTGACTAATAATATTAAACAACTGTAGATCTAGACACTGAATGCTGTGGCTTTATAATCATACATCGTTCTACGCCTCACTGTGGAATCAGTTCAGGCTTTGTTGACCACCTGAACTCCATGGAACATTCTTTGCAGAACAAATCACATCAGGTTTATTCTATCACTTCCTGCATCTTGAGTGTTGCAGCAGGAGGGTACTACACCAACGGCTAAGCTCGGCCAAGCTGCCTGGTCAACTTTTATCTGGTTAGCTGTCATGGCCGACCAGCAGTTTGCGAGTTTTGCGTAACTGGTTCACTGGCTAACAGCAGAAATTGGGAAACCTCATAGCTTTCAGTGAGCTAATGTTGCTGGTAGGGCTGGGTATCACCACTGATTTCCCGGATCGATTCAATCCCGATTCACAAAGTCCCAATTCAATTCGATTTCTGTTTCGATTCAATTCAATATGGATTCATTTAGTGATATTTCAGTTACAATAATATGTTTTGTTTGAATATGAAATTAGATTTTCAGAGAACTAATGTGGTAAACGTACAAGCAACACTAAACCTACCATTCCTACCAGCCATGCTTAACTGATGTGCGCCCCCAGCCAGATCTCAATGCGCGAAAAACAATGGCTGATCACACAAGCCAGGGGGACGGGCAGGGGGGGCTGGAATGCTAATTTTAAAGGTCGATCTTGGGTTTATGCGAATCGATATCGGATTATTAAAATGAAGATCGATTTAAATCCAAAAATCGATTTTTTAAACACACCCCTAGTTGCCTGTGGGAAATTTTTCAGCGCGTCTCCGAAAACAGTACAAGACTGTAAACATCCACTGTGCACACACAACATTGGGACTACTTAAAACTTAAGACTACTGGAAACCCAAACAGAACCCATTAGCTCTATTCTGGAGCTCAGTCTGATCAGGAACACGGTGGCGGCTTCAAATTCTAAATGTGTTTTGACCAAGAGCACAATAGGCCCTACTTTCTTTCTGCCAGTGCTCTAATGTGTTTGAGACAGAAGGCGGTACATCTAGAGAGGATACTCTCCATAAATTTCCTTTTTTTTTACGGTGAAAGCCTGAGGGCTGCCTCCATTAAGAATTTATCGAATCCTTCTAACTTCACCTCTCTTCAAAACAAGCAGCAACCCAACATCTACACGCTGTGCCGGGTGAAAGAAAGAGATGTGCGCAACGGAAACGGCCATAACTAATTACACAGGTGAATCACACTGCTAAGAACAAAACAAAGATAAAAAATAAACAAACGTACAGATTCTGTCTGTGCATTAGCCGAGCGAAGCAATCACGATTTCCTACCATTAGAGCTCTGCCTTTTCACTTGACAGCCATTATTTACATGGGTACACTCTTCTGCCTATTGAATGTATTATACTAACTAACTGAGGACGGCTATTCCTGGAACATGTACTCCTATAATAGGGTAAGTTCCAGATCATGCCACGCAGATTGCATCACATTGTATCCTCGCTAATACTGAACTGACCCAAGGCACAAGCTGCTCCTAAGCATTCGTTGCTCCATTAGGTGTATCTGTACAGGGTCCCCTGAAGGGGTTCCTCCACCATACAAGCATCTTTACTCTTTGTATGTTTGCACTCTCTGACATGTAGCCTAATGGGGATGTTTGGACTTGAGGCTAGAAGCTGGAGTCAGCGTAAGTTAATTGGATGGCATTGCAGTTAGAACCCAGAGCCAAGCCTAAATCATGTCGCTATAGCGAAGCCGTCTGGGGCCTCTTCCAGTGACGTATCTCTAGCAGTGGTCCTCAGCACAGACAAGCAGTTAGAAGTGACGTAGCCTTGGAAGCCATTTCCAAATAAGTGCTGCTCTGAAATATTCAAATAAATCTCTGTAGTGACAAAACATTTAGATGCTTGGAGCTCCAAATGACCAGCCAGTTGGTCTACTTCGGACTGAGGAGGGAAACGAGACAGAGGCCGTGGCAGACAGATTTGTGCACAGCTGAGTCCGGTAGCCAAGAGCAGTTCAAACTATATAAGCAAGCCAATGCAGATAGGAGAAAGCAATACACTCCCCAGCAGAGTGCAGTACCGCTCATGTATGAGTGGTGTCCAGCCATTAATTACGTTGGGTTAGTTGTGCATTTTTGTAGTGTCAGGATTGAAAAATAGATCTAGTTATTGAAGCTTTTATTGAACCCATCGTTCGACCTTATCTACTGAACCGAGTAAGAGAGTTAGCACCAGGTCCAACCACTGATTTAGTGAGTCCTCTTATTTCCTTGTAGCTTTATTACAGTTTGTTAAAGCCATATGCAAAGATACTGCCCCACATTTCTAAGTTCAGTCTTTGATTGCATTTTGCACAATCCAAATCCCAAATCTTATCTCGTTCAGTGATGCTACGATCTGGACTATGGTGTGGTCAGCCTATTGTTCTAACACTTTATTTCATGTGTTGTACATCCCGTTTAGCCACAGAGCTAAGAGTACTCTTAAGTACACTTTACCTGACCACTGTAATTCCACAGTTCAACCCAATTACTCTATTATTTTAGGTTATTAAAGTTTCTGACCATTTGGTACATTCAAACTGCATTTTTGTTTTAAAACATCTTTATTAATATTTAGTTTAGTCTGCAGTAATGGTCAAAAAACAAAATTGCACTGTTGGGTTTAATTGCTTTACTCTCATTAATGTTGCTCAACAAATGTGCATTAAGTGAAACCGTGTAAGTAGTGATGAAGCAATGAAATGACAGTCTTGTGGGTAAAGCTTACTTCTTTCCCATTGGTTGTTGGCTCAATTTGCATATTGGATGTTTCATTGCCTTGATTTTACTCCACATTAGCATGTGTTCATTCCACTCAGGCTACTGTCTATCAGGGGTATTCCTTTCATACATATTTTGCTTAGTCATCCAGCCTTATGTTGGCTAAAACGGAGGCTGAGTGTGGGTCATGCTGGCTAAGTGTGTAGAGTGACCACATTCACTCTACGCCTTAACCCATTAATGTTTGGTGGTGCAGTGAATAATATGACTTTATCATAACAGTTCTGTATTTATCCAATGAAATGCTGTATAATAATAATAATAATAATAATAATAATAATAATAATAATAATAATAATAATAATAATAATATAGTTTGTGCAAACACAAGTTTACAGTAATCAAACACATGCATATTCTAACATTAACCTTGTTTTTAGGGCAATGGGCAGCCTTCATTTTATAATTTATTTGGGCTTACAGTGTAATTTGGTGATCTACCAGTGGACTATTGTAAATAGTTTTTTACTAAAATTTAAAGAGAAAGATTTTTTTTATTTGACTTTGCTCTTTGTTATGCTACCCAAACTTCTTAGAAAAATCTCCTGAACAAAATCTAGTACTTATATAGACTGGAATTTAAACAAGTAAAACGTGGTTTGCTCAATTTTTTAAAGATGCAAATAAAAAGGTTTGCAAAACCAAGAAAATTTATATGAGAAGCAAAACTCTGTAGATACCACATATTTACATACTACCTTTTTTTATCAGTCCACTCAAAAAGAAATATGTATATAATATAAAGAGCAGCTCACCTTTTCAAAAGGGGTTTAATTGTAGTTTTAATAAGACAACGTGTGCATATGTTTTCCAAGTCAAATTAAGGAGAAATCAGGAGATGAGTGATACAGACTTGTGGACAGAAAACACAAAAAAATAGAATTTAAATGTTTTTTTCCAACGTTTTCCACAAATTAACAAAATCAATACCGAAACAAAATGCAGAACCAATACAGGACAAAATGCAACGCCAGCCTGTATCACTTACCTGCGCCGATAATGGCTGCCACTGATGTCTATTCACTGCTGTACTCTGAGTGAATAATGCCAGCTAAACAGCAATTGACCACTCAGGATATATAAAACTAAGCTAACAGCAGCACCTTGCTGTTTGTTGATTTAAGGAAGCAGCTACTCGGCGCAGCAGCTCTGGCTTCGGGGCCCAAAGTGTGACGATCACGCTCTGGTCACGTAACGTCGTGTTTTACAAGGCTTTTAATATGCATTACCTGTAGACAGCATTTTTGATGCATTCACAGCGTATAAACGAGGCGCTCTGGAAAGCGGCCCATCCTTTTACTTTCACACAGCGAGGTGCAATTTAGTTTCCTCCCTCCCTCCGACTTTCGAGCGCTCCATTTAGCTAGTATCTGACGAGGCAGCACTAAACCAACACCCACTGCTAGGGAACATCAACCACCTATGGAGGGGAACCCAGCGGAGCAGTGAATGGCTGCTAACTCCACCAGAACCTCTCTTTTATAGAACGATCCTCCACGTTCTCGGAGAATCTGAAGGGCCTAAATTGTATTTTGGACACAGCAGGAACAGTTTGATCAAACGTGGCTACTCTAGCTAACAACACATGGCCACTGGTGTCCCAAAGCTCCATTAGCATTCATTGACTGTTGGTTCCATTAGAATCGACTGGGGTCCCTTTTTTAACACTCATTACATTTTTCCATCTTCTGCTCAAGTGCATGACTAAAGGTCTGCTTGAAAAGA
Organism: Megaleporinus macrocephalus; assembly: GCA_021613375.1. Lineage (NCBI taxonomy): Eukaryota > Metazoa > Chordata > Actinopteri > Characiformes > Anostomidae > Megaleporinus > Megaleporinus macrocephalus. The sequence goes on along the minus strand of CM038714.1, from coordinate 14,464,977 downwards.
GGTCTGCTATCTGCATGTGTCTGGTATAACTGCATGGACCTTCATCTTGTTGCTGAGTTGCTGTTGCTTGCTTTCTCAGGGCCAGAGAGCAAAGATGCTGACACCTGAGCGAACAAACAACTGGCGAAGCTCACAGGGCTTGTGCTGAACGTAGCAGGTTCTGATATGAATAATTTAAGGGGTGTTTTTTCCCCCTTAGAACTTCATAGTCCGTGAGGTGTGTGAACTTGTTTGATGCTAAGCTATGATAATGCATCTGGAACACAAGTCAGCAACCAAATAACTGCCATACTTAGCGGTTCTTACTAATACAGCAAACCTAATATGAACCCGACCACAGCAGCAGACCTTCCTGATTCATTTAAAAGGAGCTCGGGGAATCTGAAGACCTTCCTGAAGAAAATGATTTCTCCACTCAATAAGCCAACGACATGTGACTCAGACATGATGACAGAAGCACATGGGCTAATCTGGTCAGGCCCTTGAGTATGAGTATTACATCCATATAGATCAGTAAAGCGGGCTCTGGTTGTGCAAATGAATACTGATTCAGAAAGTTAACTGGTAGGCTTCTCACGATACACTGAGCATACAGACGTATGCAAAAGTTAAAACACCCTTAATGGAACGACATATAGATTTTCTAAGAGATAATGAAGTAGACACAGTTCTAATACACATACATGGCATTTTCTGCTTATTTTAACTTCACAGTTTCTATTTATTTGCAGGGTTTAACACATTGGAAAAACATAAAATACAAAATTTCACTACCACTTGTAGCTGGTACTGTGCCATAAGCATGTGATTTATTCAGTGGTGCCAAAACTATTGCCTACAACTGTAAATCCTATGTTCCATATTACTTACTCAAAGATGCTTTTGTCATTGGAACATCGTTCAGACATAATATGCTAAATAAATTCTAATTTGACCACCGTATACCACCAAAACCAAAACAGCCATAGAATCAAAGAGTGTATTTACACTGACAAAGTGCTAATAAAGATAGTTCATTACATAGAACTGATAAACCATGAACACTGTTCTTCCTCATACAAATATACAACAGTCTGGACTAGGGGTGTGTCATATCGTATCGTCCACAATAATATTGACAATATTTTTGAATATCATGAACGATATTATACCCTGAAATATTGTGCAACCCATCCCTAATTATCACATCAGGTACTACTTTTTACTGTTTTTAGCAAAAGAAGAATTCTCGCTTTTCTCATTTCCCATTATATATCTACTAGAGACAGATTATATCTGTTCAGTATCATTCACTTTACTTCAGTCCTGGATATATGGAGATATTTGGAGTGCATTATTTAGTATTTTGACAGTCTGGATCATTAACTTCTGTTACAATCTGATGAAAATTCTTGTATTTTTTAATATCTCAGTTAGGAGTGTGCCATATCATATCATATGCAATAATAAAAATTAAATTACTGCAGTAGTGTTTTCCTAAAATATTTTTCTTTAATTCAATGTTTTGTCATATTGCCAAGAGTATCGTTATCACAAAAATACCATGAAATATCATGATATTATTGTACAGCCATATCGCCCACCCCTAGTCTGGACTCAATATGTATGCCCCCAAAAATAATATACAATAACAAAGCAGCGGTAAACAAAAAGCCTACATTTAGATATGTACCGTTCCAGGCTGTGAAGGGAATGTCAGCATTTTTCATATCATTTCAAAGGAACCGACCTGTCCACAGGCATGGCTCCATTCTAAACAGGCCTGAACTGGCTCATTGTTGGCCAGATCATTAATCTAACAGCACGTTCCAGCTTAAATGTTACAACTTGTACAGGTGCCAGAATGCCAGTGAACAGGAAGCCAACGTCAGCGCCCACATCTTTATCAAGATCCTCGACAACTTCAATTTAGAGTTTTACTCCTGACACCTTCTTAAACCTTGAACAACACTGAGTTGCTTCGCTCAGCGTTTCACACCGAAAGAACTGGACAGAGAGTTCCACCTTTATTAGCATCACAACCTCAACAGTAACCTATAAGTAGCAGTCATGCTGTGTGAGTTTATCACTGTTTATCAGATCAACTTGAACAGAAAGTTTTATAGTGAGTTATAACTTCAATTAGTTACTAGTGAGCCTCAAGTAACTAACGCAAGCCTATTTACACATAGGTTCCTTTTATTTTCCTTAATGTAAACCAGCCAATCAGAGAAGAGCTCATTAGATTATTCATGAGCTCCCCAAAAAGTGCAAAAGTGTGTGTAAAACAGCATCTGGGCTTTTTTCACCACAACCAAAGACAAATAGTTTCCATGTAGACCATGTAGTAATAATGTACAGCAGTGAATCACTGTAACTGCACAAAGGAACACCTATTTAATTGCAGTGAAGTAGTCCAGCTATAAAAAATCTTTAGGAGCAGACGTAGTGAACCAATAGCACAGTGTACATACTGAAACAGAGTTTAACCCTTTGATGCACAAGCTAATGAAATTCCTTCTAATGCACAACATGGGTCAAACGCAGCCCATATTTAATTCCTGTGTGATTGCATGTACTGCTGAGTATCTCTTTGGTAAATCTATTAAAATCAGTTTGAACATTATTTAATGTTACAAATCTAGTTTTTTTTATCTTAAATCATTGTTTTAATGATTTATTTATTTACTTCATAAACAAAATAGTGTTCGTAAATATGCTACCGACTGCTAATGTTTACAAATATCAACAGTTCCTATCAAACTCCATAGTGAATACGTAAGGCCCATGTAGTGCATTAGAAGGCATATATATATATATATATATATATATAAAAAAGGATTTGTGATGAAAGCTTAAATGCTTGCAAATATATAGAATATAAAATCTTAGTTGGGTCACCTGTTGACCCCTGTTGTACATCAAAGGGATAAATATTGTAATTCTATTGGTAAGGTTCCTTCAGGACGCATGTGATTATTTTTAGGATTCATTGTTTGTTGTTTGTTTTTTTACACATCACGCAGGATGTGTCAGATTTTTGTCTCAAGCTGCCGCGTAAGGTTCAGTACTTCCAGTCCGTTATGCTTTTCAGGATAGGACTTCTCATATAATAACATAACCTCTGGCAAGAATACATCAACGGCACCAATAAACATAATAATGCTGCCTAAAGAGCCACAGGCAAAGGGTTTTATGGTTGTGGAGCTCAGTCTGCTCTTGGGTTTTTATGATCAGCAGTGGGATTCGTAAGGGCACACTGGAAACGAGCGAGCGCGGCAGCGCCTCCTCAGCGTTCTGAGCCGTCACACTGACCATAACACTTCTCTATCACCTAAAAGGACAGCCACTTCACTACCGGTAACGTGGAAAGAGCAAAGCTGTCACTCTTAGCGAGTGACGGAGCCGCTCAGATGGTTCCCAAGACTCATTTGCAAGTGTGCAGTGGTACCAGTTCTTAAACTAAACTAGCTGTTCCGCTCTCTGAGGACGGGCTATGCTGTGCCGGGAGCGGCGGCTGGGTCAGCGCACAAGCACAAAAGACTGAGGCTCTGAGAATAAGACGTAAACGATTACACTTGTTTTGTGATAAGCTTCTCGCCTGCTCTGTCTCTCTCTCTGTCTCTCTCTGTCTCTCTCTCTGTCTCTCTCTCTGTCTCTCTCTCTCTGTCTCTCTCTCTGTCCCTCTCTCTCTCTCTCTCTCTGTCTCTCTCTCTCTGTCTCTCTCTCTGTCCCTCTCTCTCTCTCTCTCACACACTCTCTCCCTTTTTGTCCCTGTCTGTCTGTCTGTCTCTCTCTCTGTCTCTGCTCTCTCTCTCTGTCCCTGTCTTTCTGTCTGTCTCTCTTTCTGCCCCTGTCTGTCTCTGTCTTTCTCTCTCTCTGTGTCCCTGTCTGTCTGTCTATCTCTCTCTCTGTCCCTGTCTGTCTCTCTCTCTGTCTGTCTGTCTCTCTCTCTCTGTGTCTGTCTGTCTCTCATTGTCCCTGTCTCTCTCTCTCTCTCTCTCTCTCTCTCTCTCTCTCTCTCTCTCTCTCTCTCACTCTCTCTCTCTCCCTTTTTGTCCCTGTCTGTCTGTCTGTCTGTCTCTCTCTCTCTGTCCCTGTCTTTCTGTCTGTCTGTCTCTCTTTCTGTCCCTGTCTGTCTCTGTCTCTCTCTCTCTCTCTGTGTCCCTGTCTGTCTGTCTATCTCTCTCTCTCTTTGTCCCTGTCTGTCTCTCTTTCTGTCTGTCTCTCTCTCTCTGTATCTGTCTATCTCTTTGTCTCTCTCTGTCCCTGTCTGTCTCTCTCTCTCTCTCACACACACTCTCTCTCCCTTTTTGTCCCTGTCTGTCTGTCTGTCTCTCTCTCTGCTCTCTCTCTCTGTCCCTGTCGTTCTGTCTGTCTGTCTGTCTGTCTCTCTTTCTGTCCCTGACTGTCTCTGTCTTTCTCTCTCTCTCTGTGTCCCTGTCTGTCTCTCTCTCTGTCTGTCTCTGTCTTTCTCTCTCTCTCTGTGTCCCTGTCTGTCTGTCTATCTCTCTCTCTCTGTCCCTGTCTGTCTGTGTCTCTCTCTCTCTGCCTGTCTGTCTTTTTCTCTGTCTGTCTCCATCTCTCTCTCTGTCCCTGTCTGTCTGTCTCTTTGTCTGTCTCTCTCTCTCTCTCTCTCTCTCTCTGTCTGTCTGTCTCCCTCTCTCTCTCTCTATTTTTCTCTCTCTACTCTCCAGATGTGTCGGTCCTCTCTTGCGGTGGCCAATCACTCTCTCGCCCCTGATATCTGGACCACGCGCTCCTCTCCGCAATAACTTCTGAGGATGCTGAGGATCTCCAGCACCTCCGCCAGCCACGGAATTCCACAGATCTCCCCGCTAATAATCCCTCTCCCAACAAACAATGTATTTACAGACACGTTTCACCCAAACACAACAGATGGAATGGATTCGGCCCACGCTTTGTGCGCTGGCAAGAAAACAAGCTTCGGAAAGCTTCGGCGAGGCCGGAGTCCGTTGGTTGCAATGCGAGCTTTCCTCAATACCTTGTTTTCTCCCCCATTTACAGCGACGATGAATGAAGTAACGTAGCCTAGTCTATAATGAATGAGCAGCTCTTAGCGTTAGCGTTCACACCTAACTGCAGTGTGTCATAGACATGTGTGAATGTGAGCTGAGAAAGGTGCCGGCAGTTAATAAATCCTGACCAATAACATGTTGTCTGTGTCCAATGTGTTGTTTCTTTTTTTTTTGTGACAGTAGTTGCATGTCACTCGCATCTTTCTGAATAAAGACAACAACAAAACAAAAAAAAGTAAATGTTATCAAAACCAGGTACAAGATTCACCGCACTGTCAATCTATTAAAGTCAGCGCGTCTAACACAAGCTCTGGAAGTGGCCACCGAGCATATCCAACATCCTCTCGAGCGGCTGAGATGAACAGGCGCCAGAAAGGAGGAACGCGATGGGAGGCACGCACTCCGACGCAGATGGCTCAATTCGGGGGGCTGCGTGTGCCAGTGATGGCTTTTCACCAGGGCGCAAATCGACGCCGATGTATTTCCCAGCAGCGCTGATCAATCTGTGAGACGGGCGTCCTGCATAGCGGGCATTAATAATGGTGTTTACTGCTCATCAATCAACAGAGCAGTCACACGAACCCGGGGAAGCAGGACGGGCCACACCGTCAGCAGAAAAATAAATAAATAAATAAATAAAAAAAGGCAATCATATCAGCAGCAGCTTAAATGGAAAACGTCTCAACACCTAGATTACATTCATTACGACTGTGAGAGTAAACAAAGAGACTTCTTTATATCGAGCCAGGAAAATAATGTAGAGGAGCTTCTCAGGAACATCAGACTTCACATCTAAACTTCTCAATAAGCTGTCGCTGTATGATTCTAACCAGGGCTGTCGCTGTGATTGCATAATCGCCTAATTACCAATTACTTACGATGATCACAACGTCTTAAGACTACAGTAGTTCTTCATATTTGTTAGGTTTCTGCAACAAGCATGAGGTTCAGTGGGCGTGCCAGGTGTGCTGAGCACATTTAATGAAATAAAAGAAAGCAGTATAATGTATTATTACGACGATGCTGACCTGTTTAGAGGGCAGCGCTGAGTACTGCTGGTGGATTAGCTGTGTAGCTACAACAGTGTAGTGCAGAGGTCACTGATAGTTGGACCGTGGTCTGGGTCCGGATCCAGACGCTGTCCAATGTGGACGCAAAGCAATAAACTATTGAGAGGGATTTAATTCTGACAGTGTTTAAGCCTTACGGTATACCGGTTTTGCGATGCAGTAAACTCACAGACCTAACACGTGTGCTGTAAGATCATCAAAAACGCTCCTCAGCCAATCTGATCTAAAAGACTTGGGAGTGTGGTGCATACACAGGTAAGCTACGAAGCGAGAAGTAGCAGTCGGAGAGTAAACGACTCAAATAATAAAGCGAAAGCCAACTGTTTAACTAGGAATGGACGTATACGTTTATTCTTCTCACAGGCAGCTTCAAACCAACAGGTCAAGATATGAACCTGAGTTAACAAGACGCACGCTTTATTTACTGTTTATATAAATAAACATTTTAAGATGCACTTTTTTTCAAAAGCATTTTGTTTTTGTAATGAAGCCCTTGTTTTTACTTGAATTGAGAAAAAAAAAACATTTACTTTAAGTTTAAATAATTTATTCAGTTCAGCATACAAACAGTAAATATAGTGAAATATACTGAACAGTATGTGTGATGTGTTGGTGTTTCAGTTGCTGATAAGATGCTGATACTAGGCTACTTCAGTAAACAGGATATGGGACTAAATTATAAGAGTTAGAAAGCTAGACATGATGATGGTCCTTACTGAATTCTTATTAAATACCTTGGGTGTAGTGCATCACTTTCACTGAACAAGCTGGTTATTAATCAAACATAGCCAGCAAGCAAGATAGCGGGTCAGTAGTTGCATGTAATAGACAATGGAATTGTTAATCACAAGTATTTAAATTACTATTAATTTCAAATGTAATGACCATCACTGGGCTAACACTAAATTAATGGATTTTTTTTATTTCACTTTATTTTCAGCATTATTTACATTTTCTAGGAATTTGCACACAGAACTGATGCGACCCCTTAAAATACATTCCAAATAAGCGTCCACTGATAAGCTTTGTCTCCAAATGCTTTTTAGATGCTTTTCAAACACTTATTCATGTTTTCTGGCAGCATCTCTGGGAAATGACAGCTTCCCCGATTTCTTCTTTTTGAAAAGTAGTGCTTATAGTGATTCAATATAATTTGAAATTCCGTCAAAAGAAAATAGCAATGGCTTCTTTGACAGCAGTGAGGAAAGCAATTTCACAATTCTGTATAGAACCAAACGTGCAATTATGATCCACATTCTTGCACTACATTACAGATGCACTTGGTACTGGAACGGCCTCCTGCCACACGGCATCCAGCAAAGACTGATGCTGTGGTCACTTGGACTGAATTAGGATTCCTTTTATTGGCCAAGTATGTTACCTATACATGGAGCTTGTGTTGGTGAATCACACATGTAACGTTCAGACAAGCACACAGGCCAAAAACAAATATTAAACTGAGAAAAAAATAGAATTAATACATAAAATGCTACAAATAGAATAAAGAATAGGAATAATAGAGTTAATACCATTGGTGAAATAAAGAAATATGGAACGGAATCTTGTATAATCTTGAATGTCTGTATAGGCGTGTTTGTTGTTTTCCATTGAAAACGCCAAATAAAATATTTCCACAAACATTGTCTGACAGTGTTAATGATAGAAACCAGGGGTCACGATATCTACAGCACAAATATAATTGCACCAGTGGGCCAATACACCAGTGAACCTGCTTCTAAGATCCTATATGTTCCTATATGATGATGATGATGAAGATGATGATGGTAAACTATGGCCTTAAAGGACTTTAAAGGACTTGTCTTACCTCTCCATCATGAACGGCTTTGAAATTCATGACATAAATACAAGTTTTAAGCCAAAACCTTCTTAAAACCATAAGTCAATGCATTGCATTCATTTCAAGTCTTCTGGTTCTCATCACCACCACTGTGACCAGACATGTTTCTCTAGAACAGAGCGTTTGACATCAAATCACTGTGAATGAGTTTGTTTGTATTGGTACAATTACTTTCTCAAATAAACGGAACTCTTCGCGGCTCACAAAGCCGTGGAACAATACGTCGAGCTCGTTTTTTGTGTGTGACATCTGACAACAGCTGAAAAACAAATCAGTGCATAGATTAGAATTCTCCAGTGTTTAATGCTCCATTTCCTCTGGTAACAAAAGTCTGTTTTAAAAGCTCAAAGCCAAGCAGGATTTGTTAACAAAATACACATATTGGAAGCTTTATCTCGCAAAAAACTCACTGGACGCACTGAGATAATGAGTCCGACTAACCACAGAAGCAAAAAATGAAGGAAACATTTCGTCCACTAAATGTCTTTGCAAAGCACTGGTCTGATTACATGGCTGATCAATCAAACAGATGTCTATTCTGGTTTTAATGTTAACAATGGCTTAAAGTTAAAAACTGGAAGCTTAGTGAAGTAGCCAGCAAATAATAATAATAATTTATTTATACACACTAAAGCAATTGTTCTATTACTATACAATAGTGTATGAGAGACAGGTAGCTAAAATAGCCTGTGGGAAGGTCAGGGCTTTTTGGGACCCCCGCCATATAAGGCTGTGACTTATCTTGGGAACTTTTATTGAAGAACCACTGTCCACCCAAAAGAATTACGACTAGCCAGGTGTACAAAGGCCAAAAGAAGCAGAAAGACGGGCCTATAAAAGACAATGCAGTCAGAGACACGATTGAGACCAGGGTGTGAGAGCTCAGAGAAACGTCGGTACCACAGTCCAAGAATAAAAAGCTTTCTCTCTGAACTGGTCTCCCTCTTCATTCTGATGCCAAAAACAGTTACGACAATAATAACTAAAGAGGTGCATTTACTGAAGGAAACATAGGATGGTTGTGCAACTTAAGCGCTATGAGAAATGAGGGATGAATCAACGACAAGTAGAGGAGTGTGGGTAAATGTGTTTGGGGATCTGCCTGACTGAGTACATGCAGTTTGGAGGTTGCATGTTCAACAAAACCATAATGTTTGGTTGTGCTTGAAAATGAATGGGAAAAGAGGGACAGAAAAAAAACTGCAAATGGATGATTGCGGGCCAAACCAACACTGCAGTCGTTGTTGAGGGTCTGCCCGGAGTCAGTGTCTGGCAGTCGAGCAGAAGTTCAGTAGATAGACGCACACTTTCCATCCTATTCATTCTCTATGGGAAAAAATTCTGGAATTTTCTGTTGTTTTCCGGAATCAGTGCCTCTGATGAAAAAGCTGTATACAAGCCTGAATCACACAATCAGACGGACAATCTGGAGTTGGCATGGTGATATTTTAAAAAAATTGTGGGACAAGTTAGAAGAATATACTACTGCAACAAAATGAAAATTTAATTTTATTATTGCATATGATATGATATGGCACACCCCTAACTGAGATATTAAAAAATACAATTATTTTCATCAGATTGTAAAAGAAGTCAATAATCCAGAATGTCACGATACTAAATAATGCACTCCAAATATCTCCATATATCCAGGACTGAAGTAAAATGAATGATACTGGACAGATATAATCTGTCTCTAGTAGATATATAATGGGAAATGAGAAAAGTGAGAATTTTTGCTACAAACAGTAAAAGTAGTACCTGATGTGATAATTAGTGATGGGTGATATGGCACGATATTTAAGGGTATAATATCGTTCACCATTTTCACAAACGTTGGCGATATTATTGTGTACGATACGATATGGCACACCCCTACATATTACAATACAGCTGTGCATCGCTCTGCATCTTAATTGAAAATTATTGGCTATTAGATCAACGGTGGACACCCCAGCGCATCCTTATTAATCCTTCCTAATAATTAGAATTGATTTTAATATTCCAACAAATAGATGCAGCTGGGATGAGGTCAGTCATCGAGGAGGAGTGGCTAGTCCTCCACATTAAAAGGAGCCCGAAGAAGTGGTTCGGGCATCTGATTAGGAAGCCCCCTGGCTGCCTCCCGCTGGAGGTTTACCAGGAACAGTTGACAGAAATGAGACTTCAAGGTTGTCCTAGGACCCAGAGGAGGTATTATATCTCCAAGTTGAGGTGGGAATGATATGGGATCCCCCAGCATGAGCTGGAGGAAGTTGTGGGGGGACAGGGCCGCCCGGGCTTCTTTGCTTTCCCTATCGCTATCCTAGCTGGACTATGTGGGTTAAGAAGAAGGATGGACGACGAATAGATATACAGAACTGAGCCAATTCAAAAAGGAAAACCAAAAAAAAAAATCCATTCAGGGGAGCAAATATAACAATTGAAGAGAATGCTTCATAAAGATAATCGAGAGTAAGAACTGCTTCAGCTTCGGAACAAAGATTCACAGCAAAAGTATCACGCGGTAGATCTTTCTTCAAAACCCTTTAAAGAACTTAAGCTGCAACAACCGCCTCATTTATTCTCCACCAGATTTATCTGACGCCTGTCCGGAATCACTGCACCTGCTGGAACTTCCTCTCCACAGAACAGGCCAGATAAGCTTTCGTTCCTCCACAGAATGCAAAAAAACACCATCAGCACAAACAGCCTCAACGAGGGCGGCTTCGGAGTGTATGAACCGATCAATGGAGCGGCTGAATTAACTTCTGCATGAGTCATCAGGCTAATATTTATTACCTCCATCAATTTGCTCACTGACACATGAGTACTTACCAAATGTTAGCACTACTGCTTCATCATTTCCATAAAGATTCACCAAAACACCGCAACTGCACCCGCCCCTCAGAAAGCTAGACAGTCTGCTCTGGAGCCCAAGTTCAAAGCAGAACATGAATAATGAGCGAAGAAGGCAAAATAAGATTATCGTCACGTAAATTAAGTACATAAATTAAAGAAAGTCAGTTTTTCTTCTCAGCAGTGTTGCAATATACTGTAACTGGTGCCCTTTGAGTCACACATTGGCAAAGCCGTGCCAGCATAATCGTGCCAGCGTTTGAATTTAGTGCATTCGCAGTAAAGAATGATTTCCAAGCCCACTTCAGCTGTAATCAAAGCTTTGGAATTGGACTGAATGCAATTAACATTAAACGCACTGGTAATGAATCAGTGAAGCACCGCAAAAGCCCTTAGGTCAACTGATGAGCTGGTTCTCTGTTAAACCGTATCAACAGTGCATCTGTGCTTTTAAAAGTAAAGGTGCTGGGGACCAGCTGGGGGTCTACAGAAGCAAAATGTGCAACCAACGTCTAAGACTGAGGTGTAGAAAACATCCCTGCAGATTGCTTTAAAAACCTAAAAGCAAGAATGCTGAGAAATTAAAAGCATGTTGGTTCTTTATAGTAAATTTAAGGTGGTCTCAGGCGGCACGCTGGCACAAGATGGACCTGGGTTTGAGTCTCTTTGCCGTTTGCATGTTCTCCCTGTGTTCAGGTGGGTTTTCCTTCCACAGTACCAAGAAAAACAACGGTTTGTCTCTGCACCGCGGAGAAGATATTTCATGGTTAAAATTTCTAACCAACTACGCCAGTTCTTCTTCGCTGTGTTCATATGGAAGTTGTCACGTCTTGCACTGCCCCCGCGGTCAGCAGTGGTATTGCTCCATCCCATCCGTATCTGTAAGCTTTGTGAAAACGTGCAAATTACGAACGAAATGGACGCAGAGTACGAACAGGAAGCCTGCGTATCCGTATTTGACACTAAATATAAATGAGCCCTTATTCTGATTTTCACTGGGAGGTAAACATAGAATTAAAGAAAGAAGAAGAAAGACTGTCATCATGAAGACTATCCACTTCAGAATTTATTTGACCTTTAAAATTAATTTAACATTGAATGATAAAAACATTAATACTCAGGCCTCCATGAGCCATGTTGTATCCTTTCTTTCTGGCGTAGTTCCCCAGAACTGGCCTCTGAATGACTGCATGACAACCAATTACAAACTGAATCCCACCATCCACGTCTTGTGGACATTTCTTGAGAACTTTAAGGATAAGAGTGAGCGAATTCCTTTCAACTCTGGCCATCTAGTTAAGCTGCTGGAGAATTCATAGGAATTATAAAAAGTGAAAGTGATTTCATAGAATCTCATATAAGTCGTTAGAACGCCTAGTCAGCCACCAGCCCTGACCTTCGTATTTAATATTACAGGCAAAGCCTTTCAAATTGGTATGTGGTCAGAGGATGAGATTTGTAACCAATGGAGGAAAGAGAGGTCCACTTCTACTGGCTGGGAAATTCACAGTCTAAGGGTTATGACTAAGGCCAGTTTGGGTGTGGGATATGCACTGAGGGTGTAATGTAGCAGCCCCTCCACCCAAACCCTTCCCTTCCACTCCAGCCGCAAAGCCAATTACAGTGTCACAATCTAATCAGTGCAGCACCATGAACTGTATCTGATGCCTTTTAGCCAACAGTAATGGAGGCAAATTGTTGAACGAGACTAAAAGACGACAAGAGGTAGGCGTGCTTGCGTTTGGTTTTCAGGCAAGCTGGCTTTTGTTCACTGTGTAAGGGATCGCAATGAGATGGTCTGTTTAAAGCTACGTATGCTATCTTTTCTGTTTCTGTCAGCAGGACGGTGTCTTTCTCCTTGATTACGGTCCAAAGTCCTCAGAATGACCTGCGCGACTCCAGGAACAATGTATTTCAACAGCAAAAACTTCAACAATGCCTTTTTACTACAACCAGACAGATTAGGCTTCACTTCAAACTCCAGAAACTACAGATCTTTCCTTTTCCTAAAGGCATGATCCACAGACGCCGCGGCCCAATGGATGGATCTTTTGTTTGTCGTGTAGGAGCAGCTGTAGAGAAACGCATGTCTGACACATTTGTTAATGGAGGGTGAAGCCAGCGCTAATGCATCCCATCTTTGTCCTCCCCTGGCTTTGTGACTGGAGGAGAAAGGAAACAGGCTAATTAAAATGTTGTACACAGACACACTTTTTGGCAGCGCTTCATCAAGCCAAGCCAACGGAGCAGATCCATCTAATGTGTGGTTAGTGTGGCGGGGATGGCACACGGAGAACCGACACAGAAACTTCAGCTGCGGGAAAAACCAGACATGCCGTCTGTTCAGCGGCTAACGCTCCTCCAGAGCCACCTTGATAACACCTCGACTTCCACAGGTCAATTAGCGGACACTGAAAGGTGGCCTGGACGCCACTGAGGCTCTTAACCTCCTGCTCCTGACGAGTCCTGTACCAAAAAGAAAGCTGCTCATTTAAATATGCCTCCAGAGGAGCACTCATTTCAGCACGTCGTCGCTGTCCAGAAAAACACGTCTCTCCATTTTATTTTTATCCTTTTTATCTTTTGAACGCAGCAGCGGCCGTTTACATTGTACACCATTCGTTTTGATGAAAGGACCAATAGAAATGCTCCAGAATAGCTTGTGAAAATTTCTGGTTCCATTGACTTACATTAAAAGTAAAGACTGTTTTGGCCTCTCCTGTAAAGTCACTATTTTGGAGACGCTTGTTTTTCATTGGACAGCTGGAGCTTCTAGTGTGCTGTTTTGTGGTACATCGCTGTTTAAGAGATACAATAGACCTCTTTTACTGTTGGACGTAGGGGGGTTTCTTTTCCAAGCGAGTACATAAGCATGCATAAGCACTTCTTATGAATCTGTTTAGAAATAATAAAACATTTCAGTTCCGATGTGAGTGCTCGCTGAAAACTGTAGCTACACAAAACACTACAAATTACTCGCTTTGTTAGATCACACTCTTTACATTTTAAATGCAGAAGCATATAGAGGGGAAAAAGAGTCGATAGAATATCAGAAATAGACCTGAAAAGGGTTTGAGTGGAGAGAACACTAGCCCTAATCTTCTGGTCACAGGCAATTTTGGGGAATTTCCAACAAACCCCAATTTTCCAGCGTAAGAACAAATCAGTGCAAGTGCCCCGGATTACTGCTCGTGCAGTGTGTACAGTTCAATAATAATAATAATAATAATAATAATAATAATAATAATAATAATAATAATAATAATAATAAAACTATATTACTATATAGCTTTTCTAAAACCCAAAGACACTTACAATCATTAGCAGATTATAGTCATATGTAGAAAGAAAATAGAAACATTGAACACACAAAGAGTAAAGAAGAAGCATCAACCTGACAATAACTAGACATCAGAGATGAGTGGAAGAGTAAGTTAAACAGAGGGAAGGTCGTAGACGTGGGAGAAGAGGTGAGTCTTAAGATTAGATTTAAATATGGAAAGAGAGGAAGATTGTTTGATCACAGGTGGAAGAGAGGTCCACAGTCGAGGAGCGAGTCTGGACAAAACCAGATCACCAAAGCCACAGTTTAGATGATGGGACATGGGATGTTTGGAGTGTGCTGGGTGTTCTGCAGGTGGACTGTAGTTTGGTATATTATCAGATTATTATTACAGCTATGAACAGATGCTGTCTCTGCTGCTGCTCCGTGCTACGCTCTACAAGAAATGTGTAGTAGTTTAGGAAAACCGGATCTTCTCCCTGTTTTTACTTTCTTGCTCACACAACAGATAGCTCTGACCAATCGGAGGAGACAACATGCTCACGTGGTCTGTTGGGGCGCATTTTGGTGCGTTTCGGTTTTTGCCTGTGTGAAAACAAACTTAACCGAGGAGAAAACACTCCAAGTAGACAAACTCATTAACTGATCCGGACCAGTGAAACCAACTACAGCTACTACAACTACAACTGACACCTAGAGCTGGGGGTCTGCCTGTTTGTTTAATATATAATATGTTGACACTGGCTAAAATATAGCTTAAAATAAATAAGAATGTTCATATTGTACCTAATATTTTGTCAGAAAGACTTTCTTGGGAAGGAAATATTTTATTTTTGACCAAATATTTGACCAATATATTACTGAATGTGAATGTGATTAAAGAAAACAAATGGTAAAATGAACAAAAACAGAGATTATAAGCTTTGATGTGGTACCTTGCTTGTCTACGGTGGACCTGTAGATCTTTAGATATATCTAGAAAATACTTTATGATTGATTTATAAAGTTTAAAGAGGTTTAAAGAGGTTAACCGTTATCTCAATGTTGTCCTTTGTAATGCTGATATCACTCCAAATAAACAAACTCATTAACTGATCCGGACCTGTGAAACGAACTACAGGTGTGAAAACGCCCCGACTCATAAATTACACAGTGCTAACACCTAGAGCTTCATCATAAACGAGAGGAGCACACCTGCTGTACGCAAAATACACCAGTCAGGCTGTTTCCACAGCATGGTGTTAGTATCTGTGTTGACTGTGTGGGCTGGGTAGAGAACAGCACATCTTTAAACTCTCCATGTTTACGTTCTTCTTTTTTTACGTTTACATGCATTTTTATGAGGTTTTCCACGATTCTGACCATTTGTAATATCTACAGTTAGAATTCTATCTTCTGAATCATGATATTTACTGTATCCCCAGGTTCTTGCCAACACACACCCCTAGCAGTTACGGCATGATGAGTGTTAAGATAATAGGTAATTCCAAAGCTCCAAACTTTTCCGAGGCCTGCTTCTTCACCGTTGTGACCTAGTTCCAAATTCACGGCTCCTGCGTGGCCGTGAGAATGTTTTCTCTTTTTCAATTTACGTGATGGAGCCGCGGATGTCACGGGCGATTAGCCTCGAACGCGGCGCTCAGCAGAAACGCGGCAGTGAATAATGGATGCGGTGAACTGCGGCGATACGTCACATGCACGAGACGCAGAGCGGTTAATCAGCAGCGGTGCTGAAACAGACCCAGCGCCCGATTGCTTTGGTGGCGCATCTCTCCGACGACTCGGAGGCAGGCACGCTCTTCCTTTTCTCCACTGGGGAGCGATGGGAGGTTGAAGCAATCAGACCCAGCCATGTTGGCACAGCTCCCGCAAAGCTCTTTCGCTCTTCCAGATAATTATAGACAGTACGGGAGGAGAAGAGGGGAGATGTGAAGGGATAATTGGAGATGAGCTCAGCTCCCCAGGCTCAGGGAGCACAGAAAGCTGACCTCATACAAAAGGCGTACAATTAATGCGAGCAGGCTCGGTCACAGTGCGAGGAGAAGGTCATACCTGGGTTTGGGTTTCGGGCAGCCATAGAGCAACACAATATATCGTCTGTTGAGTGTTATCACAATGTTGGCCTTCACAATACTAATATCACAGAGGGAGCTTTTACTCAATGAGCTCTTTAATCGAGCACTGAATGCTTGTTAGGATCCTCACCAGAGCTGGGAGGGTGGCTTTACCAGTGTATTCTGTTACAGGTTACTGATAAGCTGACTTACACCAGTTCCAGGTGAAGCGATCAGTGTGAATTAAGTCATACTTTACTGTTGAGTCCAGCTGCCTTGTTTGATTCCTGCTTTTGATGTTTCCCCTAATAAACCCAGCCTTGCTGTGGACTGTGGCCACTCTGTCCGACTGCGGGGGCATATTCCAATATGCATACCCCTCTGTACTAAGTAGGGGTGTAATAAAACACTGAAATATCAAATATCGGGATATTATGTTTAGTGATACTGTATTGATTCCTGGCAGAGTTTAAACCTCTGAGCACTAGATGGCAGTGTTGTAATCCATTTTTAGCTCCACTCCAACATTAACAAGCAGCACAAGGGTGCAGTACTGTTGTAAACATTGTTACACCTGTTCATATAGTGGTGTGTTTTAATAGTAGGATTTGAAAAATCGCAATACATCACTTTGCTTGCAGTATCGCAGTATATCATGGTATATAGAATCGTGGCCGCTGTATCACAATACGTATTGTGTCACCAGGTTCCTGCTAATACACAGCCCTATTACTAAGGTGACATACTTTTTGTTACTTGTCCTTTCATAAAATTAAACACGGACAAAAACAAACAACTCTATTTCATGAAGAAAGACTTGAATTGTCTGTTCTTTATGTTTGATATGTGTTCTTCCATTAGAATACTGGTTACAGTAGAACAGAGGTCACTAATAGGTCAATGACCCAGACATTGTCCAATGCAAACCAAAACTGATAAACTATTTAGAAGGACTTAATTCAGTGTTCATTTTAAGTGGCAGAACTTTTCTTGTCTTCATGGTATACGGGCTTTGCGGTTCAGTAAACTCACAGACTAATCACAGACCAATCACGTGCGCTGTAAGATCGGCCAATCAGACCTGTGCAGATTTGAGAGTGCAGCACACACAGAGGCGAGGTGGGAGGTGAGAAGCAGGAGTCGGAGAATAAAGGGAGTCAGAGAAAAAGGCTAATTTTGATGGCCTGCTTTAAAAAGTTTTAATTACTATTTCTATAAATAAACACTTTAAGATGCACTTTTTAAAAAAATATTCTGTTTTTTTAATGTAGACCTTGTTTTTACTTAAAGTGAGGAAAAAAATTTTTTTAGAAGTAATTGATTCAGTTCAGCAATTTTTTTTTATTAGATGGTTTGTTGGTTTTCCCAGGTGCCCCTTACACAGAAAGGTGGATTATTATTGGAAGGACTGAAGAAAAGACAAGTTTGGAATCCTTTTGAGGGGGACAGTCCAAGGTATATGGCTGGCTAAATGTTTTGGTGGGGACGTGTCGCGTGAAAGTTGTGGCAACACTATGGGGAGCTCTACCGTTTGGAATAACTTGTTTTTTGCTTCTATTTCAATACTCATTCATTTTAGAGAACTATAGCTTCATCGTAAACCTGAGGGTCTGCCTGTTTGGTAAAAAAAATGGTAAAATTAACAAAAACAGAGATTACAAGCTTTGATGTGGTACCTTGCTTGTCTACAGTGGACCTGTAGATCTTCAGATATATCTAGAAAATACTTTATGATTGATTTCTGGCCCTCCGGCAGGCCCGGGCGTTTAAAGAGGTTAACCGTTATCTCAATGTTGTCCTTTGTAATGCTGACATCACTGAAGGAGCTTTTATGCAAACGAGCTCTCAAATCGATCACTAAATGCTTGTTAGGATCCTCACCAGAGCACTTAATTTATAGACACTCCCTAAACACTCAAACATAGGGTTTCAAAACCATTCATTTCACATAAAGTCAGGATGACTGACAATACTGAACATGAGACTTAGTACATGCTAACATTTTGCTCCACAAGGAAAAAATCCAGCATGTGAGAGTGAAGCTAATTCTATTCTGTTTACGTATCTGAACTGTTAATGTCAGTCCACTAAAAAGCTGGTAATGATAAAGCATGTACTTCCCGCCTGCTGCTGAATGAAGATGTGTTATGTATAACCAGAGCAAAAGACTGATTCAGATTCATCTTTGGGAAACTGATCTTAGTTCTGCCAATAAAAATCAAATATTTACTACCATTTTTACAGACATAGGCTTAAAAAAACGTATCTAGACATACTTATAACGTTACTACCCAACCCTGATCTTCACCCATCTCAGACATGACCCTCTGTTTGAATCTGGATGAAATCAATGGCTTCATGTCACTCACCACCAGGCATCACTGTGGTTAACAACACTGCAGGCCAGTCCTTAACCAGGTTCACTTACATTAAACTAATATCTTACATTAGTTGTGATAAATCACATCACAGTCAGAGCCCAGCCTTCACTGTAGGGCTGGGTATCGCCACTGATTTCCTGGATCAATTCGATCCCGATTCACAAGGTCCCAATTCTATTCAATTTCCCATTCGATTCAATTCAATTCAATATGGATTCATTTAGTGATATTTCAGTTACAATAATAAGTTTTGTTTGAATATGAAAAGAGATTTTCAGAGAACTAATGTGGTAAATGTACAAGGAACACTCAACCTACCATTACTAAACACATATATGAGATAGGCCTATATTTCTCCAATTTAGCCGATCTTGTTAAACAAATGGGGGGGCTGTAATGCTAATTTTAAAGATCGATCTCGTGTTTATACAAATCGATATTGGATTATTCAAATGAAGATCGATTTGAATCGAAAAATCTATTTTTTAAACACACCCCTAGTTCACTTGTGTGTAAAAATTAAATAACTTTGCCCATTTAGACTGAAAGGATGGTCTTCGAACAGTACTGTATTTTGTTATGTTCTATTTCTGCTGTACGGCCCACCCTGACATGGAAATATAACTGCAGTAATTTCATCCATTAGCATCCCTGTCCACAGCACTAACCAAGAATGGTTTCACTTCTGCCTGTAAACATATACACCACTCAGCCATAACATTAGAACCACCTCACTGCTTCTACCTCACTGTTCACTTATCAGCTCTACTCACCATGTAGGAGCACTATGGAGCTTAGTAATCATCTCATTCTCTGTAGACTTCTCTGTTCCAGCTTCACCTTATTCTTTAATGGTCAGGACCCCCACAGGACCCCTACATAGAAAGTATTATCTGGGTGGTGAATCATTCTCAGCACTGCAGTGAAACTGACATGATGGTGGCGTGTTAGTGTGTGTTGTGCTGGCGTGAGTAGATCAGACACAGCAGTGCTCAGTCTAGCAGCTGGACTGAGAAGAGTCAACTGCGTTCTGTGGGCAGCATAATCACTAATGAAGGACCAGAAAATGACCACACAAACTGTGTAGCAACAGCTATATTATTATCTCTGGCAGACCGACAAGGTCGGGAGTGTCTAATAGAGTGGACAGTGAGTGGACACAGTGTTTAAAACCTCCAGCAACACTGCTGTGTATATATATATATATATATATATATATATATATATATATATATATATATATTAATTTTCTAACATTAAAAAAAACTCAGCGTGATGTTTAACTCTATTCTCCAAGTTCAGCAAAGACGATTAAATCTTAATAGGGTTCACAACAGCGTGACAGTGCCAGCTTCAATATTACAGACTGTGGCAGAATATGACTTACACTGCTTTATCTTATAACATCACTGATTATATGAGATGTTTATGTGAACATTTCTCTGTTTAAGCTGCTATTGTCCACAGACCCAGACCACGCCTTACAAAACAACTCAAGAATAAGTCAATAAGTAAATATTAATGATTCCAGTGATCCAAAATATCTTAGATCTCCAGACTGTCATCTTAAACAGCATCTCTAATGTGGTCTCTCTATGCAATGTGGTGTTTTTCAATCTGACTTCAAGCTGAAATTCTGAGAACAAACTGAAAAATAATCGAACCAGTCTTGACTTTATCCAGAGTCAATGCTAATCATTTGTCGCAAGTAGCTGCCTTTTAAGGGTCCAATTACGGAAAAAAAAAATAAAAACAAGACCACAAGCCACCTTCAGAGATCAATAAAATTGCCATTAGCGCACAGCTGAGTGTCTCATCTGTAGCCAAACAAGCAAAGAACACTTTCTGCCGGTTCTCAACATACATATATTTAGTACGCTACCTATGTTTTAGAACACTACCAATTAAATGTGTTAGTACACTACCAGTCAAACATTTTAAAACAGCTCTAAAACGTTTAACAGGTTGTGTATATATTTAATACCAACAATCAGTCCCTCAGTTGACCTGGCTCTGAGGACACAAACACTGACAATGGAAGGTTCTTTGCTTGTTTGTTGACTTCCATGTGAGGGTACAGTGATTCACCAAAAGCTCTAATTTGGTTTGATGCTATGTGGAAGTCAAAAAAGGATTAATACCTACAAATGCTGCAGGGGAACTCCACCAGTTCATTAAATGTCTACATAATTCAATGGTCAAACTGGGACCATTATGCTTTTATGTCTTTTAGTGCACTGTAGCTTTATCTGTACGTCAAGATATAGGGTACACACCAGAGAAAGAACCTATCTCACACAGAAATCACTTTTCTCAGCTTCCTCAAACACCTTGTTGTTTTTCTCTGCAACACAGTGATGTCAGCACGTCACATTTCCCACCTATGGGCAAACTTAGCCCAGCAGAGACGGAGTGTGGGCACTGGTGTACAGTATAAGAACATTGCTTTGTTTTGTGGAAACTCCAAAACTACAATTACGAACAATGAAAATGAGATTTGATGTGAAATGCTTCAGTCTAGACACACATACTGAGTCAGAAGCGTTTACACTTACGGTGTTAGGAACCAAACATCTGAAGAGGTTAATGCTTGAAGAGTTACATCAGAGGACGTTTTATCAGAAATCGGTTAGAAATATGCCAGAGATGGTGACTGAGATGATGTTTTATGATAGTCTTGAGGTTTTTTTTTTTAAATACCACCCTTGTGGAGGAATATATGCATTGTAAAGTAGAAGACATAGTTTTGCTGATTTTTCACTATATATTCATCACCAATATTACATATTTAAAACATTACAAGACTCATATGGGTCCAATGGTCGTTTTGAATAGTATGGCTGTATTACTAGGCATTGTAACTCCTGGTTCCCAGCACTGTAAAAACAATGGTACATTTCTCTAGAACATCACAAACCTCTAAATGACTTAGCAAGTATACAACGCAATTGTGCAGCAAGTTTGAAAATAAAAAAAAAACATAAAATCTACCCTAAATCTATATCTATAAGAATAAACTGTACTGTAAAACTTTATTAAATAGGGTATAAGATGCTAATAAACGTTTTAAAAGCAGGTTCGGACTGCAGCTCAAAAGTTTTGTTTACAGCTATAAAAAGGCTTGAAGGGCATAAAAGAGTGTTCTATTTCAAATTAAGCAATAAAAGCCCAAATACAGATTTTTTGGACCACCAGCAATAAGCTTAAACTACCAGAACTGCTGCGTATGCATTTATCTAAGAAGTTGGGTTGTCTGGACTGATAATGGTAACCACTTTGTTGTGGGCAATATTTATATCAACAACCACTAATTGAAGTTTTTTTTATTTTGAATTTCTAATCCATGTATGAAGCATGGTAAGTGTAAGGTTAAAACAATAACGACAATAAAAGATGAATAAGATTAATTTACATAGGCACTACATCTCAATCTATGGACTCAATCTTCCTATTACAGCGACATTTGTTCTGAAACAGATAATCAGGGCTGTCAATATAAAATCGTAAATGTGAACGTTAAACACAGTCTAATGCAGAAAACAATTACTTGAACGGTTGCTGCAACTGCTGGTACGTTCCTGGCCCAATAATTAATAACCTTATCATTAATAATGACCACTGATGACCATAAAATAACCAACAAAATATCTACATATCTTGGCTTTGATTATGACTCTATGTGGTTTGCGACAGGGTTTTAGCAGCTCAGTCATTAAGAAAGAGATACAAATATGTTTTCCTGTGAGATAACCAGACAATCTGCCTCAGACTTTTCTGACCAGCCAAGCGACCGAATGTGGACGCTTCATAGCACATGTTTACACCAATGAACTAAAACAGTATGACCGCTCATCAGATGAATAATGTTGAGTAAATCACAAAAACGGCACGTGTCAATGCCTGGGATAGATATCAGATGGTAAATGAACTGTCGGTTCTTCTAGTTGACATGTTGAACGTGTGAGAAATGGGCAGGCGTGAAAACCTGAGTGACTTGGCAAGGACCCAGCCTGACAAGGACCAAATCATTATAGAGAGTGGACTGGGGCAGAGTATCTCTGAAACAGTAAGCCAGTAGGGGTATGTACCTACTGACAGTGGTCCAATGAGGGACAAGCATTGGACTAGTCATAGAATGTTGCCCAAGGCTTTTTATTGTGAAAGCAACAAAGGTTATCCAGTCTGGCCCATGCTAACCACTGTCCACTCCTAAAAGCACCCACAACAAACATGCAAGAAGATTCCCTGGTCTGATGAGTCCTGATTTCTTTTTACGTTACGTAGATGGTCGGGTGAGCACCATTTACCTTGGCTCCAGGATGCACTGTGCAAAGAAGGCAAGCCAGTGGTGGAACTCTGATGGATCTCTGGGGAAGGTTCTTCAGGGTAATCCTGGGTTATAGGCATATGTGCTGCCTTACTAGTAAACACTGCTGTGGACCAGGTCTTAGCAGGGATAATACACCCTGGTCTCCAAACTCTCCAGATGTCAGCTCCACCTTGCAAGTTACACTTCTAAAAGGATCTGCTGCTAACATCTTACTGGCAGATAACACAGGGCACCTGCAGAGATCTAGATGCCTTGCCTTGGCGGGTCAGGGCTGTTTAGTTGGCGCGTGAAGGACCATCAATATATTAGGCAGGTGGCCAAAATATTTGAGCTCATCAGTGTACAAGGTAGTGAAACTCCTGTGCCAGCTGAAGACTTTTACTTTCAATACAGTTGGGGTTCTCGTGCTTTCAGCACAGCTACACTCTTCACCTGGTGAGATACCTGAGGATATTGAATCAAATCCAGCCAAACCTCCATTGGTTCTGATGTCACAACCACAACTTAAAGGCAGTATGGCACATTACAGTTGGGGTTTGAGGCTAAAGCCTGCAAAAGGTTGATATTTTGGTCTTCTTGCCCAAAAACAAGCAGCCTGAATCATAATTTGTGGAAAATAATAATGTTTATAATTGTTGCAGGCACAATGTTAGCTAGAAACATTGCAATATTTTCCCCTAATCATTCAGTACTAGTCCAAAACTGTTTATCTTCAGTAGTATAGTAGAAAAATCAGCAACTATCAGCCACCACCATTCATTTGCTAAATGTCTGGTCCAAATGGCAATAATTACAAGTTACTCATTTTCAGGGCATCGGTGTACAAGGTAGAAAAACTAGTTGAAGATGCTACTACAGTCTACGGACTACTGGGTTCTTGTGCTTTTATCACAGCTACTCTCTTCAGCTTATAATGACAGTGGAATTTCATAGGCATGAGGATTTAATGGAAAATCCTTATCAAAGATAGGTCATAATAGTCCTCTTTTATGACAACTATCTCCAAATTGCACCCTCAGGCTGAGAATCACTGGCTTAAACACTACATGCTTTTGAGGTCACTTATACATTTATGCTGCACCCCCTGGTGGAAGCAATAGACACAACAATGCCTTGAAACCCTGTTGTTTACTGCAGTTACTTACTTTCTGACTTATTTAATTTTACGATACACTGAATGATTAAAATGTGAATATATATTTAAAGACCTAACAATCGAATTTGATTTCTAACAATCCCACAGAGAACCAAACTTTCATGCACCCCTCTTGAAAATGACCAACAACAGTCTATCACATAGCAGACGTCCAACCCAGCATATGTGTGTGGCTTCATGCCTCCTTCAATTCAGCACCGCAAACTCCGTACACGTTCCTCATAGCCTGCACTCTGATCAGCGCCAGTCATCACCATGGAAACTCTTTTGCCATCCCAACTCCCACCTTCCTCACACCTTCAAAAAAACCATCAAAGGAGGCAGCGGCCATTTATAGCCACGTTTGAAGAGACCAAGGACTCGCTCAAGAAGAAACAGCAGCAGCAATCAACAAGTCTAAAGCTGCGCGGCAGAGAAAGGAGCTTGTTTTATTGGTTCACTGAAGGTTCACTGGAGCTGCTGTTTAAACCCCAAGAACTAAACTTCGTTCAACTCAAACTCAGTACAATGCAATATAAAACTGAACTCAGCACTACGGCACAGCAAGCCCTCGCCTCGAAAGCCTGCCTTCTATATGAAAAAAAATCCATACACTATAATTAGTTGTCTACAGGGGCATCCGTCACAATGAATGACAGTTCTTCTCCAAAATAAGTCTTGGTTTCATTTTCTAACACAACTAAAAGCTTCATCACAATTTTCAGTTTGCAAGAGCTATTCACAATTTCATGAAATTATATTTATATATAGATTTTAAGGAGGAAATAACACAGAGTTTGGGAACTACCTGTAAATAAGAAATCAGATCCAACCAAACCTCCATTTGTTGTGACATCACAACCATGACCTACTGGCAGTCTGGCATATTGCATTTAGAGTCCCAGCCTAAACAATGCCCAACAAAAGTGGATATTTTGGTGTTCTAGGCCAAAACAAAGGCCTAAGCTAAAACTTATAGAGAAGACTTCAACAACAGTCAGAATACTAGTTAAATTATTAAAATATTAGAATTAGGATATTAAATGCAATTAAATATTTTCCCCAAATCATTTACTACCACTTTTAAAACTTTAGCAATCTTAGCAAAAATCAGCAAAAGCCAGAGACGACCATTCATTAGTTAAACGTCTGGTTCAAACAGCCATATGTAGTTACACAGTTACACAGAAACAAATATTGTCAATATTGTTCCACACATTCAGTAATGCTGAGGTCTGGACTCCTGAGTGGACAGTCCATCGCTCTGAGAAGATCAGAAGCTTTTTTTTTGTTGTTTGATCGTTCCATTTGTTTTAAACCCATAGTGTTGAGTGGTCTTCTCAGTTGTGAATGTTTTCAGATCTGAAGCAAGAGTGGGTCTTGATGTTCTCCTCTCTCTCTCTCTCCCTCTCTCTGAAAGATGAAAGCTTTAAGTGCTATTTATCTGATAGGGTTAGTTCTGGCGGTCTACCAGGTCTTGGAAGGGTGTTCAAAGTCGTATTTTTCTTTTTCAGTTTGTTTCGCGCATTGATTATCTCCTATCTATTCTCCTCTGAAACCCGAGAAACACTGACAGCTCGCAGCGAGAAAACACATTTCAAAAGGGGCGTACGGTGTTCCCAAACTTTCGATGGCCGACGTATGAGGTAGGTGGACAACATTAAGTGGCCAGTGAGTGGAAACACCGGGTAAGTGTTCCGCTAAAGTGGATGGTGAGTGTACAGACTGCGTAAGAAGGCTAAGTCAGAGAACGGCATGTAAAAATCCACCCTGTTCACTCCTCTTTTCAGACTGCTCTAGCACTTTCCCCGCAGCCAGCTCAGATAAAACGTGCCCTCTTCCTCTCAGTGTCATAGAGCTCAAGCTACATGTGTCCCATTTACCAGCCATCATCTCAATCGCCCTCCTCACACACTGTCCATAGACTACGAGTCAGTCAGTTCTTCCTGTAAGTAATGAAAACCGTACTTCTGCTTTAAAAGATAACCATGCGGCCATTATTTTCATACACTCAAGGACTTACCAGCATGTCTGAGGAGATATCATGTAGTTTATGATATGCAGTTATATTATATATATATATATATATATATATATATATATATATATATATATATATATATATATATATATATATATATATAGATTTAACTCTATGTTTGTATGTCCTCTTAAACAGTTGACAGGTCTTACTCTGTTAAATACATAACCTGACCAACCAAGACTAAAAGATTGTAAGAGGAAAAACAATTTATGCCTCGGAGCAGCGTGTTATTATCTCCCACTCGGAAACACGCAGGGCAGGAAATAGCCTCAGAAACACCTGTTCTATTTTCAGAAAGGATTTAACATCCGCTGGAATCAGCTCATAACATACCAAGTCCTTAACGAGCGGAATCAGTGGCGTGACACAAGACACCTTCTTTTTTCGCTGACTTCCTGCTGATACTACACTTATACGAGGTGCAGTGTCGGTTCTCGTCAGGTTTTCCTTTGTTTTTCTCTCCCGTCTGTGAGGGCCCACTAAGGTCCCCACATGTAATATAAACATGGATTGTGTGTTGGGGATTGGAGTGCATTGAGAATTTAAGAATTTAGTTTAATTTGCTCAGCGTGAGTATATAAATACACTATGTTAACTGTGTTAGATATATTGCAGTAATAACTCTTAATAATAATCTTGTGTTAATAGTCAATACATTTTTTTATAAATATTTTTCTAGGCTAGGTGTGCACACTAGTAAAGAACAGTCAGGCCATAGGGCGGGACAGGTTTAACATTTTTATCGAGCTCACCATTGTTGTCCTCTGTTTAGCGAGAATCGTTGGTTTCTTCAAGAACACAGGAGCAGAGTTTTTTTATTGTGCAAGCTCTTCTCACCAAAGAAATCTGAACTAGTTACATTCTCATTGACTGTATACAGAAAAACTACAACCTGTGAGGTGGTAAGATAAATGCGTGGAAGACCACAGAACTGGTGATGGATTTTCAGGCATCCCCCTCCAGCAGTGAACATCCAGCATATGGACATTGAAAGAGTGGACTCTTATAAGTATCCGGCTGTTCATCTAAACAACAAGCTGGACTGGTCAGTTAACACCACTGCACTTAACAGAGCAGCCTCTATCTACTGAGGAGACTGAGGTCATTTAGAGTGCAGGGAAAACTCCTGAGGACCTTCTTTGACACAGTGGTAGCGTCTGCCATCTGCCAGAGTGGTCTGTTGGGGTGGTAGCATCTTGACGGCAGACAAGAAGAGACAAACTCATAAAGAGGGACAGCTCTGTCCTGGGAAGCCCCCAAGACCCAGTGCAGGTGGTGGGAGACAGGAGGATGTTAGCCAAGCTGGCATCCATGCTGGAGAACGACTCCCACCTCATGCATAAGACTCTAGCAGCACTGGGCAGCTCCATCAGCGACAGGCTGCTTCACCCCAAGTGTGTGAAGGAGCGGTATCACAGGTCCTTCCTTACTGCTGCTGTTAGACTCTACAGCCAGCACTGCTCCCAGCAGACCACATACACACAATGGACTAGATACATGCACACTTAACTCTACACACTTACTGAAAATGGAATTTTTTCAGTGTAATATTTTTCAGTGTGCAATATTTTCCATTACCCCCACACAATTAAAAAGCAACGTGCAATTATTTGTAAATACAATCTTAAGAGTTCTTGCCTTTTTTAATATTTATATTGTATGTACTGTACTGTTTATTTGTCTATTTTTTGTACTGAGTGCCTTGCTATCACTTTGCTGCTGTAACACTGTGAATCTCCCCACTGTGGGACTAATAATCCACCGTCCCCACCTATCAGAGTGGGGTGTCGGGGGAGAATTCCCATATGGCAGGCTGTAAGATAACCCCCAAGTCGGGTGGTTGTTACATCAAAAGATAGCAGCATGGCAAAAAGAAATATATGCAAACAAGATTAACACAACAGGTAAGTAGAACTAAAACAGGTATCGCAGGTATCACTTACGCCATCACAAGAGAAACAGAAAACTCTAACACATATAACATATATACAACAAAATAGACAAATATCCAGCACCATGTTTCTAATGCCTTCTTAGTCTGTTCCCCAGGAGCCATGTCTGCAGTGTGGGTCAGTGGATGGTGGCTTAGAGGAAGTGTGGGCTTACTGAGCATGTAACAGATATGCCTGGAATTCTACATTAATACAATAATGTGGACTGTATTATCTGGAACCTTTCTAGGGGGTACACCAGGGTTGTTCAGAGAGCTATGTGGGTAATTTACAGCCTTTCTGTATTACTATAGCACTGAAATAATGTCTTGTGTATTGACAGTGTGATGTAGTATGTGAAGTAGTGTTGTTTAGATAAATGTAATTCTTCAGTCACTGTTGGTGGTGAATACAGCCTGCTATTTAATATAGTTTGACCCATCTTGTTAAAAGAGGTTTTTTTGGTCTGTGTTTTTCCAGCCAGAATTCATCTGTACGTGTTAAAAATGCTGAACCTGTAAGGGTCAAAAAATATTCAAATTGATGTGTCTCCTCGCCTTGCCTTTGCTCACACCCTGACAGCATCTTCATTCTTACTATGACTAACGTTGGTTTGACTCTGCTTCCTGTACTGATATAGGTGCTATATACCATAAGTGTAAGTTTGCCCCACCAATATTTGAGCAAACTCGTTCTCTTTACCTTTGAAGTGAAGTCAAATTGGATTGATGTACAGGCATGCTAGCATGAAAAGAAAGAGGCTGTCTGAAGGACCATGCCACAATGTATATTTATGTATATTTATATCTCAAGCTATAAAATATAATATAATATATATATGGAGCCAATCCCAGCATCATCAGGCGTTTGCCAGTCCATCACATGGCCGATTTAGAGTGATCAACCTATCATGTATGTGTTTGGACTGTGGGAGGAAACCGGAATACCTGGAGGAAACCCACTCAAACACTGGGTGAACATACACACCCCTCACAGAACCACCCGGATCAGGAATCCAACCCATATCATCTTACTGTGAGGCGAGTGTGTGTGTGTGTATATATATATATAAACTATTAATTATTGTTTATATATGGTTGTTTTGTTCACACTGTTTTGCACATGTACATGTATAATGCAGCCCTGCTGTATAGTGATTACCTGAGCCTCACCTCAAGCATTTCAATGCATGTATGTCCTGAAATAATGTGCAAATGACAAATAAACTTGAAATTTGAAACCCAAAGGTGATCTTAGACTCTGAGTTCTTTTGTAACCTGGTTTGTTACAAGCAGAATTGATCAATCTCCTTTCTGTAGTTCCTAAGGAAACAATGCATCCCATACAGCTTATATCAGTCCTGTTTAAAAGAGCTGCACTGGTTCCCTGTATCTTTTGGAATTGAGTGTAAAGCTCTGTACTCATCTATAAACCTCTTAAATAATCTAGAACCTGCTACATCACAGAATGTCTCTGTTTATGTTCCAACTAGAGATCTTAGGTCTACAGATATTGACCTTCTGCATTTACCTTCTATAAAATACAGAAAACCTGGAGAGACTCTATCATTTATTCTGCTTCTGAACTGTGGAGCTCAGCTTTCATTAGACAGTCAAGATTAGTGCTCACTTTTAATTAACATTTAAAAACGTATCTCTTTAACTTGTGTTTAATTAAAACTCTAACGTCATATTACTGATAAACTGGATCTTTGTATTTGGCTTATTAAGACTTATTACTTCTTATATTATTACTAATGAAAACTGTCTGTAAAGCCCTTTGAGTTGCCAATGCTGTGACAATAATGCTGCTCCATAAATGAAGACTATTATTGTTACTATTATAACATGCAAATATCAAAGTACTGCACCACACCCTGTTTACCGGAGTCAACTCCAACTCTCAACTCCTTCTGCCGGAATCAATGGAATCAACTCCTCGACTCTGCTTAATTGTAACCAAGAAAGAGATAAAGCAGTGATTGAACCATCTCAAGCATACCTCTCACACTTCTGAGTAGTGATATATTCGCATCCTGAGAGGCGAGAGGCAACTCTGTGGAATATGCTGAGAAAATCATTACTGCAGTCAGAACTCTTTGAAAGGGAGCCCTTTTTTAATTCTTTGAAAAGGGTGGGATGTAATAGTGTGCAGAAGGTACCATAATGGTGCACCGGCACCAGGATGTAACTGCAGGCCATTAAAGTGGAACAGAAATTTAAATAAGAAGCTGGAAAACAGGAGCAAATCCAGGCTTCAACATTTTGTGGGCTTTTAGCGTTTCCAAACCTTTTTTGGATTCTTTGTTTTACTGCTACAATATATTTCTTATGACCCAAATCATAAAGAAGATGAAGAGTCACAACTCAGAAACAGAGCAGAGTTTGAGCTCACAGTGGCTGGTGTGCAGTGCTGGTATCGTTTATAGCTTGAAATTTAACCAACTCTTGCTGTTCAAGACCCTTTACTGCTGTACACACTTCTATCAGCTTGTCCCTCCAGCAGATTATGGTGGAACAACACTGACTCAACAGAGATGAAGAGTTGACTCCAAGCATTTAGACTTTTAGAGTAAATGACCAAGAGTTATATAGATATATAAATAGAGTCAACTCTCCATCACAGCATCGCAGTTATGGCCAAACACAAAGGAGACGAGAGCTGATCTGTATGCAGTATCAGTAAATTATCAGGGCTATTGATCCACATTGGTTATTGGTTATTGGTGAACACGTAGTCTTTCAGTGGACTTTTCTTCTATTGCCTGCAGAGCACAGATAATGTTTTGAACATGGCACATCAGAAGCTGTTTCAGAACCCAGAGCGGGAGGACTAGGTAGTAAACGAACTAGCCAGTAGCCACATTGATTAAAAAAAAAAAAAAAAAAAAAAAAAAACCTGCTACACAACATCAGCAGCCTTTCCACTGTAAAACATACGGTCAAGTGTAAATAACACTGGTTAACAATGTAGGCTAGCATTGCCTGGCAAAAAAACCCTGGCTTCTGTCACCTGTACGCTAGAAGTCAGGTTTCTAGCAGGAGGACGAATGAAATTATGAGTTTCAGACTAGAAAACACATATGTTACCATTACTGAATGAGTTTATATGCACTGCAGGAAACAGCAGAGGGCTAGAAAAACAGAAACCAATGAAGAAACAGGTGTCATCTTCAGGCTCTTAGGTGAGCTTCTAATTATGCATTACAGTTTGAAATGACAGAGAAGCATCAACATTAAATATAGTCTTATGATGCACATATTACATATTTAAGCTTACTTTAATTTTTCATAAGATCTTATTCATGCAATATTTAAAACTGCTCATTAAATGAAGCTCATTAGTAATTATACACTGAGCCACCTAGGATCACTGTTTAAAAGTCTTTATCTCAGCAATAAGTGTATTTACACTAGTAAGAACACCAGATCTGATTAGAACAGATGTAAATAATTATAAATACAATACAAAGTAACATGAATATCTTATTATGAAAGAAGTAGATCATATCTTGAGCTCCAGTTTGAACAGCAAAGGTTCAGTACCAGATTTCTCCTGGACGCCCCAGACATTGTATGAATGTATTCAGTTCCTTCAGCAGCAATCTTGATTTAGCTTAATGAAGTACTGAGCAGTTAAAGCAGGTATTAGATGAGAACTGTAAATAATACTGGGTTGTTTCCACAAGGAGAAGCTTGAAAAGGGTTAAATAAACACACTGAAGTATGTAGAAGCAACACTTACTGTATTAATACTATTTAAATATTTTAAAAATAGTGTTTTGCTAAATAAATAAAAACTTACTGTCTGGACAGCAGCTTTTTAAGCATAATAACGTTCATAAGTAAACGTTTACACAGTTCTGTATGTATCTTATACATCAGTATATCATTTCATTACATATAAGAAGCTCAGAAATAGAGTAGAGATGCTGCAGGGCAGGTTGAGGGATGGATGCAAATATGCATAAATACACAGTTTTCTCTGTTCTGTTAGTAAGCAAGGAAGTCACGTCCTACAGTTGACTTTTACTTAGAGTTTGTTCTGTTATTGTGGTTAGTTTTAATCATATAAGTCAGATCTTACATGTTAATGTACATGTCCATTAAAACTTTGGGTGGGGTAGATGCTAGGTTGTAGATCCTAAAACCTAGCTATACATGTTTACATGTTATGAGGATTTTGTCTCAGCAGAGATTTACGTCTCATAACCAGGAGTTAAATGATAAATGATTTTCCTGGGATCTTTTTGTGAGTGAGGGTGGGGTGGTGGGGTGACAGGGTGGCGGCTAATTTCAAATAATGAACGGGGAAGGAAAATGTTTTGATGTTAGGAGCAATGAAGATGGTAAAACAGCAAAATGTTGACAGTAAAAAATATTGACTGTGCAGGAAACAATTACAAAGCCATTCAAATGAGAGCGACGGCGCACAATACTGGGTGTTTTCAACACAATTAAAAAGCTATTCAAAAAGACAAACACTTCTAGGGTGTAGCAGTTAGGGCGAGTCTCTGTCTTTTTTAAATTGTCTAGGGAAAATTCAATAAACCTCTGAGCAGCGTCTGTCATTTCCAGCCTTTGTTAGAGGCGCTACAGTCAGCATATTTTGTAGACCCGTAGATAATCCATAACGTAGAGACGCAACTGAGTAATTCAACTTCATTTGATTTGGTGGGCTGCCCTCTCTGTTTGACCTGATTTGACTTTGTTTGAGGCGAGAGTAGTAAGAGTAGTGTTGTACAACATAAGACCAGGCACAACGGTTCACTACTAGTGTATTTAGTTACCAGAGCATTTAACATTTATGATAACAGACTTGTTTGGTGACTCTGTCACTCACAGTATTTTGTAAATACTGTTGTAACTTCATTTTTGCCACCAGAATAAAGAGGAAGACCAGTTCAGACCAGTTAGAGGATAAGCTTTTATTCTTAAGACAGCGGTACCCACATTCTCTGAGCTCTCAAACCCTGGTCTCAATGGTGTCTCCGACTGCATTGTTTTTTATAGGCCCGCCTTGCTGCTCCTTCTGGCCCGTGTGGTACACCTGGCCATGTTGCAATTCTCTAGGTGGGCAGTGGTTCTCGAACAAAAGTTTCTAAGATAAGTGGCAGGGTCTGCTTAGCCAGATATGCATCTCTCTATTTGGCCGGGGTCACAAAAGGTCTGACCTTCCCGCGAGAACTGCTCTGTAGGCCATCTGTCTCATACGCTATCTGTCTCATAATTTACTACAATTCCAAACTAAAAACTGCTTGTTGACTGCGTTGTGTTTTGTATCATTGTTGGTCTGAACACTGTTGGATTGTTTACACTGTCTATTTGTGTTGCACTGTTTAGTTTATGTTATGTTCCTTGTGTGCGCCGTATGGTTCTTGAGGAACACTGTTTCTATCTACTGTGTACTGTGTAGATAGTTGAAATGACAAACGCCGCTTGACTTGTAATGCTAGTGTTGTAAGGGTAATGATCTTTTGGACCTCTCTGATAGTATTCTTTTCCTTTATATGATATATAAGATATGATTATACCTGAAATGAATGTGTTCTTTACTATTTAAAATTTCTTCTTTTTATTTTGGTCTGGTGGCTAAGCGGGCACTCTCGCTACCCTTATTGCATCCAGCTCCTGGGAGACATCACAATAGTGACATCTTGTTGGGTGGTACGACGGTAATGAAGTACAATGATGTGAAAAATAACATCTCTCCCCAACACTCAGTCCCCTTAACATTAATATCATCTAAATTTGTGTGAACAGAGCACCAGGTTCAGAGAATCAGGCCTGAGTACCGGTATATAGCTGATCAGGCTTTAGGTACAAACAAGAAAAGTGCATTCCCTGAAGGAAACGCAGGATGTCTGCACATAATCGACAAATAGAGGAGTGTGGGTCAGTATGTTTGTGGAACAGAGCTTGGGAACCTGCCCAGATTGAGCACATACAGTTTGCTGGCTGTTGGTTTGGGTGTGTTCAAAAATGAATGGGACTGAATGGTATAGTATAGTTGTTGCTGTGCAATATGCAACCATAATAACACAGAACAGGTTTTATGGTCTTTCTAATTCCTTTCTAATCATCGTAACTTGTATCTGTGCTTCCACCAGGATTAAACATGTTCTGTGGTGGGCAGAGCTGTTAGCCCTGTAGCAAAGCTAACACTAATCAGCTTCACTAGCCTAATTAGGTGATCCACTTACAGAAAAAGACAAATACATGAAAAACACGAATTTCTAGAACTGAAGCCCAAAAATTACAGAGAAAATGCAACACTTATAACGCTGTTTAATACGTAATATCTAGTGACCGTCAAAGAATTCACATTAGATTACTGCCTACCATGTAAATCTTTAACAGCGTTGTGACCTTGATCTGATTATTTACAATAATAATTTAATTAATAATTTTTTTTTTTTTTTTTACGTTCGGTCACCAGCTGTTCCTCTACTTTCCTGATTGATTCCCAATTTTATTTTATTTATCTTTTTTTTTTTTTTTTTTTTTTTGCTGAGATTTCAGTATTGAGATGGTCAGGTATCCTATGAAAGTCTTCATTCTAGTATCATGCCATCACTTCTTTTTTAACCATGCAAAACCCTGCAGACCACCAAAACTTGGTCGATCAGATAAACAACACTGAGAGGATGTGTAGATCCAGAAGCTCCTCATTAAGAAACAAAGACAAATCAAACTGGTGTTCTCAGAACAATGAACTGACCACCCCAGACTCCCTGAATGTGTTTGGGTGGCTTGGCTTGTGAGAAGCAAAAAATGCAAACAACTAATGTCTCTGTGGATTTCTTTGGAAACCTGAAAGGTTGGATTTCACACTGAGGAACCTCCATTAGTTGTTAAAGCTTCTATGCAATTTCCTGTTAAACATGTATCTGCTGCTTTTCCCGATGCTGAAGATGAATAACACGCTTAATAGCCATTTTGCCTGGAAATTAAATACATGACGTGTTTAAAATGTTGAGGTTTTAGTAGAGGTTTTACTATTCATGTGGCTGACGAGTGTTAGATTTTTCCAGAAAATCTTTGACTGTGAAACCTTCTTGGACTGAACAAGCATGCAGGCAGGTCTAGCATACGAAGTAAATCTTATTATTACGCCTGGGTCTGCCAGACCGGCCCGGATTTGTGAATAATACAACTCAGGTACAGTGTTATGACGTTCAGCTCCCTTCCGTTCAGCACAACTGAAATGCAGTGAGAGCTGTGAAACAACTGGCTTTGGGCGACAGCTGAGTTTTCTTGGTTCTTCGGGCCTCAAGCAAATCTATTTTTGGCTGGATTCACGTTGGATTATTCACACACGTTGACAGGTGCGCGCTGACAGTGCTCTTTATTCCCAAAGTGCTTGGGGTCAAGCAGTACGACTGCAGGTATGAACGATTAGGATTGCCTTCAAAAACCAACAGACTGTAAACCTGACAGCAAAACAAAGAGATAACGTGTTTGAAAAGCTGACCCCAATGGTTCAGTGCTTGGTAGACGTCTGAGCGCACCTGGGATCTGGGGCGGATAAAGGACACAGACACGGTGTAGCACAAAGAGGCTTCTAGTAGTACAACTGTAAACTCTTAGTCAGGAACAGTTAAGATCTTAGAATGGTTAAGAACACAGTAGGTTCCATCCCTCATGCTGAGTTCTCACTGAATGGGACATAACTGATAACATGGCAGCAGACAATTGTCTCAGCATGTTCGGCAGGACAGCATAATTATAGAAACTCTAAATTGCCTAAATGCCTAAATGTTAAAACCTCCATCTCCATTCAGAGAAAGTCTCAGAGTCTAACAACTACAAAGAGAACCAACAGAGCAGGAGAGGTGCGCTTGGACCAACCTGAGGTAAACAATTCACCATCAGATGCCCTACGTGGTCTGATGAAATCACACCGAAACTGGTACGCCAAGCTGAAGACTGAATATTTCCACAATGTTGGGCTGGACGTCTTCTGCCCAAACAATTTCTCTCAGTGTGAAGACAATGCTGGCCCTAATATTTTAGATAACTCTGATAACAAAAGCATGTGCTAATTAGGGGTGTGCAACATATATATTGTCTACGATAATATCTGAATTGCCGTGTTAACGATGCGTGAGCTGACGTTGAGTACACTACTGACCGGGAAAAAACAAAACAAAAATCAAAACCCAGACTCCACATGCTTTAGTACAGGCTCCTACGAGTGCGCACTGAGAGTCCACATACTTTTTGGTGGCATGGGCTAAAACTAGCATAGCTGCCTAAATAACACACCTTATGCTGAAACTAAGTGAACCCACTGCGTCAGGGGAAGAAGCTCAGACACCGCCAGCCTCGTCTACAGTCTACCGTCATAGATTTAACTCCTAGATAAGGAACATCTTCACTCGCGTGGAGCTGGTCTGGATTAAAAAAAAAAAAAAGAGACTGACGTTGCTCAGAAGACGGCAGTTTGCACTGTCAGCATCTGAGCAGATACAGTCCGTCTACACGTCCAGTCCACAGAGCGGAGCAACACACAGTAACGTATATATAGGTGAATTAATATATTATAATAATATTAATTATTAAAATGTTTTCTTTAAAACCTTACTATATGCAATTTAAACAATAAAACGTTAAGACACCTGTATTATTTTATCTTATGTATTTACTATTGCTCTTTAACAAAGCAAAAATATTTGTATCAGATTACTCAATTATTTGACGGAATAATCGATAGAATACTCCATTACTAAAATAATCAATAGCCGCAGTCCTAAGTAAAAATACATCGCATGCTTTTATTAAAAATTATTAAATGTTTTCACATTAGTCATGTTTTTGCTAGTGCTATGGACATGAATCGAGACGTTCAATAAAGTTTCTGGATATTAGTGATAACAATATGAGAAGTGAGTGTGTCTGACTTGGTGTGCAACAAGTGTAGACGCTCATTTTTGGCTGTGTATTTATTTATGAATGAATAAATGCACATATTTACAAGAATATCCTCCAACATTATTATAGAGGTGTGTTTGTTGTGACAGTTCTGCTTCACACATAGTCAGAATGGTCATCACTAGGGGTGTAGAAAAATAGTGGTAGACTATATCAAATCTTAAAAACACAGTAAAGACTGACGGCAGACAGGTTGCTTTGTGTTATGTTTACACACACTGACCACTAGATAGCAGTGTTGCAATCTATCTTCAGCCAATAGATTCTTTGGCTACAACACAAACAAGCAGAATAAGGGTGGACCGCTATCTTTAGCACTAGCAACCTGTACATATACACTACCGCTCAAAATTTTAGGATCACTTTAGACTTTCATGCAATTTTCATGCAATTCACAAATAATATTGTCCATTTAACAGTTAATGTAAGTGTATCAGATGATTTTTAAAGAATAAAAATGTTTGTATTAAAGTCTATTTTTGTATAGAGGCTTATTTTACATATAGTCCTATTATCAGCAATTCTCAGTCCTCTGTCTAAATCTCCTGGTACGGCCGCCAATCCAAGTTAAGGATGTTATTGGACTAATTGGTTGTTAGGACACTCTTGTTCAATTGTGATGCACAGCTGAAAAACATTCTACTAATAAGTGAGTATAAAAGGGAACAACATTCTAGGTTAGTTTAGTATCTGAAGATCAGCAGTTGATGACTTGCTGACCGACTCACAATGACCAGAAAGAAACAACTTTCTTTAGAGACCCGTCAGTCCATTGTTGTGTTAAGGAAGAAGATACTCCATTAAAACAAGACTTTTGATCGGTAGTGTACATGTAACCCTGGTGCAACTTCTTTCTTAACTCAAAATGAAGAGGGAGACCAGTTCAGAGTATAAGCTTTATTCTTGAAGATACTGCGGTACAGACATGCTCTGAGAAGGTCTAAGAAAGGTCTCCACTCAATCTGCAAACACACCCTATTTAAGTCCAGCTGACTACACATCCAACTGGCCCCGACCTGTATGGCCAGGTCGTTATCTCTTGGGCTTGGGACAGATTTCCTTGGGAGGTTCCTACTATTAAACACATGATCTGATAAGCCATAAATGTAGTAGGCGGGCGTGGTATGAAAGAAATATTTAGAATATTATACTATGAGACTTAAAGCATCAACATTCATTAAAACATAACCTTTGTATCATAATACACACCATATTACAAGCTCTTACCAATACACAGCTCTAGTCATCACATTGGATGAATTTTTACATCTAGATAGTTAGTTAAAGGTGAATAAATCAAAACTAATAGTACTCAACCTCTAGCTGTTTACAGGCAAACTAACTCAACACTGAAACGATTCCTTTTTTACACTTTAGATCCCATTAGGACCCATTAACACAAAACACACCCCTAATTATTCTGCCTGATCACCCCATCAAAGCCCTCTCTAAAACCCTTTACATACAGCACCAGCTTTTGGCCTAAGTGAGTACCAAACTCCCGTGTGTCTTTCGTCCAAGCACAGCAAATTATAATCTTATAAACGCTTAGCATTCCGTCCATACCGATTTCCAGCTGCGGAAAGAGTCAAGGTGTCTTGTTTTTCTTTGTAATGAGCTCCCACAAGCTTTTCAGTGCACCATCGCCACAAGGCAGATATCATCTCTACAGCAGCATTTAAGACGGAATCTAAAGTCTGAAAGAGATGCTGACTTCAGCCTCATCTAGTTAGCTCTGTGATTTACATTCATGCCATTTGGCAGGGCCTGTTATCCAGAGCCACTTGCAGAATACAGGCAGGTGAAGATAGTGTAAGGTCTCCTATTGGTATAGCGTAAGGTGGTTACCCAGGTGGGGAATCAAACCCCAGCCTATAGCATGAAGGGCAGCGATATAACCCCTTTCAGTATACCAACCACCACCATGTTGTCTCACATACAGTATAAGTCATTGTAATAAGTAATCCAAATCATTACAATATTCAGATTTATCTACTAAAAATCAAACAATCCAAGAGTTCACCACACATATTCTAAACAGTATAAACACAAACAAGCGCTGTGAATCTCCAATAGCAGGATCAAACTACAGAAATTCATTCTGTTTTCAACACCACCGTTCCAGTGCCAGGCCTGAGTATCAGCAAAACACTTTATAGTGAGTAACCCGTGTGACATCTGCAGTATCTGGGACACTTCATGAAAAAAAAAGGTCTAGTATGTGAGAGTTTTTTGGATTTTTCTGCCACAGAATGAGCAATGCTCAGCAGCAGCTGTCAAATGAAACATCAACCCACAAATTACATGCATCACAATAACAGTTAGAATTTAACTCTCAACACAAAAGCTGCGCCCCAAACATAATTCCAAAAAGTGTGACTGACCCCAGCTACAGACTAACAGCAGCTCATAACAGCTGTGATCTAAACCACTTCTGTGAAAGTGATACTGTTCTTGACATGTTAACACACTGATTACCTCACGTTCTCTTTGAAGCATAGACATACTGTCTTCTCCTTGACCTCCAGGAAAAAGTCCACTAACCCTCCTCCCCAATGAACTGTTAAATCAAATAAGGACGCGAGTCATGAATTATTGAGTATTCTTTCGTCCTCTCCCTCTAGCTGATCAAAAGATTGCTGAGCTAGGTGTGGGGGTGATCTCATCGCCTGCTGGAACTGCTATACTGTTTGTCGGGGGTTTGATGTTGGGCCTCTGCGGGCTGGTCAAATAAAAACAAATCTGTTATGAATCACAATCGAATAAAGAACAAAGCCACCTTCTCAAAAGTGTTCACTCATATAAGCCAGGGCGAGATGACTTTCTAAACATATAAATTCTGTACATAACTAAGATTATGTAACGTTGAGCATAAAGGTTCACTACAACCATGATCTAAAGCACTTCTGTGAAAAAAGTGAGGCTGTTCTTGACATGTTAACATATTCACCACTTCAAGTTCTCTCTGAAGAATAGACAGTCCATACTGTCCTCTTGGTGACCCCCAGGAATGGGTCCACAATCCCTCCTCCCAGCTAACCAAGGATGTGATGATTGGTTGACCTCTAATATGTGGGGGCAGTCTGGGTTGAAGGTTAGGGCTCTGGTCTTGTGACCAGAAAATTCCCTTGAGCAAGGCACCTAACCCCTAACTGCTTTCCGGGCGCTGTGAATAGGACTGGCCACCACTTTGGGCAAGTGTGCTCACTGGCCCCTGGTGTGCATATTCACTATTGTGTGTATGTGGGAGCTTCACTGCATGGATGGGTGGTTAAATGCAGAGGTTAAATTCCACTGTGTTCAAAACACAAGGGGCAAATAGTTCTAATTCTAATAGTGTGACCAGCTCCTGTCCAAGACACAGCAAGAATTCTGGCCACTACGAATGTTGAATCAGACATAGTGACCATCATGAAAGATCAGAATGTCGTATAGTCTGATCTGTGGCCATAGCCTTGAAATCAGGCCACTGGGTTTTATACAGAGGTTTTCGTTTTTAGACTACGCTCTCGGATAAACCTGCACAAAAGATCTAATTAGCTTGCAGCAAGTCAACTGTATTAACACCGACTCACAATGAAACACCACTGGGCCGGGCCGTCACAATAGCTTGTGAAAAGGACATGATTTCCTTTTGATCCAGAAAAAAACAAGATCTGACAAAGTGTCTAGACAACTGAGCGCACCATAAAGAAATATTTCATTTAAATTTCCATACGCTGTGCTTCTTTCTCCCGCACGTCCAATAACAACCAAACGCAGCCATCTGTAACAGTCATTACACGTATGATATGGAAATAGCTCACCCCGCTCGTCTGTCAACGCACAGACATCGTCTCGGAGAGACTCGCAGTCACTTCAGAAGATTCTGTACATCTGGAACCGTGGCTGCATTGAGTATTCTTTCTCGGTCTCCCTCTAGCTGATCAAAAGATTGCTGAGCTAGGTGTGGGGGTGAGATTATCGCCTGCTGGAACTGCTATATTGTTTGTCGGGAGTTTGATGTTGGGCCTCTGCCGGTTGGCCAAACAACAACAAATCTGTTATGAACCACAATCGAGTTCATAGAAGTTTCAAAGAACAAAGCCACTTTCTCAAAGGTGTTCACTCCAAGAGGCCAAGACGAGCATTATAAACACACAAACTCACAAACTCTGTACAAAGGGGTTAAACGGCAAATGATTGGACGGTGGTTATGTAATGTTGAGCACAAAGGTGTTCACCCACAGAGGCAGAGGTGAGAAGTTATGTCTGTTACTTCTCCCTGGAGCTTTTTTGTCTTCTTCTTCTAATGAGCAAGCAGCTTTTGAAGTGTTACTCTCTACACTGTGTTTACACATAAACCATGTATTATCCACATATTTAGTTCAGGAGTTATATGATTATCATTATTTGTATCTTTCTTTCTTTATAACTTATTCTCTTTTTTCTGTTATCTGTATATCTGTAAAGAGGACCATGAGTAGTTGATTTCCTGGACAAAGGCCTCATAGCTAAATGGGTGTAACCAGCAATGGGAAGCGACTGACACTGGCATGCTTTCATGTAAATGCAGTCCCAGTAATGGAATTACTGGAGCATTGATGTAAAATCAGCTTCCAGTTTCCTCCACCTCTGCAGCATACGGCATACTGGACTCTCTACACAGTGTTCTGTTCTCCAGAACGATGGGGAGTGTGTACTGTAGGGTTCTATATAGAGCCTTTTTTAAAAATACCTCTACATAGCACGAAGAACAGATCTCGTGTTGTTACAAGCTTGATAATATTATACTAGCAGAACCCTTTCCTGGTTTAACACAGATCCAAAAACAATCTCCATCAATCTGAAGAAACATCTGAACATCAAATAGTTCTATGAAGAAAGCCATTACTAAAGAACCCTTAAACAACCAACTTTTTTTAAAGTGTGGGCGGTAAGAGAAATAAACAGAACAACAAAAGGTGAAATGTCTACAGATGAAATATATAACATCAAGCTTCAGTGAAAGCATCAGCCCTGTAACATCTGTGTGATTTCAGCTCATTTGTTCTAGACAGCCAGTGCTGTCTGCAACTGCTACTAAGCTGCCAAAATAACAAGCTCTTATGAAACTGCACTGTTTTTATGGGTGTAAACGCACTACTCTCTCCAACCCCCTGCCACCCCCTGCCATCTAGGACCACCTTGCTTGTGTACAGTTATAGACTACAGCCCATCTGTTGATGCTCAATTTGTGCTAGGCTTTCTCTAGCACTTCATCAGTGATTAGTTTCTGTGTTGTGGACAACCTTTAAACCCTTAATGCTGGTCAGCAGCGGTCACAAATGGCCAAGTTATTATTTGCTCGTGACATTGTAGCAACAGATGGGCTCCAGGCTGCAACAGTACACCTACACAGTGGACCTATAGGGTGGACACGGAGTGCAAGTACAACAAGTACATGAAATAGAACTAAACCAGCAGAGTCAAGTAACAAAATACAAATACTTTGTTACCTTACTTAAGTAGAAATGTTGGAAATATTTATACTTTACTGGAGTAATTATTTTACAACTGACTTTTTACTACTACTCCTTACATTTACACTCCATTATCAGTACTTTCAACTCCTTACATTTACACTCCATTATCAGTACTTTCTACTCCTTACATTTACACTCCATTATCAGTACTTTCTACTACTTACATTTACACTCCATTATCTGTACTTTCTACTCCTTACATTTACACTCCATTATCTGTACTTTCTACTCCTTACATTTACACTCCATTATCTGTACTTTCTACTCCTTACATTTACACTCCATTATCATTTACACTCCATTATCAGTACTTTCTACTCCTTACATTTACACTCCATTATCAGTACTTTCAACTCCTTACATTTACACTCCATTATCAGTACTTTCTACTCCTTACATTTACACTCCATTATCAGTACTTTCTACTCCTTACATTTACACTCCATTATCAGTACTTTCTACTACTTACATTTACACTCCATTATCTGTACTTTCTACTCCTTACATTTACACTCCATTATCTGTACTTTCTACTCCTTACATTTACACTCCATTATCTGTACTTTCTACTCCTTACATTTACACTCCATTATCTTTACTTTCTACTCCTTACATTTATACTTCATTATCTGTACTTTCTACTCCTTACATTTACACTCCATTATCTGTACTTTCTACTC
Source organism: Megaleporinus macrocephalus (assembly GCA_021613375.1). Taxonomy (NCBI): domain Eukaryota; kingdom Metazoa; phylum Chordata; class Actinopteri; order Characiformes; family Anostomidae; genus Megaleporinus; species Megaleporinus macrocephalus. The sequence goes on along the minus strand of CM038714.1, from coordinate 14,421,918 downwards.
CTTACATTTACACTCCATTATCTGTACTTTCTACTACTTACATTTACACTCCATTATCTGTACTTTCTACTCCTTACATTTACACTCCATTATCATTTACACTCCATTATCAGTACTTTCTACTCCTTACATTTACACTCCATTATCATTTACACTCCATTATCTGTACTTTCATTTTTGTCCTTACATTACTTTTACTTATACGTTAAGTAGTTCTGAAAGCAGTACTTTTATACTTTTACTGGAGTAAAAAGCTTGAGTTGATACTTCAACTTTTATAGAAGTATTTTAAACCCTAGTATCTATACTTCTACCTGAGTAATGAATAAGAATACTTTTGACACCTTTGTAAACCAGTAGTTCCAGTCCAGTCCCATTCGGCAATGTCACTACTGATTTTCATTGGAGGAAAATACAGAAATATGCGAGTAGATGGGCTAATACAGTCAGAGGGAAAAAAAATATGTTTAAAAGTGGGTCAAAACATAGCTCCAGGGAGAAAAGTGAAAACCCTCTCAAAGTCAAAAAGAGTCCAATCATCAGAACATCCTTGCTTGGCGGGGGATTCCCTCAGATGTTTTAGCAAAAGGTTGAGAATGTCAGGACTGTCAGTGAATCCAGTAGTACAAAGCAGTGCTCTCATATTTCCCCTTATTAAAGATAAAAAATAAATCATGAGGGAACACTAGCATTAGGGATGACAGGGGTACCTGAGTGCTCACTCCAGTACTGCACGACATCACACAGGTGGTGGAAGTTAATGCTGTCAGTGTTCGGGGTGAAGGCCGCAAAAACACAAATATATCTAAAATGGGAAAAAGCCACTGTGTGGCTGAGTGAACAAGAAGGAAGTCAGCAAGAAGTCAGAAGGATATTTTTACAGACTGCAGAAAGCAGAATAAGCGAAAAGCTAAGTGATCAAACAGGGCTCAATTACGCTCCTAATTCGGTAGCATCCTGTTTGAATTTTCCTGTTCCACCTTAGATTATAATAAGCCAGAACGTAACGGTGGAGCCAAAAAATTTAAACAAGTAGCAGAAGAACAGGATGATGACTTCCACTCACTGCAATTCACAGAAACACTTAGAAGCCAAGCACTGAAACGCAGATTTAGACAGTGTTAGCTCGCCAAACTGCCAGTCTTCCTTAGAGGTGGGATCAGTCAGCTAACTTTGTGGATTTTAAAGTTGCTATCGAATCCATCCGCCTTGAAATCACTTACTTCATTCCTGGTTTTGCCTTTTACCCTAATAGGTGCAGCCTTTGTGTAGACTGTTTTGCCCCCCAGTCGGACTAAGAGATTATATTTTGGTGGGAAACTGAGTTCAATGTTTTAACAATAAAATCCCAGTGGGGAACCGTCCTGGCCCTCTACACCCTCTCAGAGGGCCTAAAATACACACACACACACACACACACACACACACACACACACACACACACACACACACACACACACACACACACACACACACAATTTTATCTACTTACAGTTTGACAATCAACATCTAAACAATTACAAAAATATAGACAAATAAATTATTCAATTGTGTCTATTCAATCTGTGTTGGAACGTGAGGGGTTAAGTGGAAGCCTGTGAGTCTGTGTCTCCCCCTATAAGGACTGTGATGACTCCGCAGAATGTTGGTGATTGGTGGTCCCGCTGTTCATGTACAGAGGTGGCCAGGCAGTTATAATTCAGCGCCATATCTTCCCTCTGAGTGGGTGGGCTTAACTGTATGATCATTTCCTCCCTCTGTGGCGACGCTAGCTAGAGAAACAGCTAGCTAGCGCTAGGCTACCACCTCTAGCTAGTTTGCTGAGTCACGATGGAAACCCATGGGGCCGAGGCTTAAGGGTCACGGTTCACTACTGTAAAAACCACTGTTCATGTACTGACTGCATTTCGTTCCAACACAAAAACACAGAGCCTAACAATTTAAATAAAAGATGTTGTGCCTCAACAATTTTGCTCATATCAGTGAACAAAGACGTATGTTACATTTGCCACAACAAAACCTAAACACAAGAGCAAGAACGTGACTGAGAAGATGTGGCCAATGGCTTATTAGCATCTAACATCATACCAGGTAGCTGCAGTCTTCATTACTCATCCAACATGAAAACTACTGACTTCACGCAGCTCCTTTCAAATAAACAAACAAGTTTTCCAGTGTGTTCCTCTGTTTGCTGCTCAACCTTTGGGCCACTGATTCTTTGGCCTCTTAACAGCGTCTTCTAAAAGAGTTCCCCTCTGGCCGTATGTTTTATTCTTACTGACCAGACACAGAGACATTCCTTTAATGATCATCAGGAGAAGGAAGCAACAAGATTACATCTGCTGCAGAAGCCAAACGGGCTGAAACCAGCCTTTTGAAAGACTGTGCACTGGCACAGTTCACACATTTAGTCTCAAAGGCCAAGAGGAGCTCCTGATCAGGAGAGCCGGAAGGGTCCTGAAGTGCCTGGGGGGAATAATCACAGCCATCAGGCCAAATACAGTTCTCCCAACTGACCAGGCCTACGCACAACATTAGCATGGCAACGAGAAAAAGCAGCAGGACCAACGACAGCAGCGTGTTTGCTTTAACTCACATTATCAGTAGAGTAGGTTTCAAAATAATGGTTCTGCATAGTATATAATCCTTCCAGAATAAGAACTATTTAGAATTTTCTGTGTAATTTGAGCTCAGCAGCTGCAGTTCCTGATCACTGGACCAACAGGAAAGCTCCAGAGTTGTTTTGAAAACCCTAGAGAATGTTTCTGGTGATCATCATGCTCAGCAAACTACATCAAGATGCCACAACCAGACTTATTTAATGCTTCCTTCATTCTCTACTGCATTTGCACTCGAAAGTTTTGAAGTCTTGAAAGTGAAACAATTATGCTTTACGATACAGCGGACTTGAAAAGCACCGAGGCTGAGGATGAACTGACCACGCTTTCTACGAAAAACAGCCAAATCCAGGGTGAAGTGTATTCAGCACAGTGTCTGGCCTTTGAGTCAATGTTGAATGGACTGACAGCACATCTGACTTTCTCTTGCACGTTAAAAGAAGCATCACCTTCACGTGGTTTCCATTCTAATTCTATCTGCTCCAATACTACTGCAGGGTTAAACGTCCTGACATGAAATCAGTTAAATGTTTCCAGCTCATTCAAAAAAAACGAAACAAAAGAAAACAAGAACCTCTTGTATTTTTGTAATTGTTTAGATGTTGATTGTCAATTATATATGTATGTGTGTGTGTTATGAATATATATGAATACTGAGAGGGCGTAGAGGGCCGTGATGGTTCCCCACTGCCAGTGACAGAATTATACCTGCTTATTTCCTTTACTAAAGAACCCTAGAAGAACCACCAAGAAGGATATGAGAACAACAGCACTTCCACTGTTACAGGACTGCTGTGAACAACCCTCCAATGTCGTCTGTATTCCTCTCCTTCTCAGTCCACGTCGGCACCGCGATTATATTAAACATAGTCGGAGAAGCGAGCTCTGAAACAAACACCAGCTTTTAGGCGTCGTCTCTCGCGCTGACAAGTTCCAGACAGTGTGTGACCTGACAGATGACAGTTTTGCCGCCCACCGCCGAGATTTCCCTCGATATTTACAGAGCACGCCAATTCTTTCAGCACTCCAGCGCCATTTGTAGGTCACCGCTTAAAACGGGAGACAGGTAGAGAGTAAAGAAGCAGACGGAGATGGAGCACGGCCCTACAGGTTATTCCACTTTCACAGCTTCACGACAGCCAGCTCCGAGATTCAATTTCCCTCATGTGATAAAAATAATGAGGGGTTACAGGGTGGGCTCTGTCCCTGATTGTAGCCGCTAACTCACACATGTGCCCGCGCACACACACACAGGAGACAGAGGGTGGCAGACACAGCTCCCGGCAACACAGCATGCAATTAGTGCTGATCGCTTCTAGAGGACCGGCCACAGTCGCGCAAAACTTATTCACACACACACACACAGCTGTAAGGCTCGCTCCAGTTCCTCAGAGCCACCGAATGATGAGGGGTCTTTAAAAGGAAAGTCCACCTCTAAGCTGATGGCAAAGTCACAAGGACACCAGTGCCAAAACATCTAGTCCAAAAAACAGAGTCACCCTGAGCTGCTAATGACAGGGATGGGGGCGTTGCTATTCAAATAGTACTACTACTACTACTAGTACTAGTTCTAGTGCTGCTGCTTCTACTACTACTACTACTGCTACTACTACTGCTGCTGCTACTACTACTACTACTACTATTACTAGTTCTACTGCTGCTGCTTCTACTACTACTACTATTACTACTACTACTGCTGCTGCTGCTTCTACTACTACTACTACTGGTACTAGTTCTAGTGCTGCTGCTTCTACTACTACTACTACTACTACTGCTGCTGCTACTACTACTACTACTACTAGTACTAGTTCTACTGCTGCTGCTTCTACTACTACTACTACTGCTACTACTACTGCTGCTGCTACTACTACTACAGCTACTGCTACTACTACTACAGCTACTACTACTACTACTACTACAGCTACTGCTACTACTACTACTACAGCTACTGCTACTACTACTACTACTACAGCTACTGCTACTACTACAGCTACTGCTACTACTACTACTACAGCTACTGCTACTACTACTACTACTACTACAGCTACTGCTACTACTACTACTACAGCTACTGCTACTACTACTACTACTACTACAGCTACTGCTACTACTACTACTACTACTACAGCTACTGCTACTACTACTACTGCTACTACTACTACTACTGCTATTACTATTACTACTACTACTACTACTGCTAAGTACTGGCTGATAAGTAAAGACTTGCTTTATGATGCAGGTAACCATCAGTAAATCTGAGGTACCAAAGCTGATAGTTTAAAAGTCTTTATCTGATCAGTAAGTGTATTTTCACCAGTAAGAACACCAGATATGTTTAGAACAGATGTAAATAATCATACATACAATACAAATTAGCATGAATATCTTATTGTAAAAGAAGTAGATCATATCTTAAGCTCCAGGTTGAAAAACAAAGTGTAGTTCCAGATTTCTCCTGGACACTCCAGACATTGTATGAATGAGTTCCTTCAGCGGCAATCTGGATTTAGTTTAATGAAGTACTGAGCAGTTAAAGCAGGTATTAGATGAGAACTGATAATAATACTGGGTTGTTTCCACAAGGAGAAGCTGGGAAAGGGTTAAATAAACACACTGACATATATAAAAGCACTTCTTACTGTATGACCCAGGCCAGCATCAAATTCTGAGCCTGTTGTTTATCCGAATGCAAGTTTTTTTGGTTAACAGCTGTGACGGTGAACTGGAGTAGCCAGAAATGAACCGAATACAATGCAGCACACAAGATGGGCTACTTTCCAGACTGGCAGGAACAAAACGACCTTCAGGTTAATCTGGTAAGTGCTGAAAAACAGCTTTATGGCTGTGTTCATAATGCAGAAGGCAACCAGTTATCTTATACTGCTCACGCGGTTCAACAGGTGTCCCAATAATCCTCGGCTAAAACGCTCCAAGACCATCCTGACAACTAAACATCTGAAGGACTCACTTGCCACTGTTTAATCAAGGCTGCTTTGCTTTTTTCCTTTATTTTGCTGAACACCTACACAAAAGCAATAGACCTCTCAAGGTCGCAAAGAACATCATGTCTCACAATAACACACCACCTCCAGTGTGCTACCTATTGTACTTGAGTGCTTTTAGGCATATTAGAGAACCAACCATGTGACTGAGGACTACACTCATTCCACCGTAACAGTTTACTCGTGTTTGTTCATCCTGGATCCACAAAAACCTGCATGCAACTGTGAAGGGTCAACACTGTGGCTGGACTGGGCCGTTCACACACTGCAGTCTTCATCACCAAAGTCAATAACACCATGATAAGCAATGTATTGGTGCAGTCCTGCTTAACCAGGTATTTGAATAAGGCATGTTTTTCTTTCTACAAATGATTATAATCTGCTAATGAAAAGCGTCTTTGGATTTTAGTAAAATATTATTATTATTATGTTTAATTTGCAATGAATAAATAAAGTGTATATTTTTCAAGTGCGCAGTATAGAACCACAGAGAACATTGTTATTAGGAACAGTGCTATTAAGAGACAGGCTAAACTGAGCGGACGGTTGGCATGCCAACTTTCATAGATACCTCTACAACACAATTCATAAATCTGCAACACAACGTCAAAACTCTTATGTCTTCACATTCTGTTGATCCTTTTTGTATGTTTACAACTAAAACTCCTACAAACTGATGGTGCCATTTTACATACTGCTCCTTTAATCACAATTATGACCCCAGCAGCACCAAAACTCTGCATTCACAAAACAATGAAAAACACTTTAATGGACACTTAGGCTATTAAAACTTCTACAGAAACTCTATGGAGCAGAAAGACTCACAATTAAAAGAGAGTTAACTTTTATTTGGACAGGTGAAATCACTGGGGCATCAGAAGGGGAACTATCTAAAGAGTAGAACTGTGTTCAAGTTCAAATAGTAACACCATATATGACTAACTGTACAAGCTACCGCAGTACAGCTATGACAACTGCTCATCCCATGTGGTCTGACGCTAAACGGCCGCCCATCCTGCGATTTGATGCTGCTTCTTGCCTGCAGTCTGGACCAGTTCTCCCCATCACGGAGCTCCCACTGCTGTCCAGTGCCTCACTAACACCTTCAAAGATTCCGTCTGCTCACTTGATCACAGACGTTTCCTCTCCTGCTCTTATCCATCCTTTCTTCTCCTCCTTTCTGCCTCTGTATACATAGCAGAGGCTGCACTTCCTGCGTCAGCTGAGGAAGTTCAACCTGCCCAAGGAACTGACGGTGCAGTTCTACACCGCCACCATCGAATCTGTCCTCACCGCATCCATCACAGTACATACATCCATATCCAGATGTTCTCTCACTCTTCTTTCTCTGTACTGCACTTTTATTTATCTGATAGATTCTCAGAACACTCTGTACCACTACCGTCTCCACTGTTCTCCATATTTATATGGAGTGTGTGTGTGGTTGTGTGTGTGTGTGTGTAGGAGGATGACTAGGTTGGGTGTGTTTGGTACTTCTGTAATGTCAGTTATCGGGCACTGTGAGCTACTGTAACCAAATACAACTTCCAAAGTCTGATTCTGATATTTGCACAAAGTAGTCAATCTTAATCTTATTATATTTGGACTTGTTTTCCTATCCTGTGTGGACCAGAGGAGGACAGGTTGCCCTTGTTTAGTCTGGTTCCTCTCGAGGTTTCTTCCTCATGATCTGAAAGAGCTTGTTCTTGTCTGCTCTGGCTTGCTCATTGAGGGTCGGACCTGGATCTTTCTATGAAGCTGCTTTGTGACATCTCTCATAAAAGGCACTAAATAAATAAATAAACCGTAACCTTAACATTTTATATAGCTGTTCTCTATATGTTCTCTCACTCCACTTTCTCTGTACAGTCTATTACATACATACATCCATATCCAGATGTTCTCTCACTCCACTTTCTCTGTACAGTCTATTACATACATACATCCATATCCAGATGTTCTCTCACTCCACTTTCTCTGTACAGTCTATTACATACATACATCCATATCCAGATGTTCTCTCACTCCACTTTCTCTGTACAGTCTACTACATACATACATCCATATCCAGATGTTCTCTCTCTCTTCTTTCTCTGTACAGTCTACTACATTCATACATCCATATCCAGATGTTCTCTCACTCCACTTTCTCTGTACAGTCTATTACATACATACATCCATATCCAGATGTTCTCTCACTCCACTTTCTCTGTACAGTCTACTACATACATACATCCATATCCAGATGTTCTCTCACTCCACTTTCTCTGTACAGTCTACTACATACATACATCCATATCCAGATGTTCTCTCACTCCACTTTCTCTGTACAGTCTACTACATTCATACATCCATATCCAGATGTTCTCTCACTCCACTTTCTCTGTACATTCTACTACATACATCCATATCCAGATGTTCTCTCACTCCACTTTCTCTGTACAGTCTACTACATACATACATCCATATCCAGATGTTCTCTCACTCCACTTTCTCTGTACAGTCTACTACATTCATACATCCATATCCAGATGTTCTCTCACTCCACTTTCTCTGTACATTCTACTACATACATACATATCCAGATGGTCTCTCTCTCTTCTTTCTCTGTACAGTCTACTACATACATACATCCATATCCAGATGTTCTCTCACTCCACTTTCTCTGTACAGTCTACTACATACGTACATCCATATCCAGATGTTCTCTCACTCCACTTTCTCTGTACAGTCTACTACATACGTACATCCATATCCAGATGTTCTCTCACTCCACTTTCTCTGTACAGTCTACTACATACGTACATCCATATCCAGATGTTCTCTCACTCCACTTTCTCTGTACAGTCTACTACATACGTACATCCATATCCAGATGTTCTCTCACTCCACTTTCTCTGTACAGTCTACTACATACGTACATCCATATCCAGATGTTCTCTCACTCCTCTTTCTCTGTACAGTCTACTACATACGTACATCCATATCCAGATGTTCTCTCACTCCACTTTCTCTGTACAGTCTACTACATACATACATCCATATCCAGATGTTCTCTCACTCTTCTTTCTCTGTACAGTCTACTACATACATACATCCATATCCAGATGTTCTCTCACTCCACTTTCTCTGTACATTCTACTACATACATACATATCCAGATGTTCTCTCACTCTTCTTTCTCTGTACTGCACTTTTATTTATCTGATAGATTCTCAGAACACTCTGTACCACTACCGTCTCCACTGTTCTCCATATTTATATGGAGTGTGTGTGTGGTTGTGTGTGTGTGTGTGTGTAGGAGGATGACTAGGTTGGGTGTGTTTGGTACTTCTGTAATGTCAGTTATCGGGCACTGTGAGCTACTGTAACCAAATACAACTTCCAAAGTCTGATTCTGATATTTGCACAAAGTAGTCAATCTTAATCTTATTATATTTGGACTTGTTTTGCTATCCTGTGTGGACCAGAGGAGGACAGGTTGCCCTTGTTTAGTCTGGTTCCTCTCGAGGTTTCTTCCTCATGATCTGAAAGAGCTTGTTCTTGTCTGCTCTGGCTTGCTCATTGAGGGTCGGACCTGGATCTTTCTATGAAGCTGCTTTGTGACAACATCTCTCATAAAAGGCACTAAATAAATAAATAAACCGTAACCTTAACATTTTATATAGCTAACTAGCTTCCAAACTAACCAATAACTTACTGGGATCACGGGTCTTGCTGGCCACCACATATTTCTCACACATATTACAGATATTTTTAATCACCTTAAACTCGTTACTGGAAGCTAAAACAATTTTTCTTTTTGATATGAAACCGCGCATAACAGCTGAAATAGTTTCTTTCAAATATCAGAAAACATCAAACTGCTGGTCTCCAGTATGTTGTTTATTACCGTCATATGTAGATGACGAGCACAAGGCAGGGAGGCAGACCCTTCTCCACAAGCAGCTGCCCTAATTGAGAGGTTCTTGTCATGCAGAGCTTTGGCTCTCCAGCACCCAGCAAAAGAGAACTATAATGAGGTCAGCGGGTCGAGGACTCACCCTTGTCTCTCCGAGTCGACCAGGATGCGCACCAGAATTCCCGTAACTGCTACCAATATGGGGTAATGATCCACGCTCTCCAGGCCTGCGCAAAAAAAAAAAACAACACACGTAAACAGCCTGTGTGTGAACCAGCACTGCTCCAGCAACAGATACAGGACGCTGTTACAGGACCGTGTGATGCACGTGTAGAATATTCCACTTCAAGTGACTCACAGCTATAAATAATTAAATAAATACACAAACAGAAATGGATCCTAATATAAACTCACTGAAACGTGACACTTGAAGACGCGTACAGTACACAATAGGCTAATGTTGCAGAAAAGCTAAAAGATATAATGGATGCTTGTGTTCATGCATATTTCATCTCGATCGACACGATTTGCTGAGCAAATCTCTCGGCAGGCGCTATGAAAATGGCTCTGCTGCTCCGTTCAATCTAATCCCCGAGACGCCATCCGAAAGCAATTTGCACAACACCTGATTCTTGAATACTGAGCAGCAATCTGGAGAACAGACAAACAACAGCGTCAGGAAACCTGAGCGGCTTCTTCCGTAATGATTCTGTCATTCTCTCCATGCAAATTACGTTAAGCTGACAGGCCAATATTGAACTACATTGAACTCGAAATGAGATTTCTGAAGTGGAGAGAAATTATTTACAACTCGAGATTATTGTTCAACACAGCAACACAGCAAGGATGTCTTTTTGGATCACTACATGTAAACAGAGGACATTTATCAAAACTGTCTTTACTGTATGTGACACACACGTTTTTAAAATTTGTAAAATCAGCGTGTCTGGTGGGGGAACCAAGATAAAGACATTTAACACATTACGGCACCTAAGAGTCCACCACGCAGCTGAATACAGTGAGTATCTGTAAACAGCAGAGCTAGCACACACAGCTAACACAAAACAAACAACCCAGAACACATACAGACCAGATCTGACCGGTACCAACAGAACAGCAGCAGCTGCAGTTCTGACTACATTTACTTAATTTGCTTTTTTAGTTTTAAATTTAAATGTAATAATTGTAGTTTTGGGGATGTGTGTTTGATTTACTTTATTTATTTACTGTTGATTTAGTTAAAAATATTATGTTGTTTCATATGAGCTGGTTAAAAATGGTAATAAACCAGTTTAGACCATGTTTAATTACTTGCTTGAGCTAATAACTACATGTAGCCCTGCCGTGGCATCTAGCCCCACCCTCGATCAGTATCGGCTATCAGCCATCTCTAATTGTTAGCAACATTCTAGCTGAAATTTTCCTCTGATTTCTCAAAATGAATATATAATTAAACTAAGTACATCTACAATAACTAAGTATTGAGATTATCATTCAAGAGTGCTTTAATGTGAAGTCAGACTCGAACATAGCTCGTCAGTTTTAGTCTAAAATGTTTTTTTTGTTGTAGTTTTTTAAATCTGTTAATGGTGGAAGGATGCATACCGGGCTCTCTAAGCCAAAACATTCCCCAGTGTGAACACATGTTTCCAGTTCACCCCAATCATCAACTTAGAACCTGTGTAGGTGCATCTGAAAAGTATCTCTACTAGGAACAGCAGAGCGTGGATCCAGGTGGAATATTAAGCGGCAGAATGAACGTCTTCTACAGCCGAGATGTTTACAGATGTTACAAACTGCCCTGGATTAGTCTGAGTCACATATGGTAACAAACTGCCAGACGGACGATGTTTTCTTTCCGTACATGCGGTAAACGCTTAAACTGTTCTTGCGAGGCCGCTGTTCTAGTCAGTCTGATGAAAACCAAACGGTATGTATTTACACCTAGTGGTTCAGATAGGAATTGCAGGGCCCTGGGCGGAGGGGGTTCTCCTCTTTCTGGATGAAACGCTAGCTGGAAATACAGAAATTAGGTTAATTTGTTTGTTAAATTAGAAAAAATATCAGCCAATCACCGATCACATATTTTGATAAAAAAAATCGGCCAATACTGATACACAGCCGTCGATTACGAAATTCCATCGATTAGCATAACATGTATTGATGCATTGCAAAGATGAGCGCTCCTACTGAAAGCATGGATTTATCCGGAGCATGAGCTGCAGTTACAAACACTCTCTCGTGTGAATCTAAAGTTGTGGGAGTGTTTTACACAGAAACACAACAGTGTGGTGCTCTGTCAGCTCTGCACAGTGGAGACGATCACAACAGTACAACTGCTATACACGAGACCTTGAAGATCAAACATCCCGTAGAGCTTCATCAACACAGCAGCAGGACAGCACCTGTTCACCTGTTTATCTGATCTTATAGATTATTTATAGATTATTAACACATGTATCATGTTTCTTTCAGTAGTGTCTCTTGAAAAGTCTCATTGCTAACCGTTTCTTAATCGTAGAACCTAAGACTGTTCTGGATACTGCTGGAGCTTTAAAACACTCTGTGCTGTGTGCTTCAACCAAACATGAAATGGCTGGAACTCTAGTTCAGCCACGTGATTGGTTTGGGGGGCGGTGCTATTCTCATTCTCATTGGCTGTTCATGTTGTCTCTCAAAACATGGACGGAACTTAATTCTATCGGCTTTCTATCAACTACGTCTTACAGTTCTATCGAGGGAATGTTATTTTGCGATAATAAACGTTATCGTTTTATCGCCCAGCCCTACAACAGAGTAAAAAAAAGTTCAAAGCATCACTTTGTCATTAAACGTGCCATTAAATTTGGGGTGGGCCTTCTGAAGTAGTACTAAAGGATCACATACTGTGCCTTTAAATGGTTATATTTACATTGCAAACATCACACCACCTGGTTACCATCACCACCACTGTAAAGAAACCTGAGTTGATGAGATTCCCTACAATAATCTCTACAATTATTATTATTGTTATTTTTATTATTATGATGATGATGATGATGATGATGTTGATGTTTCTTGTTTCTTGTACCTGTAAGCCATGAAAGAGCAAGTCTGATCTACAAACAGCTCACCTCAGCACAGACACGTCTCAGCAGTGCAGCTCACAGCAGTCTCGCTACTGAGAGGGTGACCCGGTGTCATTCATTATAAATCTCGTCATTCTACTTTGTCATGACTGATAAATTGGCCCTCCGTGCTGAGGACAACCTCAATACCCTCTGGCCAAATTGAATTATGATTTTAAACTCAGCTATTGTCTCCTTTCCTACCCCATCCATCAGCACACCTGTCCAACTTTCAACGGCTTCTGCGACGGGTTGGATGTGAAATGATACCAAAAGTGCACGTTGGGCAAGGCTTAAATTAGACAAGACTTAAAGCGGACTTCGCAAATGAGACAAAGCAAAAAAAGGTCAATTGGTCAATTATTCAAGAAACTGCTGTAACGGTATGCATATAATGAAGCTTGGCCACTGCGACTGCTTTAAAATTTATATATAACACGAGATGACCTTGATCCCAGACCAGTATTTAAGAAAAGTTCCATTTACATATGGGATAGGACGAGATGTTTCTTCTCAATAATATCACTGACCATGTATACACGTAGGGTGTGTCTCAAAACCTAGTGAGTGAGTAAGTAGGCTGTCTAGGTAGCAGCTGTGTAAGTATCAGTGTTCTCTCCTCATCTCTCCTCATAAAACAGATTACTGAGACACTCTAGTTAGAGAGAGACTGCATCACGGTTTGTTCCCGCCCACTGCAGCACGCAACCGGTGGTTTAGCTGGTTGCTAAGCTACCTGCCGGCATCCAAAACAATAGCCCGAGGTTTAAAAATCTGCTAGCATACATGCTAATGGCTCGAATATAAAACTGCTAAATGGTGAAGGACTCGTTACAGAGTTGATAATAAAATACTGTTCTGTGTGATTATATGACATATATATGATATATACATACATTAAACATACTGTCTACTGAGTCACCTTACTTTGACCTGATTTCAAGGAAGAATCGAATGCTTCCTCAGACACTAAGGCAATCTCATGATGCAACACAGGCAGAACTTTTTCCCAACAAAAGCGGAGCTACTAGCGGAGAAGTCATCTTCAAATGTAAGTTATTTTGATTCTCTCTGGAGTTTTAATGTGTTTCTTGTCATATAATCACACAAAACAGTATTTTATTATCAACTCTGTAACGAGTCCTTCACCATTTAGCAATTTTATACTCGAGCCATTAGCATTTATGCTAGCAGATTTTTAAACCTCAGGCTATTGTTTTGGATGCCGGCTGGTGGCTTAGCAACTAGTTAAAACACCGGTCGTGTGCTGCAGTGGGTGGGAACAAGCCATGACGCAGTCTCTCTCTAACTAGAGTGTCTCAGTAATCTGTTTATGAGGAGAGATGAGGAGAGAACACTGCTACTTACACAGCTGCTACCTAGACAGCCTACTTACTCACTCACTAGGTTTTGAGACACACCCGAAATGTTATATGATATATTATATGAGAAGAAACACATTGAAACTCCAGAGAATCAAAATAAAATTTTAAAACCACTTTACTGCTCGTAGATTTGCCTGTGTTGCATCATGGGATTGTCTTAGCAGCTGAGGAAGCGTTTAATGCTTCCCTAAAATCAGGTTAAAATAAAATTCCTCAGTAGACAGTATGTTTAAGATATGTAAGAATTGAGACAGTCTACATGTCGGGAGCGCATACTATGACATAAAATGCTGCCTATGTAGACCCTCACTAGGTTTTGAGACACACCCGTAATAACATATTACCCTGATTATCAATGGTCAGAACCACCCGCAGGACCACCACAGAGCAGGTATTATTTTAGGAGGTGGATCATTCTCAGCACTGGTGTTGTGCTGGTGTGAGTGGACTCTATCAGTCCAGCAGTGACACTGAGGTGTTTAACAACTCCAGCAGCACAGCTGTGTCTGATCCACTTGTACCAGCACAACACACAGTAATACATCACCACCACAAACACGTCAGTGTCACTGCAGTGCTGAGAATGATTCACCTCCCTAATAGTACATGCTCTGTGGTGTGGAGGAGTGTAGAAACAAGGAGGTGTAGCTAAAGAAGGAGCTGGTGGGTGTATAAAAAAAGTATAATATTTAATAGGATTTCATACTGCAGCCTTTGACAAGCACTGCTGACCTTCCCTTGCCCCAGTGGCGGGTCAGTGTGAGCTCATGTCATATGTCTGACCGTTACCTGGGAGACGAAGGTTGACCACACGGTCGAAGAGGTTTCTCTCAGCAGTCACTCGATTCAACACCTGGTTCAGCAGCTGGTGGGGGGGAGAGAGAGAGAACACAAAAGTAGTATTAAAACCACACAAATGCACTCAAAGCACTCTCAGCCACGCATTCGCAGTGAGGGGCTTCCTGTGTTAAAGCTTTTAGCAACGCCACTAAGATGACCAGGAGCACGGGGGGTGAACGGGACCCTATTTCAAGCATAAGGAGCCCATCTACAAGGCAAGAACTCGGCTAGCGCATTATTAAAAACTCTAACAACTAATTAGGGAGCCAGTCTTTGAAGGAAGTGACATCGCTCAACCTTTCTTTTTTTCTTTCTTTCTTTCTTTCTTTCTTTCTTTCTTTATTTATTTATCTATTTATTTCAGACGCATCCATTCATCCAGCCTGCTATGATTAATCCATCCTTTGCTTCCACGCACATGCTTCACACCGCAACATCAGGAGGAATTAGCTGTTGATGAGGGGTGAATTACAGCAAACAAGGGAGGGGGGCTGGCGAGCGAGAGACAAAGACGACCGCCGAGCAAATTATGTGTTGATGATAAAGTGAGGCAGGTTCAATCAGCACTTAATGAACGATAAAACGCCGCGCCACCCTCGGAGAGCGGCAGAAGTGGCCTGTGTGGCACGTACACGAGCACAGAAGGGATCCTTCAGAGACGTCACCGGTGACACAAGTGCTCCCCACCTTCACGGGGGCTTATAAACGCTGGAAATAAGCCGAGAACGTTCAAAGCATAAAGAGTCGCCTCGCAAAGTCAATGAGGGGATTTAGAATAAAGAAGGTTTATGAAGGTTAGTCATGCTCCAGGTGCTGGACAATGCAGCTGCAATACAGATATGTGACTCAACAGACTCCACACGGCGCAGAGAGGGATCTAGGTAGGCCAAACTACTGCGAAACCAAAAACATGCATGCTAAGACAACCAGTGCCCAGCATTTATTTAATTAACTCTCAAAACAATGTTCAGGGCATATTTCTGAGGGGATTAGATACAAGATAACCCACTTACGTAAAAAGAAAATATAAGATTCCTTTAATGTCATTGCAGAGCTCGTATAAAAAAAGAAAGTAAAATAAATTATTAATAATAATAATAATAATAATAATAATAATAATAAATGTTATTTGTAACGCACTTTACATTTGAAGCAAATCTCAAAGTGCTACATAGTAGAAATATCTCTATAAAATAAAAAGAACTACTATAATAGGAAGATCAGATCATGGGTTGTAAGTTCTGCTAAATAGAAAAGTTTTAAGTCCTTTCTTGAAACTCTCACTCGACTGTGGTGCCCTCAGATGGTCGGGTAGAGCATTCCATAAGCGAGGAGCAGCAGAACAGAAGGCCCGGTCCCCCATTGTGCTGAGTTTAGTTCTCGGGGGGGGAGGCGATTTGCGTTCATAGAACGAAGGGATCGTTCTTTCAGATAGGCGGGGGCATTGCCGTAGATGCACTGGTGGGTGAGAAGGGAGATCTTATATTCGATCCTGGCAGAGATGGGAAGCCAATGAAGAGCACAGAGGACGGGTGTGATGTGCTCATGTTTACGCACTCTCATCAGGATCCTAGCAGCGCTGTTCTGAATGTACTGTAGCCTCTGAAGACTCTTGCCAGGACTCCCAATGAGGAGTGCATTACAGTAGTCAAGTCTGGAGGAGATGATAGCATGAACCAGTTTTTCAGCATCAGATACAGTCAGAGTAGGGTGGAGTTTTGCAATGTTTCTGAGATGGTTAAAGGAGATCTTGCAGAGCTGCTTTATATGGGCCTCAAAAGTGAGCTGAGGGTCAAACACCAAGATTGGAGACTGATGAGGAGAGTGAAATGTTGTGGCCGGAGAATGTAATACTGGTTATGGAGGTTGACTGAGTCTGATGTGGGGTGCCAATCATGATTGCCTCCGTTTTGGCACTACTCAATTGGAGGAAGTTGTGTTCCATTCACACCTGCATATCTTCTAAACAGGCGGCAAGTTGTGATGATGATATTGACGATAAAGAGGCTGCAGCACGGCATAAGTCTGGATATAAAAGAATACAGCATCTTTGTTTGTGTAGAGGAAACAGTGTAAGTATATACTGTACACTCTCCACACACTGCACAGAAGTGAATCTGCACAGACAGTCCAATGTCAAGTCATTGGAGTATAGAAATATAATATAAAAGATAATATGACATATATATCATATATCACATATAAGATATGGTGTCCAGAACAGGAGGTAGAAGATACGGAGCAGATGAGTCTCCTACCAAACATGCAAGACCTGGTAGACCATCATATAAACAAAACTTAACACTTCCATCTTTCATAGATGGCTGGTTGGTTCCCAGAACCAATGGGCTGTCCACCCAGTGGAGTGTTGAGTCCAGACCTCAACATCATTGAATAATAACTTTGGATAAACTGGATTGCGAGAAGCAGAACATGCTTAACCAACTTCTGAAACTCTACTTTAGATGTGAGTAAATAATATAGAAACCTATAATTTATTAATACTTAAGTAAAAAAATAAAGGGTGGGCTCTGGCATTTGTACAGTACTGTACTTCATCCAGCTCTGGACTGCCAGATGCATCCAAGACCAGGCATCGTTCTATGGAAGACCAGCAGCAGATCTATAGTCCCGCTGTTCAGACCTATCTAAGAACAGTGTAGGCGTGCCTAATGAGCAGCCTGATTGACAGTTCTCTGTCCAACAGCCTGCTCCAGCCCTCATTCAGAACTAAAATCATATTTATGTGATGCTAACTGGACGAAAAACATCACGGCCGGACAAACGGATGGAAAAGCGATACAAGATGGAGAGAGCAGACAGACGTGCAGAAGGAATGGACAAATTGACAATGGTGGTGTTTAGATAAAGGAATGATTGAAAGACAGGAGGTATAGCCTTAATAGCTTTTGGTTATACTAGTTAGTTTTAGCTCGCTTGGATTCTATGACTCTGAATCTGGTTTGTGTGGATGGGGCCAGAGAGGTCAGCCTTGTGATTGGTTAGAAAATGCTCACAGAAGTGTTAACCAGGATTAGGCCTGCCCAGTTTACAAGAAGCAGACCCTTATTACGTTTTAGCAACATATTCATTATACATACTCTGAACATGTAGATTACGGACCGAGGAACAAGATTAACTTTATTAGACAGTAAACACAGATTCCGGTTCCCTGGAGCTCAAAGGTTCTACACAGAAGGTACCATATGACAGTTTGGCCCACACATGAAAGGAATGAAGATATTTTGAATAGCTGCACAGTCTGAACAATACTGAATAGCATAATTAGCTGCTCAATAAATAATACATAATTAAATAAACAACAATAACAACGGGACCAATGTGTGAACACCAATGACAAAGTGGTCTGCTTGTTCACGGCTGCCTGTAAAAAGGTCATTCTTGAAATCACCGTTCTTTCAGAGCTGCTTCTGCTCCACACAGCCCATCGTGCGCCTTCACCTACCTGAGCCAGTCGCCGCAGCAACAGTTCGGCCGAGGGGCGGTTCCAGTCCAGGAAGATCTCGGGCACCAAAGTGACAGTCATCTCCAGCACGCGCAGCAGGCTGACGGACAGATCGAAGCAGGTGGCGCACACCTTCAGCTGCCTCGTGTCCACGAAGTTACGCTCTGGACGCTCCGCCGCCTGCTGGATCTGTAACACAGTGACCCGTTACTACTCAGAACAACAAACCCTTCAGATCACAGCTGCAGTCCTGCTCTGCTTCTAGTATATAGTAGTTCACAATTTATTAAAAAACAATGTGGTGAACCACTTAGCATAACACTGTTACCGAGGAGTCACACTGATTTGTGATTTGTGGAACTTGTGGATAATCAGTCCTTGTTACAGTTACAGTCCTTTAGAGTGGTCTTACGTGAATGGGTCAACGGGCCAATCACAGAGACATTTGTTTCTAATGGTTGTGATGGGAACCAGGAGCTGTAACATCTACAGTACAAGTTTAATAATTGTATTTACTATTGGGGGGATAAATTAATAATCTTAATAATCTTTATTTTATATGCTGCTTATGGTAAAAAAAAAATTATTATTATTGTTGTTGTTGTTGTGTTGCTATAAACAAATAAAATGTGAAAATATTATTATTGTTTTTGTTGTTGTTATAAATAATTCTATTTTTATTAACTAAGGAGAAAAAGAAGAAGAATGTTTTAGTAATATATTATTTTTATTATTGTTATTATTATTATATCTGTATTAATGTAGTTACTATTATTATTACTATTATTATTATTATCTCTGGCATCAGAATCTATTAAAACAGATTTTAATTATATATTAGAAAATTATGTTCTGTTTATTTCATCTTGCTTAGTCTATAAATAGCACATGGTACTTTCAAATAATATATAAAAGCTAAAACCACCAGACAATTTTGAAATATTGCTAACGGTTCACATGTATTAACAATGATTTTGCGTGGACTTAATCACATACATACATAAAGCCTGTTAACTAGAGACCAGAGTCTCACACATTATACTCATGTAGTTTCAGTGCTCGTGGTCTGAAGACATTTATTAGTTGAATCAGGTCAGTTAGAATTCTAGAAGCAACCCCCAACAACTCTCCCAACCCAACAACCCCCCAAAAACGTTCTCTCAATAAAGAAAATACACTCTCTCTGCATTTCACAGGATGCTAATGGAAACATATTCAGCAGGGTGAATGCAATTTGCGCTTTGGAGCCTGAGAACACATTTTATATCCGATCTTTACCGACACAAGCAGTTGCCTGGAATATTGATGATCTTTTCCATTAAATGTACCAACAAATGCTACGGAAAGTCCTTCATTCCTTTATAAAAAAAATGCAAATCATGCACAGCAGTGCGCTTTCACTGCAGCCCAGCGTTTTTTATTTCGCCTCGTGTTCATTTTCTATGGAGACAGGCTGCAGGCCTGCACGCAGGACACTGGAACAGGCAATGGGGCAAAGCGGAGAAAGCTAATTGGGGTTTTCCGAACTTCACATAGCAGTTCAAATGTGCTGAGCTAGGAGTTTCATCAGGAGGCACATCCATTCTTTAAGCTACACAAACCAGAAGTATTCAGCAGCAGATAATCACATTTAAATATATTTGATAAATAAAACCAGTGACATACCAGTAAAACACAGGTTCCATATGTTTATCTGAATCAGGAACATCCCAACCTAGAAGGAGCGATACTGCACTACAGCAGTTCATACTACAGTAGTTTTCTTTCTCCTTCTTTCTGAGGTAATAACTGCCCACCTGTCCTGCCGAATACTGTTGGAGGACTGACCACCAGTACCCCCCTGTTACCTTGTAACCTCTTCATCTGTCATCTGCTGCACCTTGATTGCATTACTGTATCATCCAAATGTAGCACGTGTGCAGCTTCTCTCCTTTTAGTTCATTCTGTTTATAATCAGATCTGTCAGAGTCACCAGCTGCACTCTAAACACTCCATATCCTCTATACTAACCCAGACCAGAACTAACTCAGACTCTGTACTAACACAAACCAGAACTAACTGTCTCTGTACTAACACAAACCAGAACTAAGTCTGTTTTTCTCTCTCTGAGGTAATAACCGCCCACCGGTCCCGTCGAATGCTGTTGGAGGTCCGACTGCCAGGGCCTCCTCATCACCTGGCACCAAACAGCTCTCCTCTCTCTGCTACACCTCGACTCCTCTGTACTAACCCAAACCAGAACTAACTTTGTTTTTCGTTTTTCTCTCTCTCTCTCTCTCTCTGAGGTAATAACCACCCACCTGTCCCGCCGAAAACTGTAAAAGACAGACCACCAGGGCCCCCTGTCACCTGGCTCCAACCAACGCCCCTCTCCATTTGTGCCATTTGCTCCACCATGACTGCATCACAGTATCACCCACCTGATGTAGCACCTGTACAGCTTTTAAAGCTTTTTACCTTCAAACTCAGCTTTAGTTATACTTCAAGTACTGTTCGACCAGAGGAGGATGGGTCTCCCCTTGTGAGTCTGGTTCCTCCCAAGATTTCTTCCTCCAGTTGAGGGAGTTTTTCCTTGCCACTGTTGCCTCTGGCTTGCTCACAAGGGATAAAGTGTGTGATTTTATGTTTTTCATGCTTTAAAATTCCTGTAAAGCTGCTTTGTGACAACACTGTTGTAAAAAGCGCTATACAAATAAACTTGACTTGACTACACACGGAAGTACACAGTATACTATATTGCTGCATATATTAGAATGAAATCAAACTTCTAATGAAAGGGAAGTCTTATAGGAGACACTGTCCTTCAGCATGACCGGTTTGGCAGTGGGTCAGTAACGGTGTGGGGTGGCATTTCTTTGGAGGGCCGCACAGCCCTTCATGTGTTCGCCAGAGGTAGCCTGACTGCCATTAGGTACCGAGATGAGATCCCCAGACCCCTTGTGAAACCATATGGGGTTGGACAATGAAACTGAAACACCTGGATTTAGACCACAATAATTTATTAGTATGGCGTAGGGCCTCCTTTTGCGGCCAATACAGCATCAGTTTGTCTTGGGAATGACATATACAAGTCCTGCACAGTGGTCAGAGGGATTATAAGACATTCTTCTTGCAGGATAGTGGTCAGGTCACTACGTGATGCTGGTGGAGGAAAACGTTTCCTGACTCGCTCCTCCAAAACTCCCCAAAGTGGCTCAATAATATTTAGATCTGAAGACTGTGCAGACCATAGGAGATGTTCAACTTCACTTTCATGTTCATCAAACCAATCTTTCACCAGGCTTGCTGTGTGTATTGATGCATTGTCATCCTGATACACAGCACTGCCTTCAGGATACAATGTCTGAATCATTGGATGCACATGGTCCTCCAGAATGGTTCGGTAGTCCTTGGCTGTGACGCGGCTATCTAGCACAAGTATTGGGCCAAGGGAATGCCATGATATGGCAGCCCAAACCATCACTGATCCACCCCCATGCTTCACTCTGGGCATGCAACAGTCTGGGTGGTACGCTTCTTTGGGGCTTCTCCACACCGTAACTCTCCCGAATGTGGGGAAAACAGTAAAGGTGGACTCATCAGAGATGAGATCTATATGCTTTCAGTCTGGACAGCTAAACATGCTAGCATTTTAACAATGCATCCCCAAAGAAAACACCTGCTGAGGGAAGACCAACAGCAACAGCATAACTGGCTAACCCCAAAAGACTGATACTATCTTGGTACACAATATGCTGCTAAAGGCCTTTTGTTTCTCATCGGAACGCAGCAGCTCTTAATTTCAATCACGTTCACTCAGAGAGCAAGCCGGTAAACACCATCTCCATCTCTCTAAGGATCAGTGCATCTTAACCAAAGAATCATCAGACGCTAAAGTCAACCCCCGAGAGCCGGGTAACCTTCAGGGCGAGGAACCCGACCTTCAAAGCCCAATCTGCAGTGAAGTGCAGAGCTTGCGTGCTTCAAAGGCCGCTGCCTTACGAGCTGGAAGATGGGCTGGCAGGAGAGCACTTTTCCAGCTCCCCTGCTGGAGCTTTAATTCCTTGCCATTATGGAGCAGAGAGCCTTGCTCTTTCTTACCGTCGCCGACGGAGCCTGAAGTCGCCCATCACTAATAATGACACCACAGGAAAAGTGTGGGGGGGAGGGGAGCCGGGCCTATTTTCACTTCTGTAAATCCTTCTTCTCGGCTACCCTGGGATCAAATTATAGCTCCGCGAGGGGTGGAGGGGGCACGGGAGCGGGAAATGGAGATTGAAATTGCGGAGAAGACGAAGTTCGGAGGATGTGTTTAAGGTGCACAGCCGCTGGGGGCTGCTTGCATAATTAAAGAGGATAATGTTGTTTAGTGAGGCGGGCCGTACGCGAGGGCGGCAAAGCGGACCGGTGACTCACGGGGAAAAGGGTAACTTATTTGTGTTACACGTATTCAGAACGAGGTAGTGCGGTTGTTTCCCTCAGGATATAAAAGCGGTGTTGCATAACAATTAGACCATTGGTTCGAGTAAAACTAGGTACGTGACCGTAAATCTGGATGCAATGCAGCGTTTACTTAATTATAGGTAAACTCGCTCCACTGCACTGACGGTTGCAATACTAATATCCTTATGACTAAGTCATTTGTATGCAAATTCCTTTGTGAATGACTAAGCCACTAAAACCACCAGTGACAGCAACGACAATACTATTGATTTGGCCCTTTATGAAGAATTCAAAGGCTTCATGTGAGTCAAGTTCTACAACAGCAGAAACGTTCCAGTATACTGAACGCGTCTCAATACGGATAGTTTCTCCAAAGCTGAACAACAACCGACTTTAAACTGTGCAAACATGGAGTATTCTACTCATACTGATGATTAAAAGTCTTATAAAGAACTACTCTACTCTTTCTGTTATAACTAGTCTTCATATATATGATTAACAGTCTTATAAAGAGCTACTCTACTCTTTCTGTTATAACTAGTCTTCATATATATGATTAACAGTCTTATGAAGAGCTACTCTACTCTTTCTGTTATAACTAGTCTTCATATATATGATTAACAGTCTTATGAAGAGCTACTCTACTCTTTCTGTTATAACTAGTCTTCATATATATGATTAACAGTCTTATAAAGAGCTACTCTACTCTTTCTGTTATAACTAGTCTTCATATATATGATTAACAGTCTTATGAAGAGCTACTCTACTCTTTCTGTTATAACTAGTCTTCATATATATGATTAACAGTCTTATAAAGAGCTACTCTACTCTTTCTGTTATAACTAGTCTTCATATATATGATTAACAGTCTTATAAAGAGCTACTCTACTCTTTCTGTTATAACTAGTCTTCATATATATGATTAACAGTCTTATGAAGAGCTACTTTTCTGTTATAACTAGTCTTCATATATATGATTAACAGTCTTATGAAGAGCTACTCTACTCTTTCTGTTATAACTAGTCTTCATATATATGATTAACAGTCTTATGAAGAGCTACTCTACTCTTTCTGTTATAACTAGTCTTCATATATATGATTAACAGTCTTATAAAGAGCTACTCTACTCTTTCTGTTATAACTAGTCTTCATATATATGATTAACAGTCTTATGAAGAGCTACTTTTCTGTTATAACTAGTCTTCATATATATGATTAACAGTCTTATGAAGAGCTACTTTTCTGTTATAACTAGTCTTCATATATATGATTAACAGTCTTATGAAGAGCTACTTTTCTGTTATAACTAGTCTTCATATATATGATTAACAGTCTTATGAAGAGCTACTTTTCTGTTATAACTAGTCTCCGTATATATGAGTAATGTTCTCATAACAGGCTACTTTTTACTAACCTTGTTTGTTGTGGACTGGATTCTATTGTTTTGTGGACCTGTGTTATGTATAAGCTACTGGTTGTTATGTTTTACTCTGGATTAATAAAATAAGTAGGTAACTAACAAACTAACTAAGTAGGTAAATATCTAACTAATAAGCAATGATGTAAGTAGTAAGTAAATAAGTGTCTAGATAGATAGTGACTAGTTATTAGTTCTGCAATCTAGAAATTAAGCTCATACTGGACAGCCAAAATCCATTAACTGGCTCATCACTGGCTCCTTACCTCCTGGATCATGCCTATAAACTCCGAGAAGGCCCAGTTGAGCTGGTTGAGGACACTGTTGAGGAAGCTGGCGGCCATGTCTTTGTCCTGACTCAGGAGCTCTGCCATGTGCCTCTGGAGCAGAAGGGATGGGCAAGGCTCTGCAAGAAAACATAGACGTCCATTTTCATCTGTTTTGAATGAACAATTGGTATTTAATGACCACTTTGAGTGGAAGTACAATGAAGGAAGTGCTGTCTACGACTGTACGATGACTTGAATAGACTGATCAGAATAGCGATACTGAAGATCTGTATATCATCAGCGTCCATAAGTACATCATGCGCCAACATCCAAGTACATTTCCGACAGTGGCTCCTAAACATGTCACAGGAGATCCTCAAAGTTTCAACAAAGCAACGACAATCATGTCAAGCGGCTTCAATGGCATCAGTGTTTTATTATTAGTAGTAATCTTAGCTGAGCTGCAGCGACGAGCTCAGAAACGACTTCCTAGCTTTGAGCCATTCTGTACTTCTATCTTAGGGCCTTGATGAGCAGATGACACAGTTTCTCACTCTAGTTAATTAATTATATCAGCATTATAACACATCCGATATTCCAGTCACATGCTGAACTTGAACAGATTGCGACAAAACTTGTGAGTGAGGAAACTACGCACTAAGAACGCACAAAAACATCCTGGCATATGGCAGCAGACCAGAATTAAAACAAAATGATTCTTTTTTTTTTTATAATCGGCTGCTACCTCTCTCATTAGGCCCACAACCCTAATTACTCAGTAATGAGTGATGAAAATAGCATAAGCCACAACACACCAACGCTCGACAACGGCGCTCGAACAGGTCAAAACCGTAACACACAATCAGTACAGACAGACGGCCCTGTCACTGTCTGAGGTCCGGTAACGCACCTACGGCTGATACAAAGAAATCAGGTACCAGCAGACAGCATCACCGCCACTATCTCGCTGGCCTTTTGTATGCAGAGAACAGGGCGTCCTGCAAGCAGGGGATGCTGGGTAATTCAATAGCTTGTCCGGCAGTGAACCTGACATGCGAAAAGACCTCAGAGAGCAGAGCAAAGAGGGCAGTGGACACTTTAAGTGAAGCTCTGAAAGGAGTGAATCAGCTGACAGGGCAGCGGCGGCCTGTAATAGAGAAATAACCTTAGCGTTTAATTAGACGAGGTCGGCCTCTCTAAGGTGTTCGCCGGCAGCTGGGACAATAGAGCTTAAAGGGCAAAGATAAGTATACACAAGCGAAAGAGGGACTGAAAGAGAAAAGGAAGATGGGACACGTCTCTGAAATGGGGGTGAAGAGACTGATTGGAAAATGGAAGTCGATGCCAGGTTTATCCACTTTACGTCCTCTGTAGCAGAGAGCATGTGGTCTTCATCCAGAGGCAGTCCAGGTGGGCAATTATTCTGTCACAGTGGTCACACTTCAATCCGAAGATGCATCGAGGGGTCGAATGAACGTGAGCCACACAAACATGCTTCCCGCAAGCGAATGGATTGAAAAGACAGTGAGAACGAGAAAGCGAAAAAAGGGAACAGAGGAGGTTACAGGATCCAATACAGTCCACTGATGCTCCCTAGTTCACTCTGGCTTTACAAAAAAAAACGAGGTGGAAGGGCTGAATATGCTGAAAGGTCAAAGAGCAAGCCAGTAGGAGACCCCTTGTTAGTCTATATGTGAAGAAGGCTCATTCTTCCTGAAAGATAATATATTCACATATTCTCTACGTTAGAAGCCAAAAGATAAACATGGAATGATTCATCAGGACACTGTAATTAGATCTCCTGAAGAAAACGTAGCTTGGTGTGCCTATAAATTAGAGGTTGGGGATCTGTCCTGAGTGAGTACAGGCAGTTTGGTGGCTGTAGGTTGAACAAAACCATTATGTTTGGGTTCGGCCAATGAATGGGATCCTATAGGAGGAACAAGAGATGAATAAACGACAAATAAAGGAGTGGGGGTCAGTATGTCTGTGATTTAGTGCTCAGGGATCTGCCTTAAAAGAGTACATGCAGTTTAGAGGGTGTAGGTTTAATGAAACCTGAGGTTTGGGTGTGACTGAAAATGAAGAGTACTCTAAGAAAAAAAAGACAAACAGACGAGTGTGACTTGAACACACACTGCCGTCGTGGTCGGGGGTCTGCCCTGAATGAGTGTATGCGAAACAGAGTCTGTCAGTCGAGTAAAAGTTCAGTAGATTGGCGTGCACTTTTCCATCCTATTCATTCTCTATGGGGGGAAATTATGGAAAAAATCTGTTGTTTTTCGGCATCTGTGCATCCGATGAAAAAGCTGTACACAAGCCCAAATCACAGAACCAAACCGGACAATATGGAGTTGAAAAAGGAGTTGGTATTTTGAAAACTGCGGGACAAGTAACACAGCAAAGACTTGGCAGAAAGCAAGAAATGTGCAACGATAATAATGTTTATTAACAGTGTCATGCAAGGTTACAGCATTTGATGCATTAATTTTTGGCAAAGACAGCCGAACTACTCTTAAGTCTTTTCCAACTCATCCCCAACACTTTCAATAGGGGTTAAGGTCATGTGATCAGATCATGTGTGAAAATTATTCCTCATTCTCCCTGAACCACTTTTTCACAACCGGAGCCCCATGAGTCTCAGCACTGTCGTCCTAGAATATCACCCCACCATAAGTGAGGGAAAAAAACATTGATTGGATAAACAGGTCATTCACTATATATAGGTAGTCAGCTGACTTCATTTTATCACCACATAATAAATGAGCCCCGTTTATGAGCCTCGACCTAAACAACTAAAGCATCCCCAGGTCATAACACTGCCTCCAGAGGCTTGTACAGTGGGCACTAAGCTTGTAACACTCAACATGGCGTATGTTTACAGGGAAACATCCACTCTGTTGAGATCTGCACAAGCACAGCAGTCATGATAATAGTACTTTGGCTTGCAATGCCAGGTTTTTATGTCTTTCTCCATTCATACACTCTAGTTTTGGCTAAAAGTGAAACTGTATCACAATTCACACAGCAAAACCAACAACTAAAAATATTAATTTTTATATGTTTTAAAGAAAAAGTTGTCAGGGCCTTGCATTAGGAACAGGAGCCAAGTGATCCCAGTGGTACAATGACTCACAAATCAATACTCACAAATATTGAAAAAAGATAGTTTAAAACATTGTTAGGCTGGTTCAGTTTGTGGTGAGATCTCAGAAAAAAACCCAAATATAAACATATTATTACAATGTTTATTCATTAATAAGTTGTTTGAGGTATATATGGGGATCCAAGCATAATGGCTAGTTTATACACTTTCAACAGTCAAAATGAATAATTTGGCCACTGGCATAGTATCTAATTGTAAAGCCAATGAGTAAAGCCAATGAGTAAAGCCAATGTAAAGAGTAAAAACAGGCGAAGGCAAGCAATGTTGAAGCATGGCGAATTTTCTAAGACCACAATAAAAGCCTAAACCAGTGAACGCAGGTTTAAACTGAACTGAACTGCAAGTTTCCACACCAGTGTGCTGAACGTATTTCACAGAGACGCATGTTTTTAGCACAATCAAATAAACAAGCACAAAGGCTCACGCGGCCCAAAGCATATTTACAGCTCTATGGGTGTAATCAGATAAGCACTTGTTTCTTTCTCCAGGGCTTCATCACTGGCAACAAGCAAAGCATGCGTAATTCCTAATTACAATGCATTAAGCGCATGGAAATGAACGCCCTGTTTATTCCGACAAGAAATGCTAAGAGAATAGCTGTTCTATCAGAAGAGGCTTTGCTTCTGTGGCTCTGTACAACCTGCTGTGGATCTCCCAATGTTCTTCATTAGATCAGACAACACTGGCCTGAGCAGACAGCTTTCCGTCCACAGCACACCGAAACTCTCAGCGGACACGATCCTGCCTGACCGCAGATGCAGACGCAAGCAAATCATCAGTAAGAGGACATTTACAAATCAGAGGACGCATTAAACCCGGTTCTCATGTTTAGCATCGGCTCAAGATGTTTACATCAAACAAACAGTGCTTGTTAAATTCATATCACCTCTTTGTTCTAGCTTTTTATGTTGAGTTCATTATGGTTGTGATGTCACAAAAGACCCCTAGCCAAATGCCATGCTTTGTTGATATTCTCAGTGAACATAACACATCCTCTATGGCAGTGGACATTATAGTGGTCCACAGGGTCTCAGGAAGAGTGCAAAGCTTTGGTCACTCAATGTAATTTAGGCAGTAGCAATAACATGGACTATCTAAGGAGGGGGGTCTTGAGGAGCAGTGTGAAAAAAGAAGCCTGCATGGGCTCTTGTGGCAGTAGGGTGGCATGTTTTCAGGGTCATGCAGTGGATTAGTGGGGAACAGAGAACAGGTATATGTTGAGGTTTATGTTCTTGGCAGCTGCCACTTGAAGAGTGCTCCAACAGAAACTGCCCGAGCACTCTTAACTTACAATGAAAGTTAAGAACGTTCTGACTACAGCTCTTTGAAAATAAGCAAACGAATAAGGACGCTCTAAATATTCATGAAGCAGCCAATCACAGATCGTTTCTCGTGTCAATCACAGCAATCAGGACACCGGGAAACCTGTTTTCTTGCAGTTCACAGAAATGACAGCGCCTTCAAACAGTCAGATGAAAGCAGCTGTCAAAAGCACTCTAGATGAAGGCAAACACAACATTTATCACTATTAGGATTAATTAAGTCACATTTCATCACAATATGCTTTTCTAGAATGTCACAGATGCAGATCCAGGTCACATGGCAGGTTATGTTGATTCTGTGAGTGAAACTAAGCTACTAAGAACACATTTTCATGAATGTTTACTGTTAATGTGGAAAATCTGCGTAGTATCTAGCTACAGTGCACCAGTGAGCTGGAATTCACTAAATAATTATAAACTTTTAGTTTCTAACCACCAATTGAGTTTTTCTTTTGCCTTTTATTTATTTATTTTATTTTGTCCTTCCATTTATCTAAATATTCTGTTTAACCTTTAGCCATTTTATTTATTTTTCATTTCACCCTTTTATTTATTTTAATTTCTGTTCTATTTTTGCTATTTTTCCTTTTTTATAATTGTATCTGTTCTATCTTTTTATCTATACTCTCTGTTTAACATTTTATTTTATTTTTATCATTTACTTTCTTCATAATCTGGGTGTTACTTAATTTACTTCTTTTTTAATCATCCATTACTTGATTGTGTTTGTATTCTATTGTTCTAATTATTATTTCTTTATTTCATTGCTTTGTATTTTTAGCTTGTCCACTTTTGCTTTTATTCTGAATAATTCATTTCTTTATTTATTTTTTATCCTGTTGTTCTAATGCTTTTATCATTTAATTCTTATTGTTTTACTCATAAAGTTCCTTATTTTAGCTTCCTAGATTAAATACTTGTTTCTTATTTTATTTTTCAGTCCCTTTCAGGCCCTTGAAAATGAGGGTTACCCTCAATATATTACCAAGTGAAAATAAAGGTTGATTGATTAATTGATTATGTGCTGAAGTCCATATACTGGAGGAAATTCTAACATAAAAGTTAGAGCCAGTTTCGATTTTAGTAATGTTAAATGTAAACAAATACAATGCAGCCACCTGTCTTATACATGAACAAAACATGCTGTAAACACATTCTTTACTGATTATTCTTATAAAATATTAAGAAAACACAAACCTTTACTTGGAGTACGATTATTGAAAAAATTAACAACAGAAAAAATAAATCTCGCCCAAATCTGTATGTGCCATAACTGCTGAACTTCTCACAAGTGAAATCTAACAGAAGTACTCTTCCACTCGCATTTCATCTTTTAAAACTTATCTGAGTTATCAGAAACACTAAAACAGCCAGTCTTGACTTTCTGTTTCAGTGGGGTATAAATATGAAGTGACACACACGTAGTCGGTCATACAGTGAAGTAGCTCATCTCCACTGGGCAGTTTGGTGGTGGATCTGAGACTGTTTTTCTTCCAAGAGCCCCGGACAACTTGTTCAAATACAAAGCATCACAGACTCCATCAAGCACCAGCAGAAGATCACATCAAAACCTGACTGCCTTGACCAGGAAGCTTAAACTGGGCCTAGGCTGGATCTTCTATCGGGACGATAATCCAAAACTAATTTACACAAAAAATAATTCACAGACCACAGAATCAGGGTTTAGCTATGGTCATCCCAGTCCTCGGACATCAATCTCATAGAGTAACTGTGGGATGAGCTGAAGCGGAGCGTCTACTTGTGTGGACCTTGGAATTTGCTGGATCTGGAGAGCTTTTAAAGGGAGGAACAGTCTCTGATGACTTATGTTGTGCTCTCTAGTCTTTCTAAGGATTACAGGAGAACACTAAGCACTGCTATCTTTGCAAAGGGAGGTTACACAAAGTATTAAATGAAGGATGGCTAGCAATTAAGCCACAGGTACACTTAAGAAAGTCATTTTTTTTGTTCAATCATTGTAATTCAGTTACAGGTTAGATTGGCTTGTTTGCTCATATTTACCAATATTTATAGACAGCACTGTAAATAGAAACGTGCAGGAAATGATGCGTTCAGCTCTGACAGCCTCTATAAATGCTATTCTGAAGCAATACAGTGAAAATAATGTTCTGTTGAGGAAAATACGGCTACAGTATTTTTAGCTTTCTGATTCTGGAACAGTCTTCAGTTAAGCTCCATAATGCTTTTCCATATATCGTCGCTGTCCAATGAAAAACAAGTATCTCCAAAACTGCAACTTTACAGGAGAGAACAAAAACATCCTTTACTTTCAATGTAAGTCAATAGAACCAGAATTATATCCAAGCTAATTTGGAGCACTCCTATTGGTCCATTCATCATGAAATTTTCACACAATGTAAACGACCATTGGCGTGTTCAAATGAGGCAGAAAACTCAAAATCAAGTTACAAAATTGAAAATACATGTTTTTCATTGGACAGCGGCGATATACTGTAATAGCTGGACGAACGCCATAACTCAGCCATAATACTTAAACCACCTCCCTGTATCTACACACACCGTCCATTATATCATCAGCTCCACTGATCATATAGGAGCTACACATACAGACTGTAGTCCATCTGATTCACTGCATACTTTGTTACCCTGTTCTTTCACCACAGGACCACCACACAGCAGGTATTATCAGGGTGATGGATCATTCTCAGCACTGCAGGGACACTGTGTTGTGCTGCTACGAGTGGATGAGACACAGCAGTGCTGCTGGAGTGTTTAAACACTGTATCAGTCCACTCACTGTCCACTCTATTAGACCCTCCTATTACTTGCTGGTCCTCCGTGTAGATGTAAAGTCAGAGACGATAACCCATCTGCTGCACAGTTTGTGTTCCTCTAGTTCTTCATCAGTGGTCACAGGACGCTGCCTACAGGACACTGTGTCTGGATGTTGCTAGTCGGTGGACGATTCTGAGTCCAGCAGTGACACTGAGGTGTTTAAACACTCCAGCAGCTGCTGTGTCTGATGCACTCGTACCAGCACAACACACACTAACAACACCGACATCACATCAGTGTAACTGCAGTGCTGAGAACGATCTGCCTCTGGAACAGCACCTGCTCTGTTTTATACTTTATTTCACCAAACATGCTATTTGACTGGAGCTATTAAAACCTGACACTGACATTACTGTCAGTGTTTACTAGGACTGTGTACTGGCAAGAACCTGGCAACCTGATACAGCGGTCACGATTCAATACATCACGATATACTACGAGCAAAGTGATTTTTCAAATCCTACTATTAAAACACACCACTGTATGAACAGGTTTAACAATGCTTACAACAGCACTGCACCCTTGTGCTTCTTGTTAATGTTGGAGTGGAGCTGAAAATGGATTAAAACACTGCCATCTAGTGGTCATAGGTTTAAACACAACACACAATGAGTTACTATCTGCCAGGAATCTGTGTATCGATACTGTGTTTTTGAGAATTGATACAGTATCACCAAACATATCACAATATTTGATATTTCCCTACAGAACACATTTTAAAGAGAGTATAATTAGTCCTGTTTAATTAGATTTAGTGCAGTGCAGTATGTGAAGCGCATTCAAAGACAGACAAAGATGTTAGTTTGTTCCAACCTGCAAATGTCTGAACTAAATATTATGATGCATATAAAGTATATGAGAACATGGTGTTTAGTGTATGAACCCCAAATACACCTGCAATTGAACAGTAAGAAGGGAACCACAGAAAGGTCAACTGACAAAGCCAGTCTATGAAAGGGTATATATCCACATACGACAGACACAGATGGCAGCAGGGAGAGGGGCTAAACTAAAATCTAAGCAAAGAAGAAAAGGTTTAACTAGACAAAAGAACACACTAAAACTACTTCCATCTATAAAAGCATCAGAGTGACTGTTTCTACAGATTTGCTTGTGCCTAAACACCACAGGTTAGTAGGAAGAACATCGGTGGAAAGATAATGGAAAAAACAAAAAAGAAATAGGAATGAAACTTACTTTGGAAACTAGCAAGGGACAAATCTCCTGGAAGTCATGCAAATGAGAGCGAGAAAAGATGACAGTGTTAGCACTGAGGCAAGGCCAGTCCAACGAAGGGATGAATTCATGCATGGCTAGAACAAAGGCTCAGCAGTGGAGCAGAAACACTCCGCACTGTCACAAGGAGGAAGATAAAGTTGTAAAGTCATGCATTACAGGATTCAGTCTCCTACTGCTGATGCAGATAGCGCTGGTTTTAATTCAGGTACGGATGCAGGATGTGTGTACAGGATTGTTTCTTCTTCTTTCTGTAAACTCAAACCAGCAGAGCGAACCAGCAAATGACCAGAAACAGAGTAAAATCAAAGTCAAACAGTTTACCACAACTGAACTCAGTCAGCCAAGACATATTTGGTGTCCAAAGTCTGCTTCTGCTGTTTGCACTAGAGCTTATACACCGCTTATCACCAACATTTGCCACAGAATGGAAAACTGTATTGTCTTAGTTGAATAAGGAGAGATCAGCACATGACCTGACATACCCTGAACCTTAAACACTGTTGCTACTCCTTCGAATACGAACCCCGTGCTTGGAAATAAGGATAGTTAAATGAGCCGATTGCAAAATACTAGACTGGGATTCCGCCTAAAATGCTCACTTCCCAGCTCAGCAGGAAATAAAGACAACAGAACCCCACGAACGGCAGACTATACTCTCAAGACCAGTCATAAACATTCCAAGGAGCTGTCCCGCAGGCATGGATGATGCTCGTCCGAAGTTCCTATTTTCCACCTTCTTAATCAGATGCTCTGTTCCACCTGAAATGCTACAGCTCCTACCCACGCCATAATGTAACTGCGGTAAATTTAAGATGAAACAGAAATTTTGCATCAGAAGTTAGTGAACAGAAAGACAAGTTCAGCTTTTAAACGATCCAGACTTTAACTTCCAGTTTGCTCGACAAATTTCACTCTAGACAGTTTCTCAAAGCTCAGATAGTGTCAAGCAGCTTCACTGAGTGTTTCACACTGTAGAGACTGAAGAGAAGAGCCACCTTTATTAGCATCACAACCCCAACAGTAACCTGTAAGTAGTAGCCCTGCTGTTTATCACGCTTTGCTGGTTGAAGCAGATCAACTTAAACTGTGAGCAACAATTTTTATTCACTTTGGGTTGATATTGAGATTGCAGTCCAATTATTTATTTATAAGCTCTCCAAACCCACCCTCCACACCCCACCACACCCCACCACACCCCACCACACCCCATCACACCCCAACCCAACCAACCACCCACCCACCCACACCCCAACCCAACCAACCAACCCACCACACCCCAACCCAACCAAGCACCCACCAACCCACACCCCAACCCAACCAACCGTCCACCCACCACACCCCAACCCAACCAACCGCCCACCCACCACACCCCAACACAACCAACCGCCCACCCACCTTCTACCTGTGCCCCAATTACAAGGTGAAGGTACAAGGTGAAGGGTATTTGAATAATGTGGCCGACAAATATACCCACCATTCTAAACTTAACCAAAAGTCAAAAGGGTCCCACTTATTGCCGCTCACTTCATTTCTGTTGCCTCTGTGCCAGAGACAGTGAAAGACAGCCAAAGCAACATCTCATGAATATATGTGCAAAGTAAACAAAGCCTGTTTACCTGGAAGCATGATTTATGCTACAATCTTGGCAGCAGTCACACAAACAACTGGGGACCGGCACACACACACAGTATATACACAACCACACAGCTTTTCTGCTTCATGTGCCAAAGCATGTGGTACGTAAAGACATCTCCATCGGCTCAGAGCGTCCCTTGCAGTAGCTGCCAGCAGAGGTAAGCAGGGCCATGATGTGCAGTCTTAAAGCTTACAGCACAGATAAGGAACACTTTGGAGCGCTGTCAGCGACATCACAGGCCATCGCAACAAAGCTATACAATCATGAGCTGGATCGCACAACACTGCCAAAATAAGAGTGATGGTAAACTTGTAAACGGGGATTAAGGTCAGAGTGTCCCATCAAAGGAAACTAAGGAGGGACAATGTAATGACATCCTTATAATGCACTGGCTATGAAGACGTAGGAATTTTGGCAGTGTGTGTGTGTGTGTGTGTGTGTGTGTGTGTGTGTGTGTGTGTGTGTGTGTGTGTGTGTGTGTTTTCATGCATTTCCAGAACGAGAATGTCAACATTTTATAAGAATGTCCAGGAGTAGATACTGGCTATTGTCCAGTTCTCTTGGCCAGAAACACCTCAGTGTCACTGCTGGACTGAGAATAGACCACCAACCAAAACTATTCAGTATTAACTAATAAAGGACTAGAAAAACCAAACTGTGCAGCAACAGATAAGCTGTCTTCTCTGACTTTACATTTACAAGGTGGACCAACGAGGTATAAGTGTCTACTAGAGTGGACACAGTGTTTAAACACTCCAGGAGCACTGCTGTGTCTGATCCACTCACACCAACACAACACACACCACGGCACTGAGAATGATCCACCACCCAAATAATACGTGCTCTGTGGTGGTCCTGTGGGGGTCCTGATCATTAAAGAACAGGGTAATAAAGTATACAGACAATCAGATGGACTACAGTCTGTAAGTGTAGAACTACAAGTTGCTCCTATATGGTAGGTGGAGATGATGTTAATGTTATGGCTCTGTTAGGACGTTCGGTCAATAAAAGGTTAATAAAGGCTGTAAAGTACTGTATAGTAAATACTGTAATATTAGTGTTCTCAGGACGATTCAAGGTTACACTCCATAACACAGTTCCATTTGGATTTTATTATTTACTCCAGAAAACCCACCACTCCACCTGTATTCATGTATATATATACATGCAAATGTTATTCATCCTGATGTGTCTGTTTCATATATGTATACAAGACTGTAGCCAACAATCTCTCCCTCAAGCACTGTGCACGGCTCCTTACTGAGTGTAAAAAATAAAAAATAAAAAAAAAAACAAGCCGAAATGTTTTTTCTCGCCTTTTTTCACCTGGACATTTACAGAAATAGAACTAGGCGAGTTGTGATGATATAAAGACAGGCTGCCACAATTCTAATGTTCTGAACGCTCTGCAAAGAAGTAACGGATACAGGTTCCTCTTAATGAACATTAAATAAATAAATAAATAAACAAACTATACATATGACTGTGCTACTGTTCCCTCCTTAGTCACCTCACATATACACTACCACTCAAAAGTTTGGGATCACAGTGAAATGTTCTTGTTTTAATGGAGTATCTTCTTCCTTAACACAACAATGAACTGACGGGTCTCTAAAGAAAGTTGTTTCTTTCTGGTCATTTTGATTCGGTCAGCAAGCCATCAACTGCTGATCTTCAGATACTAAACTAACCTAGAATGTTGTTCCCTTTTATACTCACTTATTAGTAGAATGTTTTTCAGCTGTGCATCACAATTGAACAAGAGTGTCCTAACAACCAATTAGTCCAATAACATCCTTAACTTGGATTGGCGGCCGTACCAGGAGATTTAGACAGAGGACTGAGAATTACTGATAATAGGACTATATGAAAAATAAGCCTCTATACAAAAATAGACAAATATTTTTATTCTTTAAAAATCATCTGATACACTTACATTAACTGTTCAATATTGTTTGTGAATTGCATGAATATTGTGTGATAAAGTGATCCTAAACTTTTGAGAGGTAGTGTTTATATATATATATATATATATATATATATATATATATATATATATATA
>CM038714.1:14285249-14377749 GCA_021613375.1 Megaleporinus macrocephalus | reverse complement strand
AAGTTATTCTAACTATTAATACAGTAAGTAGAGCTTTTACATACGCCAGTATTATTTATAGTTCTCATCTAATACCTGCTTTGACTGCTTCATTAAGTTAAATCAAGATTGCTGCTGAAGAAACTGAATTAAATCAAATTAGCTGTTTTCCCTTTTTTGGTTGAGCTCATGAATAATTTGATGAGCTCTGCTCTGATTGGCTGGTTCTGACTGTGAGACCCTGTGATGATCACACAGAAGGAACAACACTGGAAAATAAAATAAATGTGATAAGCTCAGTTGTCAAGTTTCATATCTATTCCAAGGAACCAAACTGTCAGTGGGCAAGGCTGACGTTCTTCTTTAAATGAGGTTGGAGTTGGTTTCCTATCTGCCAGCTTCTTAATCAAATGTTTAACTCCTTAAATTAATGCCACAGCGTGTAAGGCCCATGCTAGCTATGCTACCTTGAGTTACTTGGAGCTTGCTAGAAGTTAACGTCGTCTATACTAGCTACTTACTTTGTATCTCGACATCAACACAAAGTAAATTGAAGTTGTTACTCACTGTGAAACTTTTAGAGTAAGATGATCTGCTTCAACCAGTAAACAGAGATAATTAGGGTGTGTTTAAAAAATAATTTTTTTGATTAAAATCAATCTTCATTTGAATAATCCAATATCGATTCGTATAAACCGGAGATCTATCTTTAAAATTAGCATTGCAGCCCCCCTGCCCGCCCACAAAAACTTGAAAGCAGATGTCTGGCTTAATTTTGGATTCAGAAACCATTACAGTAAATAAACATATAAACATTAATGTTTTTAGTAATGGTAGGTTGAGTGTTCCTTGTACATTTACCACATTAGTTCTCTGAAAATCTCTTTTCATATTCAAACAAAACTTATTATTGTAACTGAAATATCTCTAAATGAATCCATATTGAATTGAATCGAATCAGAAATCAAATTAAGTTGGCACCTTGTAAATCGGGATCGAATCGATCTGGGAAATCAGTGGAAACTCACACAGTGTTGAATAGTTTTCTATTTTGTTATTTGATTATATATGTTTTCTGTTATACTGTATATATAGTCTCTGTTTCTCTGAGCCGACCCCCTGCAAGACGTTTTCTGGTTCTATTTACCTATTGTGTTAATCTTGATTGCTTGATGTTTTCTTTCTATTATGGTGCGCCCCCTTTAATGTAATAACCACCCGCCAGTATGCCAGTATGATTTCAGTCAGTAAATAAATCCAGTAGTACGTGAGATACTGATGTTAAAACTGTTTCAGTGGTTTTAAGAGGTAGGACAGTGATTGTGGGGTGATGGTGATTTTAATTTTTATTAAGAAACAATAAATCACGCCAATACTCGAACCAGGTCCTGAACCAGCGAGACTTCAGACGTCATCAGTGACGTCACTCATCCTTAACGAAGCAAGTCTCCATACACGCTTCATAAACCACTTTCTAAAACACAAGTTCCGGAGCTTTGGTATCATTTGCCCATCACTATTAGACGCTACCTCGGCTCAAAGTGGTTCTGTGTACATTGCGTTGCCGTATGTGGTCCCACGTCCTTTAAGTGTCCTCTGGAAACACTTTTGTTGTGTTGTGAAAGGTTTTGCAGTGCGTTCATGTTTTTGCAGTGCGTCTGTGAATTTCCAGCGCATTGATTCTTCCCGGCTACTGTAGGATAGAAAGGAATAAGAAGCCAACTTTAGCCTCGTTTAAAGATAAACACCAGTTGGGCCAGTCTGGTTCCTTGGAAAGGGTCTGAAAAGTGCCGACACACCTCTCCACCAGCTGGAGCGCTAGATTTCTCCACCAAGGTCAACACTGTGGTCCTGTAACAGTTAGGTCTGTGTATTGGCAAGAACCTGACGATACGATACGAATTATGATACAGCGGTCATGATTCAATATATTGCGATATATTGAGATACTGCAAGCAAAGTGATATATTTAGATTTTTCAAATCCTACTATTAAAACACACCACTGTATGAACAGGTTTATCAATGCTTACAATAGCATTGCGCCCTTGTGCTGCTTGTTAATGTTGGATGTGGATGCTGAAAATGGATTACAACACTGCCATCTAGTGGTCAGAGGTTTAATCACAACACACAATGATTCACTGTCTGCCAGAAATCTGTGTATTAATACTGTGTTTTTAAGAATCGATACAATATCACAAAACATAATATCCCAATATTTAATATTTTCGATATTTTCTTACACCCTTAGTAACAGTCTAGGATTTTGGAATCTTTGGCAAGTTTAAGGAATAGATCATCTGTGGGGTACTCACTGCTCCTCTGGGATCCTCTCCACTGCTCTGAGGGATTGTGGGTAACACACATAGCTGGCTAGGGCCTGCATCAATGAGTCTTTGATGTCTGCAGATGAGCAAAGAGTAGAAAAACCATTTGACACAGAGAAGGGAACCCTGTTTCACCGTATGTGGAAATGCAAACATGTACAAGAATTTTGGCAAAAAAATTATTGGCACGGTCTCTACCATAATTCACAAAAACATTCCTGCATGCCCAAAGATCTGCATTCTGAGACTGATACCAGAAACATTTGCTCTGAGAACACATGAGAGGAATCTGCTTAACCTCTGCTTACTACATGCGAAACGTCTTATTGCCAGACATTGGAAAAGAGTTATTTGTCCTTCCTTGAATATGTGGATTAACGAACTTTCTTCCTGTTTGGCGATTGAAAGACTTGCGTACCCGATTAAACAAGAAAGTCATATTTTTCATAATATTTGGGGTTCATTTATTATACTTCTAGAATCAAGACCTGATCTCCTAACTCCTTAAATCTAACATATATCAAATAAGAATGGGCCTTACTTTATTTATACATCTACAGAGGGCATACAGATGTAATGTGCATACAGTTTTTTTTTTTTTTTTTAATGATGAATATTATTTATTTCCTTTTATTTAATATAATTTTTCTGTAACTGAACGCTCCATGTTTAGTGTTGGGTGAGGGGGGTGTTTAAAGACTTGAAAGATGTAAAAAACAAAACAAAAAAAAAACATTGTTGAATGAATGTTGTTCCAAATTCAAAAATAATTAATAAAAAAATTGTTTAAAAAAATAAATAAATAAAAGAACACAAAGTTCGAGGCTTATTGGCGTATTGGGACGAGGAAAACATCTCATTTTCAGAGCGGTATTAAGGCGGTAATGTGCGTGTGTGTGTCTGCTCACTTCAATTTATTCGTGATCAATGATCTGCGAGATCTCCTCGAAAGCTCATCTCAGCCTTAATTGAGAAAACAAGGAATCAAAGTCCTAAGCCAGCAACGAGAGACGACACACTACATCAATAACACAGCCGCTGTATCCTGGCACGTCATTAAGATACATTATGGTCCCAGGACCTAGTGCGAGAGCCAGACGCTATCTAACAGCAAATCTATTAACGATCATATCTGGCCAAACGCGGGCGTGACGCGTCTCGCCGGATGTTTTTCTACTCACGCCGATACCATCATCATCACCATCCGACCGAGATCGGGCGCAGTGAGGAGTCGTGCTAGTGTTATTAATACAGCTTGCTTATCTTTCCCCAAAATGAAAACACGCTGCTATCGCGGAACAGACTCCCTCGTAATTCCAAAACACAGCCGTACGCTGCCGGAGAAAGGAGCGGGACAACTTTTAATTATACCTTTATACGCAGAATTAATCTGAGTGACGAATAGGCCGCAGAAGCCACCGGCTATATTAGGTTTAAAGAATTCCCATTAAAATAGCTCTCTAACAGATTACCCACACATTTTTGGAGCCGATTCTTTCTGCGCCCTTCTCGCTGCAGGTAATGAAAATAGACAGGACATTAGGAGAGACAGATAGGAGAAGCAGTGGGGAAAGGAGGGAGAGACAGGGACGTGAGCGCACATTGTGGAGAAGGGCAAAAACAGGGTGGGGGAAAAAGGGAAAGAGGGAAAAAGTGCGAGTGAAAGAGATAGAGAGGGAGAAGAATGAAACAGAAAGAGGTGAAGCCAAAGAGAGAAGGACAAATAAAGGAAAGAGCGAACGTGGAAGGCAGCACATGGAAAGAAAAAGAGACAACAATACAGAAGGAACACAGAGTGAAAGCATACAGTAGGAGAAGGGGGAAGAGAGAGTGAAGAGTCAGAGAAGAAAGAAAGAAAGAAAGAAAGAAAGAAAAGAAAGAAAGAAAGAAAGAAAGAAAGAAAGAAAGAAAGAAAGAAAGAAAGGGGACAAACAGAAAAAAGAAAGATCAAGTGAATAAAGATTGAGAGAAAAGAATATTGAACATGAAAGAGTGTGTCACAAAACAAAAGGGACACAGAGAGAGAACAGATAAAGAGAAAAAGACTGATAGAGAGAAAAAGATGGAGACAGAATACAAAGAAAAAGGGGTGATTGTGGAAGAGAGACACAGAAAAATGGAGGAAGTGGGAAATGAGGGGGAACAGATACAGAAAGGGAGAGTGTGTGTGTAAGTGAGAGAGAGAAATGATGGAGAGAGAGTGAGAGAGAAATAGTGTGAATGGACAATCAAAGGGAGAGTAAGTGAGAAAAAGAGAGAGAGCAAGAGAGAGACAGTGAGAGAGAGAGCAAGAGAGAGAGAAAGAGAGAGAGAAAGAGAGAGAGAGAGAGAGAGAGAGAGAGAGAAAGAGAGAAAAAGAGAGAGAGATAGTGTGGAGGGAACAATCAGAGAGAGAAAAAGAGAGAGAGGAGGTAGGATGAGAGAGCTCATCCATTAAGCTCAGTGTGAGTGGAAGCATATGGCTGTGGGAGAATGCAGTCCAGGTCTGTAATTTAATATTTGTCTCATAAATCATAACGGCTCTGCTTTTAATACAGAGAGTCTGGACTCAGACTACGTAATGAACTGTACTCAGTCACGGTCAGGAAACACACAGCACCGGAGCGGCTCTCTCCGAAACCCTAAATCTCTCGTACAGAAGTGCCTGCTGCTCTACGCTGATGTGTTCTGTAGGGGGGGTGGGTTTACCTGTGCCCACGATGCGCGGGTCTGCAAAGTGCTTGGCGAGAATAGCAGCGAGCTGAGTGAGCGTGTCCTCGTAGCCTGTGAGGAAAACAAACAGATTTCATAAAATCACTCTATTATATTAGTGCTGTGCAGCTTCACAGGCTCCCAATAATCAGTAGGACAGTAGCAAGGTGTACAGTTTAGATTACAAGTAACATTACCCACATCTGGAAGCCTAAGCCAAGTTAGCAAAGACCAAGTTGGGGGGGTAATACAGCCATTCACACCATCCATCCAAGTGAAATCAGTTTATAACTCCATCCATTACTATTAGGATCTACACACACTAGGCGATATGTATCGTGCCCAAGCAAGTTTGACCCCCAATGTCCAGTCCAGGGTACTGTGTCGCACCTGCTTGAAGAGGTGAGCCCGAGCACTGTTCCTAACACAGCACTCTGGCACAAGACACATCTACAGTGATCACTAACCGGCCGGAGAAGAGAACAAGAACACATAAACGCTGCGTCTGTCCCTTTAAACAAACATGGCAGTAAAGGAATCTCTCCGGACTATTAGCAGAAACGTAATATAATTTATAAAACTATGTGCCCATCAGTATTTAATTACTAGAAATGGAAGGATCGATCGGCTACGTATCGGTATTGGACAATCTGTAATGAATTTATGTGATCGGTGATCGGCCGATATGTCTCCAATTTAGCCAATCCCAAGAGCCGATCGATGGCTTTAAACAAATGAGCCTAATTTCTGTATTTCCAACTAGTGTTTTATCCAGGAAGAGGAGCCCTCCTTAAAACCCCCTCCGGCCAGCTCCCTGCAATTCCTATCTGAACCACTAGGTGGAAATACATACCCTTTAATTTTCCACAGACTGACTAAAGCAACAGCCTCATTTAGGACATTTTTTAAATGAGTAAAATCAGTGTGTCTCGTGGGGAAACCAAAGACATTTAACACTACTAATCTGATACGACATTGCACGCGGCTGAATACAGTGAATATCTGTAAACAGCAGAGCTAGCACGCGCAGCTAACACAAAACAAACAACCCAGAACACATACAGACCAGATCTAACCGGTACTAACAGAACAGCAGCAACAACTTAAGATCTACATTTAATGATTGCAGATTTTGTTTAAAATAAACAGAGTCTGTGTTTAATGGCTGATGGTTTTACTGCATTTGTTTAATTAGCTTTTTTAGTTTTAAATTGAGGGTCTAAATGTAATTGCAGTTTTGGAGATATTAGTTTGATTTACTTTGTTTATTTACTGCTAAATATTATGCTGTTTTATATGAGCTCGTTAAAAATAGTAATAAACCAGTGTAGACCATGTTTCATGACTTGCTTGCGCTAATAACTACATGTAGCCCTGCCCTGGCATATAGTCCCGCCCTCATAGTCATGGCATTGAGAATTTCTTATTACTAATCAATAAAAAAAGTCTGGATCCCAAAATAAACCCCAGAATTAATTTTCTATCTAGGACCCAATAGCAGAAAATATCCTACTCTGACCACTGGATAGCACAGTGATAGTACAGATAGCACAAGTAGGAGTTTACAAGCAGGATTAAACAGATGCACTCAGTCCAGACAAACCAATGACTAATGTTTGACTAACACACTGTGTACAGAATGTTAGCAGAAGTGCTAAAGCATAATATCTGGCAACCCTCAGCATTTGGTTCTGTCTCAGATATTACGGTCCGGCCCGGTGCTGCGAGTCCGTGCTGTTAATTTACTGTGCAAACATCTTACATGAGCTGCTAAATCCTCATGAAATCCCCCCGGCCGTCTTTAAACCCACTTAAATCCCTTATCCCCAAATGCTAATGGCGCTAACGCTAAATGAAATTCATGGGGTGTTAGTACGCCTCAAGCGCATGAGATCGTGCTAACGGATCCCCCGCCGGCGATCGCGCGGAGTGGTCGGCTGATTGAGTGAATAACCTGGGAGCTCCTCCATGCTGTTGGAGGGGCTGAAGTAGTTCTTGAGGGCGCTGTAGCTGTTCATGGCCACGTTGAGGTAGAACTCGGGGGTGAAGGCGAACAGGGAGCCCGTGTTGTCAGCGTGCTCGATGGTGCGGATACATACGCGCAGCAGCCAGTACGCATCCAGCATCTTCTCCTGCAACACACACAGAGATGAAACCGTGAGCTAATCAATCATACAACAGCTCGTAAGCATTGATATGACCAAAAACAGAAGTGTTAAACAAATTTCAGAGTAGCCCTGTGCTGCTTAATGCAGTACAGGCAGGTTTCAAAATGTTTGAAGGAGATCCATATGTGCTCAGCACTTGTTTTGGTTGCTCAGAATTCAAATATTAGAAGGCAGGCCACCAGTGGAATTAGGAGCTTGTTCTTAAAGACTTAAAGGTTTAAAAAAAAGAGTCTGTAGATTTAATATATTGTGATATACTGCAATATTACAAGTAAAGTGATATACTGTGATATTTCAAATCCTACTATTAAAACACACCACTGTATGAACAGCTTTGTCAATGCTTAGAATAGTATTGCGTTCTTGTGCTGCTTGTTAATGTTGGAGTGGAGCTGAAAATGATTACAACACTGCCATCTAGTGGTCAGAGGTTTAAACACAACACACAATGATTCACTGTCTGCCAGGAATCTGTGTATCGATACTGTGTCCTTAAGAATCAATACAGTATGACAAACATAATATCCCGATATTCAATATTTCCTTACACCCCTACTGTAAAGGCTGTTTGGACCTGTCCTAGTTTAAGCATAATTATCATAAACACATATACTGCTGGGCAAAATCTTAGACACTTATTATAGTAATTTTAAAAAGCTAGTTTTCCAGACAGGAAGGTTTTATTTACTCAGTAAAACACTTTATTATTGAAATATTTAAACAGTATTAATACAGTAAGTAGTGCTTTTACACACGTCAGTGTGTTTATTTAACCCTTTCCAAGCTTCTCCTTGTAGAAACAACCCAGTATTATTTACAGTTCTCATCTAATACCTGCTTTGACTGCTAAATAAAGATTGCTGCTGAAGGAACTGAATACATTCATACAATGTCTGGGG
Organism: Megaleporinus macrocephalus; assembly: GCA_021613375.1. Classification (NCBI taxonomy): domain Eukaryota; kingdom Metazoa; phylum Chordata; class Actinopteri; order Characiformes; family Anostomidae; genus Megaleporinus; species Megaleporinus macrocephalus. The sequence goes on along the minus strand of CM038714.1, from coordinate 14,369,683 downwards.
TGTCCAGGAGAAATCTGGAACTACACTTTGTTCTTCAAACTGAAGATATGATCTACTTCTCTCACAATAAGATATTTATGCTACTTTGTATTGTATGTATAATTATTTACATCTGTTTTAACTGTTTTTACTGGTGTAAATACACTTATTTATAAGATAAACAATGAGCTTAGGTGGCTTTTGCACAGTAGGGTACATTCAATCTTCCACATGAACAAAAAATTAAACAAGCTCTAATCTTTATTGCCTTCCTTGCCACATTCCTAACAGATATAAAATTCTAGCCTGAGTGCATTAATATTTACTGCACATACACTGATTTCCAATCTCTAAAAGTCCTTGCGTAAAGTCAGATTACGAGCACAGTTTCTTTCAGATGCAGCCTAAACGTCCGTCCTTTATTACAGGACAAATTAAAGTGTCCACCTGCGCAAGTATAAAAGTTTTACAGGCCTCTTTACAACAAAACAATGGTAAAGCAATTTGCCCAAAAGCCCAACGGAGCCTATATCATGACAAGGGGGTGTAATTATACATTTTTGATATAGGATTTGATTCAATTCTGGGTCTATGATTTAGTATGCTGACAATATCTTGAGCAAAATATAATAAAGGAAAAATAAGGACTAGAATGATAATGTAGCACAGCCTTGAAACAAGACTCGAGCTGGAAGAAAGGAGGAGTGCAGGAGTGAGCTGCTGATTGGTGCTCAGCGTTGGTTTAATTAGTGTTTACAGCAGCATTAAGCAAGAATTGATGTTTTTGCTCCAGGATTGGGGTGTTTAATTAGAATTCAGTAAGACCCAGTTAGAGAAAAGGTCCGGACCGTCATCATTTCTAACTATCAATCAATCAATCAATCAAACTTCATTTATATAGCACCTTTCAGACAAATAAGACTGAAACTTAAGGTACTTCACAGGTGATTGAAAAAAATATAAACTAAAAAGAAATAATACAAATAATAATAAAATTAATCATTTAGGTGAGTAATTAAGATAATAAAAGTTAAATATGTACAAAAATATATTAAAAAAACTAGTGTTATGATTTAGTGCCATATCCTGAATACTGAAGATTAATAGTTCTATCAGCATCTTATACCATCAGCAACTAAAATACAAACCAAATTACACATACCGTTCAGTATACTTCTGTATAGGATTTTCTGTATAGTATTTATTGTTTTAAATGCTGAATTGAATTAATTATTTATAAAACTTTAAATGAATGTTTTTGTACTCACTTCAAAGTAAAAACAAAAGCTACATTTAACAGAATGCTTTTGAAAAAAGTGCCTCTTAAAGTGTTTATTTATAGAAAAACTTTCAGAGCATCTGAATGAGCCTTCCTCTGACTTGCTTTATCCTCTGACTCAATTTATCCTCCGACTCGCTTTATCATCCGACTGCTGCTTCTCGCTTCGTACCTCGCCTGTGTGTGCAATCTGTACAGATCTGCCAGATCTTATTGGAGCACTTTTGGAGATCTTACAGCGCACGTGATTGGTCTGTGAGGTTACTGCCCCGCAAAGCCCGTATACCGTAAAGACAAGAAAAGTTCAGTCGCATAAGATAAACACTGTCAGAATTAAATAATTCTCCACAGTTTATCAGTTTTGGTCCACATTGGACAACGGCTGGGTCCGGACTGTGGTCCGTCTATTAGTGTCTTAGGAACCTCTGCTCTAGGGGTTGCCCAGCAGTTGCAGTATTTCACATTCACACTACGGTAGTAAATACAGATCTCACTCTGATCCCACCTCACAGACAGCCATACATGTCTTGACAAGCTGAAGGATCTGACACCCCTTTGCACATGATTTCATGATTTCAGCTTGTTCTTGACGTGTGATTACACAGAATCGCGAGTGTGATCTGTAGTGTCCACGCGCCTGCATGTTCAGAATTTAGCACAACACCGGCAAAGACGACATCAGGAGAGACAGGACCAAGTTGAATTTGTTGTAATTTTTTTTCTACACTAAAATAGCATTTGCTTGAAGTGTATGTGAGACAGATGGCCCAAGAATGTTGCAGAGCTTGCGGAAAGGTCAGAGCTTTTGGGACCCCCGCCATATAGGGCTTCACACAAACTCTGCGACTTATCTTAAAAACTTCTATTCGAGAACCACTGCCCACCCAGAGAATTATCACTGATCAGGTGTACCACATGGGCCAGAAGGAGCAGGAAGGTGGGCCTATAAAAGACAATGCAGTCGGAGACACCATTGAGAGCAGGGTTTGAGAGCTCAGAGAAACGTTGGTACAGCAGTCCTAAGAATAAAAGCTTAATCTCTGAACTGGTCTCCCTCTTCATTCTAACAACAAAAACAAAGTTTCGACAACTTGCAAGTAATATTACAGGAGTTTAGTACGGTAAGTCACGAGATCAAGAATGACCAAGCTTTCTGGAGTTTATTTCTTCACATGATAACATGAAACAAGAGTTAGATGACTTACGGTTGACTTACACACACACTAATAAGAATATAGCTTATGTCGCGATGACATTGACAGGGGTGACTCCTCTGCTGTTGGATTTATGTCATTAGCTGGGAGACTATCTTTAGTCTCTTTGTAGCCTCTGCCATGATGTCCATGCTGCTGGCAATACCAAGGCAGCTTCTTGTTATAGCTAGCTGAAGACTCATAGTTGCGGGCATGTGACATGGTGCTGTAAAGTGTAACACAAGGGGTCTCATGTCCGATTCTCCCACATCAAAATTAATTTATGTAGTTATTTAAAGGTAAAATGCTTGCTGCAGTGAATTAAACGCCCCTCATCCACATGGCAGGGTCCAGCTTTGCAAAGCTTTATCATGAGTTTCTGATGCAACGCTACACGCCTAGTAACATTTTATAAACAGGAAAAAGCCGCGTTCTGGTTGTAGTAATGTAGGTTGGTGTAGTGCTGTACCTTGGAGTAAATGGTGGCATTGATCCAGGCCAACCTCCGGCTGAGGTGGTTCAGCTTCTCAGCAAACACTTTCTGGCTTTTCTGCAGTTCCTCCAGAATATCCGCTCTCTGCACACAGACGTTCACATTATCCTTTTCCCAGAAAACAGCATTTAAACCTAAATATAAGTCACACAGTCCTGCGTAACACAACATACAGGCCAATAATACGGAAGGGAGCTGATTTTTTGTTTAATTAATTCCATTTTTCATGAACCAAATATTTATTTATTTATTTATTAATTTAGCACTCTCCTACAACAAATCTGACAAGTTGCTCAATAGCTTTCTTGATAAGCTTTTAACACATAACTCTGATGCACCAAAACACAGTGTTCATCTTACTCATATACAATGTTTACATGACGAAAAAACGTTACTGATTTATTAAAGTAGTACAGAATGAGCCAAAAGTCTCAGGACACTCTTTGGTTGCCCTTTGACTGCAGAAACAAATGTGTTTTTGTTGCAGCTTTCTGTGTTGATGACGTTTGAAACACAAGGGAAATTGCTCAGATTTCTAAAACAATTCTGGTCTTCTTTGATCTGTTACATGACCACCTTCCCATCTGAAAAACTCGCCCTTGATCCAACATGACGGCTTTCAAGATGGCGGCCATGTTCGGGGCGTAGCCTAAAAGATAGGCCCCCTCACTCATGATAGAAGGGTGTCCTGACACTTTTCACTCACCCTGTATATATCACCGCTGTCCAAAGCAAAAAACGAGTATCTCCAAAATGATAACTTCACAGCAGAGGACGATAACACTCTTTACTCTTAATGTAACCCAAAAAACCTTCAAAGCAGTCTGTTGGATTTTTTTTTTTATATATATAAAATTTAAGCAAAAACACAAATCCAATTTATCACAGTTACCAATTTGTTTGACAAGCCTAGAAAATACTCACTCATTCATTATATTTGTCTATAATATTTGCCTTACAGTACAGAACCAGTACAGTACAGCATCAGTACAGTACAGCACCAGTACAGTACAGCTTCAGTACAGTACAGCACCAATACAGTACAGCACCAGTACAGTACAGCATCAATACAGCATCAGTACAGTACAGCACCAGTACAGTACAGCGCCAGTACAGTACAGCATCAGTACAGCATCAGTACAGTACAGCCCCAGTACAGTACAACATCAGTACAGTACAGCATCAGTACAGTACAGCCCCAGTACAGTACAACATCAGTACAGTACAGCATCAGTACAGCATCAGTACAGTACAGCATCAGTACAGTACAGCACCAGTACAGTACAGCACCAATACAGCACCAGTACAGTACAGCACCAGTACAGTACAGCCCCAGTACAGTACAGCATCAGTACAGTACAGCACCAGTGCATCAAAAGTGAGTGGAATTTGCTTACTCGTCCAGGGCAGCGGGCTATTTTCTCCTCCGTGTCTTTCAGGGCGACAGCATACTCATGCACGTCATCTGACACCACCACCATCTGTGGAAAACATTATATAAATGCTTATATACATACATATATATACATGTACAGCATCAGTCACGCCTGCTCTTAGCACTCTCCAATTTCCCTTTCAAAGCGAGCTGAAATCGAAAGCTCTATTTCTTATGATCCTGCGCTGTGTAAGGCCATCAAGTCATCACTGGCTACACAGCAGGGGTCCTCAGCGCCATAAAAATAGGCAGCAATTCTACAAGAGCAGCAAAGAGCCAATTATCACAGCAGCACCCTCAATACCTGGTGGCTGACAACTCCAACTCTGCTCCGGTGACTGAATCCGACAGGACAGGATTGAAAAGGTCGCGGGGGCACATCACCAGGAAAGCAATACCAACTCAGCAGAGAGGAAGGAGCAGACATTTATCGTGTAATAGCGACATAATAAAAGAAAATGAAAGGTTTTGGGCAATCTGGTCTTAAAAAAGCACAGCCGAAGTCGCACAGAAGTTGTTTTTGTGGTTAAATGCTCGAACACTCGGATCCAAAACGCAGAATATGTCGAATACCATCTTCTCGTTTTCAGGCTAGATGCAGATGCTCCCTCGTATCTCATCAATAAGCATCCAAAACTACACAGATGCCATGAAATATGTATGAATACTCCTCGGAATAATAGGGGCTGAGAGAGATGACGGCAACATTCCTCATCAATAGAGTCAAATCTTGTGAAGTCGCCCAATTAAGAAAGGCTGATTAAAGAGTTGATTTGCATATCTGAGAAATCAGACGGTTGTCGTTCAATACAGGCTTTGATTAGAGGACATGTTCAAAAGTTAAAAGAATCTGAAAAGAAAGTAAGAAGATTAACTCACCAATAAACTCAAAACAGATTCAAACGTGCCCTTAAAGCAGTCAATTACACTTACACATTGATTTTTGTATACATCAGACTCTTCCGATTATAACATACATAATATGATCAAAATGTGGACACCTGTCCATCACACCTATATGAGTTTGCTGGGTATTCCACACCAAACCACGCCCTGTAATGAAGTTCTGGAGATATAGCAGCCTTCACTCATCTGGGAAAGTGTATCACAAGGATTTATAGTGCATGTGTGGGGTTTTCTAAACGTTCAGTCAAAAGAGCATGTGTAATGTTGGGCATTGGTGTTGGAGGGAAGACCTGGCTGGCAGTGAATGTTCTAATTTCTTCCAAAGATGTTCAGTGGGGTTGTGGTCAGGGGTCGCTGTGTAGGCCACTGGAGTAGTCATGTCTTTATGGAGATTGCTTCATGCACAGGAGCACTTTCTAAAATGTATTTGTATGCTGTATCACTGACACTCCACTGGAACTAACACGCCCAGATCATCATCACCATGCATTGATCACATGATTAATCACTTCAGACAATATGTTTGCACTACTCTAGAGTCCAGCAGTGATCTGCTTTACACCACTCCAACCGACGCTTGGCATTGCACATAGTGATCTCAGGCTTGTCTGCAGTGGAAACCCATATGCTTTCTTCTTGTGCTGATGCTGCTTCCAGAGGTAGTCTGGGACTCTGTAGAGTAGTGATGAGTAGTCCACCACTGTGCCCTTGCTGCCATATGCTTCTGTTTTAAAACAATGGCATTTAAAGCTGATCTAGCAAGGCATTGCACCACATTTAAAGTTACCGAGCTCTTTAGGATGGTCCAATCTCCTGCCAGTGTTTGTCTATTGAGTTTTCGTGGCTGCATGCTGAAATGTATACACTTGTTAGGCATGGGTGTGGCTGGAATACCTGAATTCAGTAGGTAGAAATAGTGTCTGAATACTTTTCCCATGTAGTGCATCTCCTCTTCTACTTACGAACGCCAGTCAGGTATCAAGGGAATGTTTAAATTGTACAGTTCAACAGAATTTCTGTGCCGACCCCAGATAATAACACGCCGCATTAGAACCCCACTGGAATTGAGATTGAACTGCATGAAGAACTTCCACTGTCAGTTCAGTAACCACATGGTCAGCATTTAGCCTGCTTAGTCTAAGGTACCGTGCACCGAATCAATCTGTGGTATGAATGTCAAACAGACACAGGTCTTTTCCAGCTGTTGGCCGTGACACTGGCTTAGCACGATTAAGTGCTTTAGCAAGCTCAGGAAACTGCTTAGCGAGCCACGCGCACAGCGTAATTCAATGTCATTCAATTACGAGCAGAGACTTAACTGCCGCGCAGGTCTTTGTCAATGGAGCGGATAACCTAATGGAGACACGGGCGCTCATATGCAGCTGATGCTAACGAGAGATGCTGGCACTGGGTACCATTTTTCTCACACCACTGCTTTAAATGAGAACCTGTTTTGATCAATTACCCGTAGCCTGCAAAGCGACAGCGAGGCCATGTTAACGCTGTGACTTTAAGCTCAAGTAAAGCTAGGTCTAAAACAGAACTGGAGTGACCACGAGAGTAAATAAATAAGTAAACAGAAAAGGAGTGAAATTGAAAATAAGTGAGACACAAAGCCATTAATTAAAGTTAATGTGAAATAAATTAACAGGTTTGAAATGACTATGAAACTTTGAGTATCAGCTGAGAGTGATCCTTTTTTAGTAATACTTCTAAAAACAGGCTGGTTTTAACTGAAGCAGGTTTTGTATCTAAAACTAGGCTGTAAACTCTTACTAGCCCATCGGAGGAAATCCAGAAGTCAAGAACTAGAACTGAGCAGCATGGACCAACAATCGTGTATCAGTATTTTTAGGCTAGATGGCAATTTAAGATACATAATCTTGATATTTTTTATGGAGTGGGCTAAATGTTCCACTGTAAATCAAAAGCCACATGTGCCAGGTATCTATTAACCCTTTGCTGCACAACCTGCATCAAAAGTGACCCAACAAAATTAATTTTTTAATCTCAATCAAGCTTAAATTGATTCTTCTATTTACTTGTATTAAATCACCACAAATCCTTATTTTAGTAATTTGTTTTTACTTTTGTAATAAAAATCATTTTGTATCGCTGCCTTTCTAATGTGCAACATGGGTCAGAATTAACTTGTGTGTTCACAATAAAATTTGATGGAAACTAGTGACATTTGTAAACATTTGCAGTCTGGAACATATTTACAGCTATTTTCATTAATGAATAAATAAATTAAAGAATTAAAATAATAATTTAGGGTCAAAAACATTTTTAATGATTTTTAATGAACACTAGGAACACTGAATAATAAAATAAACTGGTTAAGTTTGGCCCATGTTGTGCATTAGAAGAGGTTTACTTAGCTTGTGCATCCAAGGGTTAAAACACTGCGACTGCAATAAAATCCAAACACCAGGTTTCCTTTAATATGTAGATGAACAATTATATAAAGCACATAGTTGCGACTGTGAAACTGGTATCTTGGGTCAATGGATTTTAGCAGCTGGTTAAAGCCTCCTTGTTACATTGTTGCAACAGGAACCATATCTTTAGTGATGTGGTAGACCACGGTAGACCATCACCACCTCCTCATCCTACCCCCTTCTTCTTTTAGACATGTGTTAATGTTGATGAGAATTAATCCGGTAAGATATTTCAGTGATGATGGTGAATAATGAGAACACAGAGGTGAACGTGTGGCTGTTTATTAGTAGAAAGAACGTCAGTGCGGGCGACTAAAGTGTTTGGTAAATGGAAACTGAAACTGTAGCAATATTCGGCTTATAAACAGCAGGTGCAAAAAAATAAAAATTCTTAAATCTCCAGTTTGAGTGACCACTTTAAATTGCCAATGGCTGTTATAACAAGTTTTGGAAGGTAAACTCTGCTCAAGTCGTGCTCAAGTTTGCAAACATAATTTAGGGATAAAGATTTTTTTAATCTTTATCCCTAAAGGGGCCCCTTTAAGTTTTACTTTGGGCAATTAGCTGATTTTTTCTGCGACAGTTCTGCAAAAACTTTGTCTGGAGCCATCGGTGGTGATTTATGTACGTAGTTTGCATGATGAACATATTTCCATTTCTTGTTAGCTATATTAGCCTAATATATTGTCGCTGTCCAATGAAAAACAAGTATCTCCAAAATTGTAATTTTACAGGAGAGAACAAAAACTAACTTTACTTTCAATATAAGTTAATAGAACCAGAATTAATTTTAAGCTGTTTTGGAGCACTTCTACTGGTCCATTCATAATGAAACTTCCACACAATATGAACGCCCATTGGTGTGTTCAAATGATGCAGGTATATAATGCAGGTAATATAATGAGGTGCCCACCCCAGAAATTTGAGTCTTTTTTTTAGCCATTATTATTCTACCCTCACCCTAGTGCTGGACGATATGGCCAAAATTGTAATATATTCCTTAATTTGGGTCGATACGATATAATTCCGATATCGACATAAATCATTTAAAGGTCTTAGAAAAACTGCCAAGAATCCCTATAATGGAAGTCTGTATCTACTTTATCAATATAAATAACTTTGACTTCAAATTACAACCGAGTTTCTAATCCTTTTGTAAACAGATTGAACAGATTAAAACAGTTGTGCGTCAGACCGGATACAGAACATAAGTCTTCATGTACTTAAAAGAAACATGACAAATTAGTATCAAATTATATAAGGGCCTCTCTTTCCAAAAGTATTATTCAGTATTATTCATACATCAGCCTTTATTAGTTTTATTAGTTTTTTTAACTTTGCCTTGCTAACACAGCGGTGAAACATACTATACATTTATGTACTGCTGCCTCCGTCAGGTGAAAGGAACAATTGCAACATACCGTCAGGCCATTAAGGGTGATTATGCGGCTACCCTGCTGTAAAAAATACATATCGAAAAACAGCAAAAATTATTGAAACATATCTCGGTAAATACCAATATCAAATTATCATCCTGGCCTACCTCACACTATGACCCTACAAGGTGCAAGAACATGCTGAACCATCAAGCAGGAACAATAACATTCAGAGAGACTAAAAACACCAAAAAGCAGCACTTTTCCACACCTGACTCAACAAAATAATGCTCCTCCACAGCAAAGGAAGACAGAGTGTACGGAATACAGGGCTTTGCTGAGCCAAGCACTTCCCGGACAGAGTGAATCATGTGCACCTTCATTGGTTGTGAGTTTGTGTTTTTACTAAAGCTCAAATTAAAGAATTCCACATAAAAGATGTTCTGCTGCCAGAGCCATATCTACCCTCGTTCAAGTACCTGGGTGAGTGGGCCACATCTGTGTGGGTGGTCTAATGCCTTTCTAGGGGTCGCTGTGAGAAGGTTTTGCTTGAGGATTCTATAGGGGGTATTTAATTAGAGAGTCTGTAAGCCCCTAATGAGTGGATGTTATAAAATGCAGCATTAAGTCTTGAACAATAGGACTTTTTTCAATTACAGCACTTAACTTTTTCTGCCTAAACTGCAGTTTTCCGTCTTCAGCATATCCTCTCTGCAAATAATTACCTTCCAACAATCTGCCTAAACAGCGCTCAATTAATCAACTGTGGAATTTACTGTTCAGCTGGAAATGACAACAAATGGAACATAGAGGACCAGTCAGAAGTTTGGACACAAAGTCACCAATGCCCAATGCCAAGTGGGATATAAAGTCCTGCCCCAAGCTTTCGTCTGTACAGCAGTGAAACTGTGATCTCTGGAGTGATGGCGCTCCATCCATTACCTTTGGGATGAGTGGGTATGATGCAAAACTAAATGATCCAATATCTGACTTCACTAAGGCTCTAATGGTTGAATGCAGTATTTAGATGTTTGTTTTACGTTCACTATGACACACTATAACCAACTAGTGGAATGTATCTGAGACCAATCTAAAACCTCAATTTACTTTTGTGCCATGCTCCTACTACTACTTAACACTGTATTATCTCAGCAGCTTCTCCAAAGATCTCTGCAGGCTTACATCCATCCTGAGTTTAATGATGGGATTATGAACACAAGCTCATCAACACCAGAGTTCAACAGGACCAGGTTTCTGCGCTTTACAGTCCTCGTAGTGCAGTTGGGTTTAAATTTTTCTCCAGGCCTTTTCCAAACAAAAGGTCTACCAGCAGTGTTTTCCTCTGCAATAAGTGTGATTTTGTTCATCATTTAATGAAGTAACCTAAAGAACATCACTATTAATGGTAAACCTAAAAAGTCACAACACTTTCTGGGGCCACTGTATGCTGTACTTGTTGAGTGTATCAACAGTATCAATCATACAGTATCAATACCTATGTATCACAAACACAAAGCTACATAGGTTTTAGGGACTTGGCAACTTCTCTGGTGGTCGTGTGTAACTGCATGCAACATACTTCAGACCATTTTGCCTTATTTGGGATTTGAACGCTTTAAGGTCTCAAATTATTCTATTAAATATTTATTGTTTTGTCAGTTATCAAGCAGGCAGGAATATGTGCAAAGCTAAAATATAAACATTATATAATCAATATAATGTTATTAATGTAAGTTAGTTAGCCAGATAGCTACAGTTACTGATGTAATGAAGCTCAAAAACAAACATAAAGCACGATAAGCGTGAGTTATTAGTACTGTTAATGTACTCCAAAGTGTTTGCCACTTTAAAGTTTCGGTTTCTATATCTGAAACACTTTAGCCAGTATGTGAGCTGCACTACACTACTCCTCCTAATAAACATATTTCATTCTCCTGCTTTTTCACCACTTTCCTTATGATGATAGATTTCAGTTACGTGAGTTACGTGAGTAACTTTGGGGTCTTAGGTAGAGATGTAAAGATCAATCGACTATGTATCGGTATCGGACGATTTTTAATCAAAATATGTGATTGGCTGATATTTATCCAATTTAGTCGATCCCAAAAGCTGATCGATGGTGTTAAACAAATTAGCCTAATTTCTGTTTTTCCAGCAAGCGTTTCATTAAAACCCCCTCCAGCCAGGTCCCTGCAATTCCTATCTGAACCACTAGGTGGAAACACATACCCTTTTATTTTCGACTGACTAAAGCAGCTCGACTCGCAAGAACAGTTTAGGATGTTCATGGCATGCGCTGATAGAAAACATGTCGTCTGTCCGGCAGTGTTTTACCGTATGTGACACAGACACATCCAGTAAAATGTGTAAAATCAACGTGTCTCGTTGGGGATCCAAGACAAGTATCAGCAAACTGCAGAGCTAGCACGCGCAGCTAACAAAAAACTAATAACCCAGAACACCATACAGACCAGTACGAACAGAACAGCAGCAGCAATTCAAGATCTACATTTAATGATTGCAGGTCTTTGTTTTAAAAAAACCAAGAGTCTGCGTTTAATGACTGCATTTAATTGTATTTAATTCACTTTTTTCATTTTAAATTAAGGGGTTAAATTGAATGATTGCAGTATTGGGAATCTTGTTTGATCAACTTTGGTTTTTTTTCTGCTAATTTTGTTAAAAATATTATATTGTTTCACATGAGCTCGTTAAAAATGGCAATAAACCATAAAGTGTCGACCATGTTTCATGACTTGCTTGCGCTAAAAACTACTTGTAGCCCTGCCATGGCATTTAGCCCCGCCCTCTATGAGTATCGGCTATCGGCCGATCGTGCTGAAAGGTGATCGGCGATCAAAATCGGCCTCAAAAACGCTAATCAGTCCATCTCTAGCCTTAGGTCAATTAGTTTTTGTTTTTTTTTATGTGCAAATTTGCATTCTGGCTACAATTTTGTATTTTTTTCCATTCATTCAGATCTGCTTGTAAAAGTTCAGGTTGCTATGTGCAGTCGTTTGGCAATATTGTGACACTGCTCCCAGAATCCCATTCATACAGTGCACTATGAAATCTGCATCTTATTTAAACTCTGAATGAAAGATTACAGCTTGTGCTCATTAGTCTGCTCCAGTCTAGTTTGAGAACTTGGTTTAACTTGTTCTACCTGACTTTCAGGATCAGACTCTGATACAGAAGAACTAACACCATGGCACAAACTGCCACATCAGATGCTACTCTGACAGTTGACCAAACAGAGCAGATTACACCGAGCAGGCTCACTGAAAGACGGGGCTTAAAGACAGAGGGCTAACACAGATGTACAGTATGAGGGGAAAAACCTGTGTTTTTGGAACAGTGAAGCATGTAAATCTATTCTAGGACTCTCAATATAAGCATAAAACGTTCCCTTTTAGCATTTGCATCTGACATCAATACATTAGAATGTGTTTTGTGTTCTGTGATACAATGTCTCAGGTGTCTGACCCCACATCTCTGACTTTAATTATAATTATAAAGCCTCTACAAGAGGATTTAGAGAAGCAAACATACATTACATTAGGGCTTTTTTACGTATAGTGGAACCTTAAGTCATAATTTTGTCTCTTGACTGGCCTAATTGCATGCTACTTTTACCTTGTCTTAGGGTTTGTGTTTTATAACTGATTTACAAATATAAACTGAACATTTGTTATATTTTATAAAAAAGGCAACATGAGGACAAAAATGAATTAATGAAGCTTCAATGGAAATTCTGGGGCATAACTGGTCACCAAACGCCTGCCTAACACACAACTGCTGAAAAAATCAAAACTTTTGACGGATTAGATAAAGAACACCAGATATATGACAAACCAGGCACTTAGGAAGACGAGCAAAAGCCCTGAAGTCAATAAATACGGCTTAACCTCTCGGCTCTTGGCGTGTCACTCCATGTCACATTCTTACCCTCGGCCCCTTTTTCACTCCGCTCTGCTCTCATTCTCTCTTGGCACGCAGGCCGACAGACTCTGGGAGAGGCGCTGTTGGCTCTCGCGGCTATCTCACCTTGCCCAGCTGTTGATGAACACTCAGGTTGTACATCATCACAATCCCGTCCAGGATCTCCAGCAGGGACTTCTCTGTGATTGGCTGGTCCGGCTCTTCCAATGGTCGCCCCAGCAACAGCCCATCGTTACCATGGCTTCCCTCGACTGGAGTGATGGGGGGTGGTGTTGGGGGGAGAAAAAGAGAGAGAGAGAGAGATGTAGGGAGTTTGGGGGGAAAAAAAGAACAGATAATCCCCTGGCAAGGTCTCAACCGTGGCATCTTTTTCTTGAGGCAGGTGATTTTTTTTTTCGTCACTTCTAGCCTAGCTAATTGGTTTCCTGCTGACTTTCTTTGTAGGGCTTGAAATTGCGGCTTACTGGAGGCAAAGAGGGCTTTGTGCTGCTCTATAGGGGCCGGGAATCATGTAAGTGCCATCGACATTAAGTCTTTCATATCATGCTGTGCTACTTATAAAAACAGCAAAAAATAGATTGTCTCAACCGCAAAACATGTTTTAAAGCCAAAGGCTATAGATATAGATATATCACTACCTGGCATACTGAACAGGAAGATGCCACTTAGCACAGTCACTGAGTGACACAGTAATCCTATGATAGACACAACATATTCCTAAGATGGAACCTTTGTTTATATATATATATATATATATATATATATATATATTTATATATACACACAGGGGTTGGACAATGAAACTGAAACACCTGGTTTTAGAGCACAATAATTTATTAGTATGGTGTAGGGCCTCCTTTTGCAGCCAATACAGCATCAGTTGGTCTTGGGAATGACATATACAAGTCCTGCACAGTGTTCAGAAGAATTTTAAGCCATTCTTCTTGCAGGATAGTGGTCAGGTCACTACGTGATGCTGGTGGAGGAAAACGTTTCCTGGCTCGCTCCTCCAAAACTCCCCAAAGTGGCTCAATAATATTTAGATCTGAAGACTGTGCAGGCCATGGGAGATGTTCAACTTCACTTTCAGGTTCATCAAACCAATCTTTCTCCAGTCTTGCTGTGTGTATTGATGCATTGTCATCCTGATACACGGCACCGCCTTCAGGATACAATGTCTGAACCATTGGACGCACATGGTCCTCCAGAATGGTTCAGTAGTCCTTGGCAGTGACACGCCCATCTAGTATTGGGTCAAGGGAATGCCATGATATGGCAGCCCAAACCATCACTGATCCACCCCCATGCTTCACTCTGGGCATGCAGTAGTCTGGGTGGGACGCTTCTTTGGGGCTTCTCCACACCGTAACTCTCCCGGATGTGGGGAAAACAGTAAAGGTGGACTCATCAGAGAACAATACATGGTTCACATTGTCCACAGACCAGGATTTGCGCTCCTTGCACCATTGAAACCGAGGTTTGGCATTGGCACGAGTGACCAAAGGTTTGGCTATAGCAGCCCAGCCGTGTATATTGACCCTGTGAAGCTCCCGATGGACAGTTCTGGTGGAAACAAGAGAGCTGAGGTGCACATTTAATTCTGGCGTGATTTGGGCAGCCGTGGTTTTCTGTTTTTGGGATACAATCCGGGTTAGAACCCAACATCCCTTTCAGACAGCTTCCTCTTGCGTCCACAGTTAATCCTGTTGGATGTGGTTCGTCCTTCTTGGTGGTATGCTGACATTACCCTGGATACCGTGACTCTTGATACATCACAAAAACCTCCCACACTAAAACGCTAGGTGTTTCAGTTTCATTGTCCAACCCCTGTATATATAGCATTAGCAACTCACTGTCCTCCTCGGTCCTCTGTTCCACAGGCAGAGTGCGCACTTTGACCTTCTCAGGTGGGGCCAGGGGTCGCCGCGGGGTCATGAGACTGACTGCGGCTGTACTGAGGAAGCGGTTGGCTCGCCCCAGCGTGGGAGAACTCAGCCAGCTCGGCCTGGCCAAGGCTCCGCCCATTGCTGCTGCGCCGGACGGTCTCTGTACACAGATACGTTATATGTAGACACAATCATTCACCCTCCAGAACATCGGAACAGGTAACGCCTACTGGGGCTTAAACATCAACACCTCTCTAATACTCTTCCAACATTAACATACGATCACATTCAAGCAGGAAATAAAGAGGGAAGCAAAGGCTTTACCTGCGCCGCTCCGCTCTCTTCATCTTCGTCCAGGTCGTCCATAGAGGTGGCCTGGATCTCTGCAGGGTCGATGATGATGTTTGCTTTGGTGGCCAGGTCGTCTGCGTGGGGGAGCACAAACAAAGTCGTCGTGAGCAAACTTACTGAAAACATAGCGCTGGTCAGTTTTCTCCTGTGAGGGAACAGAATGTGAAGATGTTTAGCTTGCAAGCATCATCCATTCAGGGAGCTCGACACGCCACATGAAACTGAGACCTTCTGTGAGCAGAAGAATCAAAAAGTTGGACTGTTCCATTACCTATCACAGAGCAATCTGAAATCAATAATGCTGTGCGGATCATGCTTCAGTGTGCATTCGACAACAGCCTCGGGAAAACCGCAGCCTACTTTACACTTCAAGGCTTCTTCTCTGAAGCCCCATGCTGCTCAGACCTCTTTTTGAACACCTGATTGAATGGGTGCTACAACACTATGAACACTCATCATAGATGTCTTCTGTTTACATTAGTGTTTCAACACTGTGGTTTTAATATAACACAAGCTTTACAGCAAGATGAGCCACAATTACTGCAATACTAACACTATATTCATACTGTAGAGCCACAGTACGCTGTAGATCAGTTTTCCCCAATAGGTGGCCCGCCGGCCTAATACGGGCTGCAAGGATCAAACTGTTGGCCCGCCGATAACATAGACAGTTCAGTTCCGTCTGGACCGACGAGTTTTGTTTAATTTTACCAGACCGTGCCAACGCTAAGCCAGCTTGCTTACTATGCTTTGGAGCTGTAACCGTATACAAGGTGGCCAACATAAAGCGGCACTTCAAAACACGCCACAGCTATTTCAATCACAACTTTCCAGCAAAATCAGAGTTGAAGACAAAAGACTGTAAGTTTGATTGCTGCTACAACCATTCTGTTACTACCATCCATAAGACAACATCTGCGCAAGAAAACACAACAACGGCGTCTCTGTTCGTATCATGGAACTCAGACAAAGCTAAACAACCTTTCACGGAATCTGTGTTGATAAAGACGTGTGCGATTGAT
Source organism: Megaleporinus macrocephalus (assembly GCA_021613375.1). Lineage (NCBI taxonomy): Eukaryota > Metazoa > Chordata > Actinopteri > Characiformes > Anostomidae > Megaleporinus > Megaleporinus macrocephalus. The sequence goes on along the minus strand of CM038714.1, from coordinate 14,353,380 downwards.
ATGGTAGAAAAAGTTTTGAGCCAGGACGAAAAACAAAGAAAACTGTGGTAGACTTGTTCAGTCGAGTATCTGATAACACTGCAGTGAGAAGAGTGGAGGTTCTAGCGGAGGACTGTTTGTGTGTCCTGCTCTCTCGTCTGAAGAAAACGGACTTCATGTCGCTCACCAAGGACGGACGTAGAGTAGGTGTCAGTGTTCGTGCAATTCTTTCATGAGAAAGCTTTTCAAGAGGAGCTGCTTTGTTTGCTACTCTACTGCTACTCCTAGTATTTCCCTCCACCTATATTTGTGAGACACCATTTTCTTTAATAAACATTATCAACAGCCGGGACAAAAACAGACCTAGATCAGTGTCTTCACATTGCCACAATAGAGCACCGCCCCAACTTTAAGTCTCTTGTTTAACCGACTGTAGTCAATTTCTCTTATTGAATGGTGAGTAAGATGCTGCAGTTGACGTACCTAATTAATGACATGCACTATAACAACAAAGAAATAGTTACTGTACAGTCTTCTTTATGAAATATTATGCAACTAATGCGCTGGCCTTTGCGTTTGTGGTGTTGGCTAAATGTGGCCCTTAAAAAAAATTAATTGGGGACCCCTGCTGTAGATGGTACCCGACAGTGCTGGTCTGAAATGCAGTAGTACTTGTTCAAGTTGAGCAAGGCATCAAATATGCATCAATATGCAAACGAGACATATAACCAATTAAAATTTTCTTCTTCTTTGAGCATCTTCGGCAATCACAGTTCCAGGCGGGGGCTCCTGAAGCAGTTTTTAAGAATATAACAGTAAATTATTTGGTTACAATTATGAAAGTCATTAGTGCATCTTTACTGTACTAATGCAAGTCATCACAATACAAGGTAAAGTCATACCAATGCTAATATATTTTTTTGTATCTTTCTCTCTAACACAAACAAGAACCCTTGCAAGTTTAGCCTTTCAGCAGCGGTACCAGACCTTCACAGCATAATGACTGTCTTAGAAAATACCAGGTCTGCAGTATTACTGTATGCAGAATTCTGAAATTAGTGAAAGCAAGATGTTACTGTTGTAGTTGGCTGAGATGGAGCGCTTTTCAAGTGTTTTGTTTCAAATGAATGATTATTGTAATTATGTTAAGCTGCTGATTATTCTCTCCATTAATTGATTTATTATTCAGGTTTCAACAATTCTGAAAAAAAAACAGCCACCACATGTGCTCTAAACTATCATTACATTACTGTAGGTGAACGACAGAGCAGCCAGACTGATCCTGTCTGTCCCTGTCTGAGCCCTGCAAGCCAGCACTGCGGCTGATTCAGTTCCACCTCAAATTTATGTTTCCTCTGATAAAATACTTAAAAATCCTTAAGTTATTAAGTTATAGTCTTAAGTTATTCATCCATTCAAAATCAAAGAATCTGATTTATTGGCCAAATATGTTGCCACACACAGGAATTTGGTTTTGGCAGTTTGTATCTCTCTACTTTTCATAAGCTAATTTACTTTCTTTTATTTATTTTACTTTGTACTGTTATGCCCTTGGGTTTGATTTCATGTTCCACATTTTTTATTAGACTTTAAAGTTTTTATGCTTTTATTATTTTTATGTAAAGCACTTTATCTCCTTGGTCTGAATTTCGTGTTCGTTTAACTGTAACCATATTTGCCAAAAGCCTTTCTAAGGTTCCAGATCTCAGGAACGTTTTAATGCTTTTATTTTTTCTCATTTTTAAAGCACTTTATTTGCCCCTGTGCATAAAAGTGCTACACTAACAAACTTGCCTTGCTTCGTATCATATCTAGTTTACAGACCACATACACATACACTACACAATATACAACTTTAGACAACACATTTTAATGTCCATGTTTACACTGACAAGCAGGTGAGGGGGGGAAGGAGAAGTACAGTATGTGCAGTTAGGGAACCAGTCTTGTTATCTGAAGGTCACCGTTTCAAGTCCCTGGAGCAACTGGGCATGACTGAAGTGCCCTTGAGCAAGGCACCCAACCACCAACGGCTTCCTTGGCACTGTGCATAGAATGCCCACCACTGCCACTGTGTGTATGTATATATATATATATATATATATATATATATATATATATATATATATATATATATATATATATATATATATATATAGATAGATAGATAGATAGGCATTTCTTGCAAAGAGGGGTTAAATACAGAAGTCAAAAGCAAACACAAGAGGCAGATAATTCTAAATTCACTTGGTGTAACACTCAGAATCAACCTAGCTTCAAAGCTTTAGTAACAAGACCGATGCCGATGAGACGCGAGACCCATGATGTATTAGCTAACCAATGACTTAACCATACATTAACCAATGACTTGACCATACATTAACTACACACACACACATATACATACATATGTGTGTGTGTGTGTGTGTGTGTGTGTGTGTGTGTGTGTGTGTGTGTGTGTGTGTGTGTGGTTAATGTATGGTCAAGTCATTGGTTAATGTATGGTTAAGTCATTGGTTAGCTAATACATCATGGGTCTCGCGTCTCATCGGCTTATATACACACACACACACACACACACACACACACACACACACACACACACACACACACACACACACACACACCTATATATATCTATATAGTCAGTCCAATTAATATAAAGCAGCTCTCCATTCATACATAATCTAAACACAGCTCAAAGCCTCATATTGACGTTACTTACAGAAATAAAGAGCAAGGTCCAGGGGTCTATGTGTTGTCTCTGTACATCTACTTTTATCTCAGCAAGTGAGATCCCCCCACCACCCCCAATAGTGGTAAAAATGAAATATACCCAATAGGAAACCTTTAATCTACATACCATAAAGGTTTACCATAAAGCCAGTATACTGCTGCGTCTCTACAGTAGGTATAGCTGTGCCTACTTATTTCATACTGACAGTAGCCTAAGGCATCTGTAGCAATCACTAGTCATTAATGCAGGATAGGGGCTGCTCTGATAGACTCTGATATCCGCCCAGAAGCATTAGAACGTCTGTGGAGAACACAGATAAGCACTCAGCATAGACATCCGACCACGTATGGTCATATCGCATATTAAGTTGATTTGAAACCTCTCACTGATACATAATAACAGGTAGCACAACCATGTCACCCTGAGGTACGGCAAGTGTAGAGGGACGTCCTGCCACCCTGAGAGTTCTATACTCGTCTACTAGCACATTAAAAGTTGCACAACCAGCACTGCTTGCTGCTGGCTCAGGCTGTTCTCCTGCCGCTGCTGACAGGTCTACAAAATACCCTACTATTACTATTACATAACATTTCAGCTTCACCTTCCTGCACCATCACTGAACCGTATGCATAATTAATATCCCATCAAAACATGTTATCATCCAAACAGAGGAAGAGTCATCAGCAACCCTGAGGGAGGAACCTGCTTTGGACAAAGGACGTGTGAAATACTGTTCCATTAATTTGATGTAAGGGACACAAGTATAATTTTCATTACACCTGAGGACGTGAGCTCCGCAAGGCCGCCGCAATGACACAATGTAATTAAGCGCCATGTCAGTGAGGCCTCAACCATAAACATCAAGGAGATCTGAGTGACTCCTTATTATGACAGTCTTTATTACACAGTAAACATGGGTGCTATGACTATATGTAATTGCTATCATAATGAAAATGCACTCTCCTAATCACGCCGCACGTATAATCAGAATTTATAAACACAACAGTCAGTAGAGCTGGGCAATAAATCAATTTTATCGATTAATTTAAATTTACAATTAAAGATGGTGTGTTTTTATGAAAATCGGTTTTCTATCAGTTTTAACTTCTGCCACCGACGCCCCCCTTTGGGCTTCCGTAGTTCAGAGTTACGTTCCTCCCCTCCCCCGCGCCTGCCATAAGGTGCGTCCGTAATCACCTACTTGTCTACTACTCAGTAGTGAAATCAGTAGGCGAGCGCGGCTAGTATGTCTGAATACCTAGTAGGCATTGAGTACTAGGGCTGTGTATTATCAAGGACCTGGTGATACAATACGTATTGTAATACAGCGGTCACGATTCAATATATCACAATATACTGCAATACTGCAAGTAAAGTGATATACTGTGATTTTTTTTATTCTACTATTAAAACACACCACTGTATGAACAGCTTTGGCAATGTTTAAACAGCATTGCGCCCTTGTGCTGCTTGTTATCGTTGGAGTGGAAGTGAAAATGATTACAACACTGCCATCTAGTGGTCTGAGGTTTAAACACAACACATTTTTGAGTCACTGTCTGCCAGAATCTGTGTATTGATACTGTGTCTTTGAGAATCGATACAGTATCACAAAACATAATATCCCGATATTCGATATTTTCTTAAACCTCTATCAAGTAGTAGGTGAATGTTACCCGGATCACCTACTGAATCAGCAGCCATTTTTTTGTAGGCGAATACAGCACACAACGCTATACCATGATTCACCTGAAGCCGTGGATGAATTCAAAGTGAAGGAAAAAAACAGTAAAAAAGCTGAACGTCTGCTGTGTGTACGCAGCTACGGCTAGTGAACTGCCGCTACAGAAGATAGAGCTACTGCTGAGATAAACAATGATTACATTCCTCCTTCTCTGAGCTACAGCTCCACACAGTCTGAGTACATATTCAGATAAAAACGCAGATCAGTGTCACAAAAAGTAAATCTGTCAGTAAACAAGCTTTTAAATGAATAGCAGGAATTTTACGGTGGTGGTCTGACGTCTTGTGTCACAGGACGCTGGTAATATGGTGGACGTAGTACGTCTGAGCTTGTGTGGCTACTAAAACTCACCTACTGAAATTTTCTACTAGTCTGTCGCTCGAGCAGTACATACAGACTCTAATCTAGTACCTACTGACTAGTAGATGATTTCAGACGCACCAATAGACACACACAAACAACATGGCTGTGATTGGGGGAAACTTGTCCCCAAGAACTTTCTCCGTGTTTTGGAATTGGTTTGGTTTTGCGGCGTCAGACACGGACCAAGCAAGTCCTCACTGTAAGGGGTGTTTTACAAACGGTCGCTTCCAAAGGAAGCAGCACAACAAACTTATTCCAGCACCTTAAACAGAAGCATGCAGCGGAGTGGGAGAAGCGAATGAAAACAGCCGCTCCACCAGCACACCTCCCAAAATAAAGCAAGAACTTTCTCCGTGCAACCGTCCCGGTCTTGCAAAAGACATGGTGCCCAAATATACGGTAGAAAAGTCAGGCTTCATTAACATGTTCAACGTTTTAGAGCAGAAGTACGTACGTGCTTTAACTTTAACTTTCCAAAGGATAAATTTAAATGCAAACAAAATAAAAGGTAAAACTTGTTTTTAACTATTTCTTTTTCATCTGTAGTTTGATTTCTAGTAGGAAAAAAATATTAAAATCTAAAGTCTGATTTTTTAAAAGCCATATCGCTCAGCTCTAAAAGTCAGTTAAAACTTTGAACTAAAAACCCACATACTGAGATCAATTACAGGGTATCCGTAAATGTAACACTGGCAAAGTTAAACTGTAGACTGTAAACAGGTAGACGACTGCATGCTTATCTTTTTTAATCATTTTTTATTTTCTTCTGGGTACTTATGTTGAACAAAAACAAAGTGCATCACATCACACTGCCATGTCATTGGTACATGTGGTTGGTTGTAACATGCTTACAAATCTCAAATATATTGACCATCCAGAAGTTGTCCTGGAGCATCTCTTTATTTTTTGTTTATAGCCTGTGTGTGTCTCAAAATGCTTTGCCTTTTGTCAGACTGCCATTGTATATAAGAAGTTGTTCTTAATGACTTGCCTGTGGAAATGAAGCTTAAATACAAATAAAATAAAAAAGTATCACAATAATATACTTTTGACATTTTGTTGCTTATCTATGGATACTCACCTTGTCAAACTAGCAGTCTTTAATCCATGAGCTGCAGCCCCATGTAGGTACTTCAAGGGTGCTGTTTTTTTTGTTTAACTTTTAAGTTTGTGACAAATAAAACATCATATTTAGGTCTAATTCACTAGCAAAAAGCTTGACGGTGGGCATTGTAACTGATCTAGTTATCTGGTTAAGTTTATATTTTAGCGCAATTTCAGCTTTTTTGGAACTCTTCCATCATGGATATACAAGCAAAGAAAACTTTTTTATTTTTTTATTTTTTTGTAATGTTTAAATGTTTGCACGTTCAAGTATCAGGTGAGTTAAAACAGAAGCTTTTGTGGTTGACTGTTTGGCCCATTAGCTGCAAAAGGTACTAAAACTGTTTAGTGTGGACGGGGCAAGCGAGCCTTGTGATTGGTCAGGGGAATGCTTATGGAAGTGTTTCCCAAGATTAGGACTGTCCTGTTTACATCATCATGACGCACATTTGGAGAAACATATTGGTTAGGGGTGTGTTTTTTCTATTCAAACCGATCTTCATTTGAATAATCAGATATTGATTCGTAAAAACCCGAGATCGATCTTTAAAAGCTCAGAGGAAGCGGACACGTCGGGTGTTTGCAAGTTAAGTAACTGTTTTCTGATCAGTGTCCACCGCGCTAGACTATCTGGACTGTAACTAACACCCACGCAGAGTGGTTTGGGCAGCTGGCTGGACTTGGGTTTAACCGGCTTTCAGAAATATAAACTCACCGTCTATGTAGGAGTACACGACCCACCTTCCCACTGTGCAGGTACTGATACGCTTCAGTACTTTTATAGTTTTTCATTACTGAACCATCTACACCTTCTGAGAGTACAGAGTAATTAAAAACGTTGCCATAGGTAACCTCAGACCACCCTTTCATATAATCCACCCCCTGTGTTATTAACCTGGGATGAGAAATTGTTGTCCCATTCAAAATTCGTGTTGCTTGTCTGGTCTCCTCCCATGTAACTGTATTGATTTTGGTTAGCTGAGCTGAAGTTCTAACACAAAGGCGGAACAAACATGTTTGAAAGTGGGTGTGGCCAAATACGGTGAATATAAACATATAAACACTAATGTGTTTAGTAATGGTAGGTTGAGTGTTCCTTGTACGTTTACCACATTAGTTCTCTGAAAATCTCTTTTCAAATTCAAACTACACATATTACTGTAACTGAAATATCTCTAAATGAATCCATATTGAATCAAATCGGAAATCAAATTGAATTGGGATCCTGTGAATCGGGATCGATCCGGGAAATCAGTGGTGATACCCAGCCCTAATAATTTACGGGTCACTACAACATTATTCAAAAGATAATATATGTTTAATGCATGTTTGCCTGCCAGAAGAGACTGTTCCCTGGGTTCACTCGGGTTTTAAATTTTCTAAAGAGTTTAGAACGTGCTTCTTATGAAAAAAAAACAGGAAATGATAAATATATGGACGGAACTTGCCCAGACTATTGTACTTTCTTGTTTCTGTAAGATCAAAGCTGTATTTTCTTGGGCTATCCGGTACTGTGTCCCATCTGTCAGTTTCTTTATGAATATGCTGTACTGTGGCAGGCTTGATAATTTAACTTTGTTTTGTAGAACATAACACCCTATAAAAAAACCTGGGCTTTGAAGCGTAGGGATGGGGAAAAGTTGCGTTTGATATATATTTAGTTGACGTGAGTGCACAGCATCTGCTGCGGCTCTTCGGGATAAAATAATTAGAATTTTTTTTTTTGGTACACTAGGCTTGTTATAAAGAACAGGGAACGACTCACAGGGCTGTAAATTTGACCCTCTCCTGAGAGAAGCCACGGGGTCCATCTGGCAGGCGGCAGTAACAGGCCTTGGGTTTGTCCATAAGGCTTGGGTTGCCTTGGGTTTGTTCCATCGCTCTTTCAAAAGGTTACTAAGGGCTGAATTAAATCTAGTGATTTGCACTGGGGTGAACTGAGCAAATGGGACATTAAAGTTAATGAACAGAGTAAAAGGTTAGGGGAAAGAACACAGCGGTCCTGCAGTCAAGCTCTTGCTATCTAGCGGCGGCTGCAGCAGTCTGAAGGACGGTTGGTTCTAAAAGTTGTGGTAAAACAAACTTAACCCTGCAAACGGCTATTAATACTCAAGTATCAATCCAGAGACTAACACGCAAGTTACATAAGAGTCAGGAACGGACCCCTTGCTTGTTACCAGTAGAGTTGACCATCACAGCATTTAGGAATCAGCCCAAGAAAGACTAAGGGTGTGTCTAAAACCTAGTGAGGGTCTAGATGGACAGCATTTAACATCATGCTATGCGCTCCTGACATGTAGGCTGTCCCAATTCTTACATACCTTAAACATGCTGAATACTGAGGAACCTTATTTAGACCTGATTTTAAGGAAGCACTGAACGCTTCCTCAGCTGCTAAGACAATCCCATGATGCAACACAGGCAGAACTTCTTTCCCAACATGGCAGACAAAAGCAGAGCTACTAGCATAGAAGTCATCTTCAAATGTGAGTTATTCCGAGTCTCTCTGGTGTTTTAATGGGTGTGTCTCAAAACCTAGTGAGTGTGTAAGTAGGCTGTCTAGGTAGCAGCTGTGTAAGTAGCAGTGTTTTCTCCTCATCTCTCCTCATAAAACAGATTACTGAGACACTCTAGTTAGAGAGAGACTGCGTCACAGCTTGTTACCACCCACTGCAGCATGTGACCAGTGGTTTAGCTGGTTGCTAAGCAACCGGCCGGCATCCAAAAAAAATAATCTGCTAGCATAAATGCTAATGGCTCCAGTATAAAACTGTAAAACTGTTAATGACTCGTAAGAAAATATTGAATATTGTGATATTACGTTTGTGATACTGTATTGATTCTTAAAAACACAGTATTAATACACAGATTCCTGGCAGAAAGTGAATCATTGTGTGTTGTGTTAAAACCTCTGACCACTAGATGGCAGTGTTGTAATCCATTTTCATCTCCACTCCAACATTAACAAGCAGCACAAGGGCGCAATAGTAAGCATTGTAAGCATTGGCCAACTGATATAGTATAGTGATATGTTTTAATAGTAGGATTTGAAAAATCGCAATATATAACTTTTCTTGCAGTATCGCAATATATTGAATCCCGACCACTGTATCACGATACGTATTGTATCGCCAGGTTCTTTCCAATACACAGCTCAAATGACACGTTACAGAGTTGATAATAAAATACTGTTTTGTGTGATTATATGACCAGAAAGACATTAAAATTCCAGAGAGAATCAAAATAACTCACAATTTAAAACCACTTCACTGCTTGTAGATTTACCTGCGTTGCATCATGGGATTGTCTTAGCGGCTGAGGAAGCGTTTGATGCTTCCTTAAAATCAGGTTAAAATAAGGTGTCTCAGTAGACAGTATGTTTAAGGTATGTAAGAATTGAGACAGTCTACATGTCAGGGGCGCAGACTATGATGTGAAATGCTGCCTGTGTAGTATTTTATTATCAACTCTGTAACAAGCCGTTGACCATCTAGCCATTTTTTACCTGAGCCATTAGCATTTATGCTAGCGGATTTTTAAACCTCAGGCTATTGTTTTGGATGCCGGTCGGTAGCTTAGCAACTAGTTAAAACACCGGTGGCGTGCTGCAGTGGGTGGTAACAAGCCGTGACGCAGTCTCTCTCTAACTAGAGCGTCTCAGTAATCTGTTTATGAGGAGAGATGAGGAGAGAACACTGCTACCTAACCCTACTTACACACTACCTAGGTTTTAAGATGGACCCTAAGACTGCGTGGAAAACACGATCTAATGATGCCACTCAAGGCCCAAATGCAGGCAAATGCACGTACACCTGAGAGTGAAGCAGCTGTTAGCGAGGCCCGACCGTGAGGCCCTGAGAGAGCCGTCAATAAGCCCTATCGGACGAAACGGCAACCATAATGATGATGATGTCACGACGGAATCGATGCTGCCCTTCGAGTCCCTGAGAGGTAATCATTATGATGATGACTTCAACCTGCAGCGAGAGGAGGGATGAAGAAAAAGACGACGAGGCTTTGAAGGCACAACAGCTTACGTGAGAAAGGTCACGGCGGAAAAGCCCGGGCCACTTTAAAATCTAAATCAATATCACCAAGTGACGAGGGGTGTGAAGTTCATGTTTTAAATTTCCTCAAGCTCGCCCCCGTTTCGGAACACCCCTGTCAGAGCCGGAGGCAGCCCATGCCGAAACTGTCACCGTCAACAAAATACAAACATTACAGGCGTTCAATCATCTCCCCCTCTATCATTTCAGAGCCGTGTTTAACTGCCAAAGCACAATGGAAACAATCAGCGGCATCAGAGAGGGGCTCAATCAGGCACCGGTGGCGGGAAATCAGCCAGTGGGAGAACATGGCTTTTCTGGAGAGACACCAAGGAAGCACCATGTTGTAATAATCGGGGTTTAATCAAGCAGAGCAGGAGCTCAGATAGAGGACGGGAATAAGGGGAGCTTTAGGAAAGGGAGGGGGACAGATAGGGAGGTATGGGTAAAAGAAGTTTCACTTTTAAAAATTAAAAGAATCCTAAATAGGGCTTGGTTTAGATGCAAGGATCCTTAAAATGATGAAAGTTTAGAAGTCTATTAATTTCCAGATAAATCATTATGATCAACAATTTAATAGTTTTGTTCATTGTATGCAACTTTTCAATTATTAAAAGCCTAAAATGTTTAAATTAATTGACTTTCCACCCTGCTTTTAGCTGTTGTTAATTAGTAGCTACCAACAGACACAGCTTAAGCTCAAGCAAACAAACATCGCTCACCGCTGCTCTCTAAAGATGCAGACCCATTTTCACAGGACTACGTGTTTTAAATACTGTGTTTTCTTTTATATACGCTTCTATTTGAGCCTCATTAACATTAAATTCTTTGATTGCTGCAATGTAAACATACGATTGTGGAATCTAATAATTAACAATAACACAATCATTGTGAGTGGCATTTATTTAAGATTCTTTAAGGTTAAGGTTACGAGTTTCAAGGAAAGTTTGAGAACTGCTGCTATGGATAACCACTGATCCGTGAATGTAGGCAGAACAGGCTTATCTTATTATAGCGTACAGAAATCCCACTGATCCTGTTGGAACACAGAGAAAGAACAGAGAGATAAACTGAGTGATAGAATGAATCAGAAAGAATGCTTAAGCACTACTGCTCACCTGCAGAGCAGATCTATGGGGTAGTTATCTCTAATTAAGCAGACTGTAGGCGTGCATAGATATAGATTGATTCACCAAACCATTAAGACCATGTATTATGCTGTAGGGCCTTTGCACTTGTGCCACAGTAGCCCTACTGTCAGTCTGGACCAGAAATCTTTCACTGCCCTTGTGCACTGATGAGCTTTGGATAGCCAAGGCCTAGTTGCCAGACCAAAGTTCATCTCTCCTCAGACCACAATCACTAATGTGACCAGGAGTACTCCTCAAGACTTGGCCTTTCAGAGAGGCTCTGGCTCTGGCCATAATGATTTGACTCCTTTTAAAAGTTACTCAGGTCTTCACACACTTGCCCATTTTTTCCCACAACCAACATGGATCTCACATGTGAAGTCAAGCTAACAGACTTGGACATGTGCCGTTGTTATAACCACAGTCTGGGGAATGTTTTCGTTGCGTTCTCTGGGCCCACTCGTCCCACTCTCAACCGATTTGGATATGAATTTATCCTTGAAGATCACGTTGTTACGTCCAAGGCTTAATATTAGCTTAGTATTGAATAACTGCAGACTGCTGGTGCTGCCATCTGGTGGTTGGTTTGTCTTGAGGTGTGTCTCTCTCTCTCCAGGTGAAAACACTTATCCATTCGACAGCTGATCTGGACGCGTGTCCTGGTTGGCTGCATCATCCGAGCCTTGTCCTATGAAAAGCCCTGGAGGCCACGAACAAAGGCCCGCGGTGTTCTCGCCACGTGGCCATGGCGGCTTTTGTGTGGAACTCTGTGGATTGTTTTGTTCTGCTTAGCTTTTAGATGTAGCCTTGTTAAATCTGTAATTGTTCTGAACGTTCCAACTAACACCCATTGATTATTTTTTAGTGAGCTGATTGTTCTATACCTCTACACCTTGTCTTCTCATGTTTTTGATTCCACTAGTACACGTTAATAGTCATCTAGTAAGTCACATTGTTGTAGGGGTGAGTGCCACTTATTTTGTTTTTTTCTTTGTTCCTGTTTTGGATAGGAAGGCAGGTAAGTTTTCTTTTTTTTTCTTTTGCTAGGTTAGGTAGAGAATGAATTGGATATTTTTGTTTGTTATGTTGGCTATAGCTCACCCTGAAGATTTGATGTTGACTGTTCTTTGCCTGTTGGAAAATAATACAAGAACTTTTCTTAAGCATTGTGTTTGGTCGTTTTGTTTATTGTATCTCTCCATGCTCTAGACTATGATTGACTAGAGATGGAAGGATAGATCGGCTATGTATCGGTATCCAATTTAGCCGATCCCGAGAGCTGATCGATGGCGTTAAACAAACGAGCCTAATTTCTGTATTTCCAGCTAGCGTTTCGTTGAAACCCCCTCCAGCCAGCTCCCTGCAATTCCTATCTGAACCGCTAGATGGAACCGCCCTTTCATTTTCCACAGACTGACTAAAGCTGGGTGCCTCGCAAGAACAGTTTGGGTTTGCTTTGCATCCGTCAGGCAGCTTTTTACCGTATGTGACACAGACTCATCCAGGACATTTTGTAAAATGTGTAAAATCAGTGTGTCTCGTTGGGGACAAAGACATTTAACACTACTAATCTGATACAGCACTTAAGAATACACCACGCGTCTGAATACAGTAAGTATCAGCAAACAGCAGAGCTAGTACGCGCAGCTAGCACATAACAAATAACCCAGAACACCATGCAGACCAGATCTGACCGGTGCTAACAGTACAGCAGCAGCAATGTGTGCTTTTTTCATTTTAAATTAAAGGTCTAAATTTAATGATTGCAGTATTGGCAATATTTGTTTTATTTACTTTTTATTTACTGTTGTCAGGATTTAGCAGGATCGGACACACGCGCAAGCTTTTAAATAAACAATACTTTTAATGAAACAAACAGAAACGAAGGGCAAACAAACGGGATACATACACAGATATATATATATATATATATATATATATATATATATATATATATATATATATACATATACATCACAACACAACCTTGACAATGACCAACAAAGACAGACTGCAAACACAGGGTATATGTAACACTGGATAACAAGAGGGAACAGGTGACGAGACTAAACATTAATGGGGAACAGGTGTGCGAGGCGGGGCAAGGGTGGAGACTCAGGAGCACATGACAATAGTAAACACAGGCACATGGGACTGACAGAATGTAAACATGAACATAGACAGACGAGGACGAGCAGGGCATGACAGCTGTTAATTTTGTTAAATATTATGTTGTTTCATATGAGCTTGTTAAAAATGGTAATAAACCAGTTTAGTTTCATGACTTGCTTGCGCTAATTTGTAGCCCTGCCGTGGCGTATACTCCACCCTTGATCGGTATCGGCTATGGGCCGATCACATTGAAAGGTGATCAGCGATCAGAATTGGCCTCAAAAATGCTGACTGTCTTCTCTGGGGCAGGTGGGATCTTCCAAAAAGACAATGCGACACGCCACACGACTAGAAATGTCCCACATTGGTTGAAAGAGCTGACCAAGACTTCCAAGTACTACCCTGGACCCCTAATACCCCAGACTTAAACCCAATTAAGCATCTGTGGGATGGCCCTGATTGTCGTGCTCACCTGTGACACCCTACTAGGAGCTTATTGAGTCTCCCAGTCCGTCTAGCTGCTGTCCATGCTGCACAGGGCGGTTACTCTGGACATCATGTGGTTTCACTGTGTAAGTTTACCAGCATTATTTGTTTAATCTGAGAGAGGTCATAATGTTTCGGCTTGTCGGCGTACACTTACAGCAAAGCGAATCAACAAGATAATCTGAAAAACAAGTACAACCTCAGCACCTACACACGCGTACATATACCACCCACTCCAAACCGTCAACACCTCCTCTTTTGTTTTAATCACAAAGATTAAATCCCAGAGCGCTGGGCTATTATCACTTAAGCTTATTTGAAGCGAACAGAGCGCCATATTGGCTAGATTCCTGGAAGAGTGAAGAGAGTGAGAGAACACAAGCAAACAAAAGCAATAAGAAGAAATCACCAAGAAAGAACAGACAAAGTCCCTTCTCTCTGCACTCCCACCAACTCCACCCCTACAACTTAATCTACTGGGCTTTATATTCAAAGCTCATCACTGTTTTGCTATGAAGCCTGGCTTCCTTCAGGGAAATCAATAACCATCTGCATCTGAGCTCTCCTGAATGATGCTGGCATCCATCTCATTCCTGTCAATTCTGGGATTTTACGAGGTCACAAATCAAAATGGAACAGCCAGTCTTACTACTGATGGTTGGTAAACAAGGCCAATTCTGACCGCGTGGAGAGATTGTGCCGCCGGTATTGTAAAATGCACTTTGCTCTCCATTTGATGCTGATTAATCAAGGTCATTCAATCTATACTCTGTTGCTGGAAGCAGAGAAAGGATCAATAAGGAAGGGAAAAAGAGTCTTCCAAAAGTTTTACAAGAGAAGGAACATAATGTGTGCATCTAATTGTTTCTTCCAGCACTCATCTTAGAAAAGCCAAATTACTAAATTATCCAATCAGTCAACAGGGGCATGTAAGTTACGGCATGACTAAACTGATCAAAATATTAGAGATGGACCGATCAGCATTTTGAGGCTGATTCCGATCGCGATCACATTTCAGCACGATTGGCCAATAGCCAATACCGATCGAGGGCGGGGCAATATGTCAGGGCAGGGCTACATGTAGTTATTAGCGCAAGCAAGTCATAAGGTCTAAACTGATTTATTATCATTTCATATGAAAGTTCATATGAAACAGCATAATATTTTTAACTAAATTAACAGTAAACAAACAAAATAAATCAAACAATCATTAAATATAGACCTTTAATTTAAAACGAAAGAAGCAAATTAAATAAATGCAGGAAAACTGCAGTCATTAAACTCAGACTCTGTTATTTTAAACAAATACTGCAATAATTAAATGGTGAACTGCTGCTGTTCTGTTAGTACCGGTCAGATCTGGTCTGTATGGTGTTCTGGGTTGTTTGTTTTGTGCTAGCTGCGCGTGGTGTATTTATAAGTGCTGTATCAGATTAGTAGTGTTTTATATTAGTATGTCTTGGTCTTGGTTCCCCCACAAGACACGTTGATTCTATTAATTTTAAAAACATCCTGGATGAGTCTGTGTCACATACGGTAAAACACTGCCAGGCGGACGACACCGTAAACTGTTCTCACTGCTTTGTCAGTCTGTGGAAAATGAAATAATATGTATTTCCACCTAGTGTTTCAGATAGGAATTGCAAGGAAGGGGTTCTCCTCCTCCTGGATGAAACACTAGCTGGAAAGACAGAAATTAGGCTCATTTGTTTAACGCCATCGACCAGTTCTCAGGATCGGCTAAACTGGAGAAATATCGGCCGACCACTGATCACATATTTTGATTAAAAATCTCCCAATACCGATACATAGCCAATCAATACTTTCATCTCTAATTAATAACATTAATAATACAAGTTTTATTTGGGCACTTCTGTCCTTGGTTGGAATACTCAGTCAATACGTGCAACATCAGTACAGTACAGATTTACATCAACTAAAGCTGGAACTATACAGAGATTTAAACTAATCGACCCAGCCTTGATATAAACTGGTGCTCTTGCTACTAAACAACACACAGCTGCCCGATAAAACTCTTGAATCTTTCTCTCCAGATATGGCCAATCCTCAGCCCTACCGCACCCCACACCACAACAAGATCACACCAGAATATGATAAATAAAGAAAAGCTGACTGCAAATCGAGGAAATACAGCACAAAGGAATTGGAAAAAAAGAAAATGTAGCATCATGAGCACAAGAAAAATGTGGGTCAATGCAATGTTCAGTGTTTTTCATATACATAACCTCTACTGCCTATGCATACATATTTATGAGGCATAGAAATCAGGACTAGAATCCTTGGACTGGTTTGCAGAGGCTCAAAAACAGCACAGAACAAGTACAGCACAGTAGCCAAACGTCGACTAAACATTCTGTTATAAACATTCATCAAATATCTGTTTACATCACTGAGCAAATTGAAACATTATTTAAAAACAAGTATCTGCTGATGCTGAAATGACTCCAATCTCACAAAGCAGCCCAAACAGGACGGATAAACTAACGCGGGCAAAAGAAAAGAGTCAGCAAACTTTAATTTTGTTTCCTATATACTTTTTACAGTTCACTGTGGCAATGTGTTATACGTGGCATTATATTCTACAGAAGAGTGCATCTGAGGCTCGGTACAGGCGCCAAGGAGTCTCTCTTTAACAAATTAACCTTCATCTCCCCCTAGTGGCACTTCAAACCAAATTGCCAAGGCAATTTTTGGGGGAGTAGCCATCTTTCCTCAAAGTTTCTTTTTCCAGAAGAGCAAGCAACAAGCGTCATAACAAGATTATGATGTACAATCAAAAAATAACTCGTTCCAAACCTTTTAGCGTTTTCTTTAAATGCGAGAGTAGCCCACCCAGCCGCTGCAGGTCAAAGTAATCCACTTTTCCATTGTAGAAAAGCTGAGGGGGCACATAGGCTTCTGCAATGAAGACAGAGAGACACTGCTCAAGTACCCGTCAGAATAAAAAGCAGGCAGCACATTCTGAACTTTGCACTATTTACCAACAGTCTGGTTATTGACTGTTATCTTTATGTCACTATTATATTTCATATACAGAAGCATGTAAAAGTCTTAGGCACCTAAGCTCACTGTTTAGTCTTTATCTGATCAGTAAGTGTATTTACACCAGTAATCTCACCAGATATCATTAGAACTAATGTAAATAATCCTACATACAATACAAAGTAAGATGAATATCTTATTGTAAAAGAAGTAGATCATATCTTGAGCTCCAGTTTGAAGAACAAAGTGTAGTTCCAGATTTCTCCTGGACGCCCCCGACATTGTATGAATGTATTCAGTTCCTTCAGCAGTAATCTTGATTTAGCTTAATGAAGTACTGAGCAGTTAAAGCAGGTATTAGATGAGAACTGTAAACAATACTGGGTTGTTTCTACAAGGAGAAGCTTGGAAAGGGTTAAATAAACACACTGACGTATGTAAAAGCTCTACTTACTGTATTAATATTGCTTGAATCTTTAAAGTGTTTTGCTCAGAAAATAAAAGCTTCCTGGAGAAATACACTTATAATCTTTATAAACAAAAAGCCTCTTCATATGACATTTTAATAACATCTAACATTCGGACGTCTGGTTCTTATCCCCACCACTGTGAACAATACTAACTAAGCTTCTCTAGAACAGGGCAATTCAATTTGAGCCCCTGTAAATGACTCGATTAACATCTTGATTGAGCAGAACATTTTTAAGTACCAGTAGAATTCCCCTTTAATTATAAGCAATTAGTAAATTACACTGGGAGGAAAAAAAACCCTTTAGTTTGGAAGACGCGGCTCTAAAGAGGAGAAGTATTGACAGAATGAATAGCGGCTTCCTCCCAGCGTCTCGTCTTACTTCTCTCCTGAATGTTTTATGGTGCTGGAACAGCAGTCTAACTGAGTTTGGCTTCCCTGTGTAGCCATTACGGTCGAACAAAGAAAGTGATCTCAGACCATAACTGTGACTGTATTGCACGAGCATGAGCGGGTGCTCACCTTCACTGCTGATGGCACCTGGGCTCTTGCGCTTTCCCTCGTCCCAGTAGGTCCTGACAGCTGAAATAAGGCGATGCATGAAGCACACCATGTATTCGGGAGGACACAGCACTGTGGGGTTCTGATTGGAGAGACGGAGAGAAACAGAGACATTATATACCAGCTATAGTCGAGACTTTCATCAATGGTCAGTTTCTGAGCACAGGGTCACTCTTGGCTGGCCCACTCTCAATGCAGCAGTGATGTCATTCACTACAATCCGTACACAGCAGCATATTCCATCACCAATGCTAAGCTATATGAGGGTCCAGCTATTTGTTGCATCCATTAATATTATATATTAAATAATTCAATAAATGCAGAACCCATATCACTTTACTTCACAATATCTTCTTAACCCGGATACATTTTCAATGCAGAATTGATTTCTTGCTAAAGCTAAAAATATTGGGTTGTGTGATCGAAAGGTTAAGCACATACTAAGCTTTAAAGATGCCATTAGTAGAAAAAACTCTATTAACATTAGGGGTGTAAGAAAATATTGAAACATTGAATATCGGGATATTATGTTTTGTGATGCTGTATTGATTCTAAAAAACACAGAACTGATACACAGATTCCTGACAGACAGTGAATCAGTGTATGTTGTGTTTAAACCTCTGACCACTAGATGGCAGTGCTATAACCCATTTTCACATTAACAAGCAGCACAAGGGCGCAATGCTATTGTAAGAATTGGCAAACCTGTTCATACAGTGGTGTGTTTTAATAGTAGGATATAAAAAAATCACAATATAATCACTTGCAGTATCGTGGTATATCATGAGATATTGAATCGTAACCATTGTATCACAATAAGTATTGTATCGCCAGGCTCTGGCCAATACACAGCCCCAATTAACATAGTTAATTACTGCATTTGCACAAGAGGTCAGTAAAATGAGCCAATTACAAAATCCTAAATTGTTACATAACAATCCTGACTTATTCATATTCATGCCAGCTCATGTTCAGACCCTGCAGGAAACAAAGGACAACAGAACAACAGGAATGAACGTAGCAGGCGGTGTAGAACCTGTGCAGACCATGTACCATTTCAGGCTGTGAAGGGGGCGTCGGCACTTTTCAAACCTTGCCAAGGAGTCAAACTCTCAACAGGCATAGCTGATGTTTATCTTTAGCTAAGGCTAAAGCTGGCCACCTATTTGCCAGATTCTTAATTGAATGCACTGTTTCACTTTCAATGCTACAACAGGCTCCAGAGTGTAACTACAGGAGACCACTGAAGTTGGAACTTTTGCAAAACATGTTGGCGAACCGGAGGTCAACTTCAGCTCCCGTAATCTTTAACAAGATTCTAGACTACTTCAACACAAAGCTGGCAGTTTGTTAGTTTTCTTTACACACTTTACTTCCTAACAGTTTAACCTCTGACGGTTAAAGCAGATCATTATGAACTGAAAGTTTCATTACGAGTATTGACTTTAATTTACTTTGTGTTGATGTCGAGAAAACTCACTACTAGCACGCTTCAAATAACTAACACAGCTAAATAAATATTTGAGGACTGAGCTTAATTTCACAGAGGCTCATTTTAGTGTCAGTCTGTGTCCATTTAGACATGTTGCTTCTGTGTAATCATCACGGTGTCTTGCTGTAGATCAGAGCAGAGCTCATAAAGTTATTTGGGAGCTCACCAAAAAAGAAAATAGCTTATGTTATTCTAGAGCTAGAACACATGCATTTTTCACCCAGACCACAGCCACATACCTGAGTAAAGGACTGTATGGCACTTTTAAAACCTTTCAATTCACAGCATGCTACAATATGGGGCGACTTTTAGAGCATTCAAAGTTCAAATTTCTGATTTCCTCAAATGTCACAACCACAGCTTTTATTCAGACAGGCTCTGAAGAAGAAGTGGGCAGAGTATTATAAAAAAAAAAGAAGCCAAAGTGACCTTTAAAGTGCAGTGACAGAGTCGGGAGGCCTTTAACAGTTACTATAAACAGCAGTCATTTCTGAGTCCTGGTTAAGGTTATCCAGTGTGTCACCAGGACAACCATGAAAATGGTGGTAATAAGTAATTAAATTAAGGAATTATTTTTAATGAAAATATATTAAATAGGTTATAAAAATATGTTATTAACCCGTGGGTCTGTGTCACTCTCATAACAACATAACTCGTAGGGCTGCTACGATTCATTTCTTAATCGATTCATCTAACAATCTTTTTTTTTTCCGATTAGTCAATTAATCTAACGACTAATGTTAGATTACTCTAATGTGAGTGTGTTAGGAATTAAAATTTTTGAAACCAATAGGATGATTTTGTGTATATATATATATATATATAATTTATTTCATTATTAACCTAAACACAAATTATCTATAAATTAAACTAAGAGTAAAAAGACTAAGAGTCTACGCTCCGACTCGACTTTTAGAGGAGCAAATGACACGTAGCCTACACGCTTCACCTACAAGAGCTTAGACAGTTTGTAGACTATATAATTTAACAGAGAGTCGTTTGAGAAGCAGCTATGTGTGTTTTAAATCTCCCGCGGTATCTAGAACAGTCTTAGGTTCTACACTGGACGATTAAGAAACGATTAGAAATGCGACTTTTCAAGGGACTCTACTGAAAGAAACATGTTACATGTGTTAATAAGAGAAGATAAACAGGTAAACAGGTGCTGTCCTGCTGCTGTGTTGATGAAGCTCTACAGGATGTTTGATCTTCAAGGTCTCGTGTATAGCAGTTGTACTGTTGTGATCGTCTCCACTGTGCAGAGCTGACAGAGCACCACACTGTTGTGTTTCTGTGTGAAACACTCCCACAACGTGAGCGAGTGTTTGTAGCTGCAGCTTGCGCTCCGGATAAATCCATGCTTTCAGGAGGAGCGGCCATCTTTGCGATGTATCGCTGCACATTATGTTAAGACTGCATTTACACTACTCTGTCGTGTCAACGGACGTGAACGCACTCCCCCTCTTCATCTGGCCGCATGTGGGCGTAACACGGGTGTTCCCTGCGTCGTCCAATGGAATCAAGACTGTGCGTTTCCAGGGGTGACGGGGCAGCGGTGATTAATGCTCGTGTTCAACATCGACTTTTTCATAAGATATGTACATAATTTTATATATACTTGAATCAGATGTAAGTATAAAAGAGGGTGTTTTAATTTAGTTCTGAATATGGAACTAATATTTTATACGTTGAGGACACTCATCGCGCGACCACCCGCCCTCCTCTCATTGGATAGACGCATTGCATTGGCTGTATTAATTAGCATAAAGTTTGTCTCGGCTGAACTTTTCATCGCACCGCAAAACCCGAACTTGGCACGCTGGACCCACCATGCGTCTGACGGAACCAACGATCTCTATTGAAAACGAATGGGACACGTTGCAGCGTGTCGACACGATGGAGCAGTGTAAATACAACAAAAGCAGTATTTCATGGAAGCGTCGCCCCAGCCCTAATAGCAGTTATTGAACAATCCATGATAGTCACTGAACAACACGCCTGAATTATGCAGCAGAAGATTATGAGGTGAGGAGTCATTCCAGAGGCTGACTGAGCGAATTACTGAGTGCTGTGTTTTTCTGACCAAAGCCACTCTCTCTGATAGCCTTCGAGGCCCAGTTTATTTTTAAACAAGTTAAACACTAGACAGAGCGACAGGGTCACTACGGTGTCGTACGAACAAGCCGGGAAATGTTTCCTGGGCTTTTTCAGAGATGAAAGTAATAAAAAAATTATGTCTGGGGAGAAAAACGGTCTGCAGTGTTTTGACCTGACTGAACTCCACGCGGCTCTAGTGTTCCGTCTCTCGAAATACAGTAAATGCCTCAAAGGCAGACGAAACTAAGAACGACCGGACATCTCTCAACGGCGACCTCAGCTGCTCATAAGAAATTGGAAAGGTGCTGGATGTGGCCCGAAGCCATCAGGTGAAGGTAACTTTCGATTTATCGAGGCTATTATTACTGGCAGCTGAGGAAGGAATAGAGTAAACGATCCTTTTGGCAAAGATCGGACGTGCTCTCTATTTCATCTGAGACGGGGACAGCATTGTTTAATAAAACTTTGTGAAGCGTTACAAATCAAACATTTATATGCTGCACAGATCTCCACATGTGGACGCTGGGAGAAGCTCGGGATATACAGGGCGGCTAAAAACGTGAAGGTGTAGCTCGTTCTCTGAGCTCTTACCCCTCGGTTGCTTGCGTTCTCCTGCAGGAACTTGCGGAATTTGTTGAGGAAAATGTAGCGAGAGGCCTCTCCCTAAAAAGGAAAGACAGTAAATAAACACATTGTCTGTGCAAGAATGAAGTGCAGGAACGGCCTACAGCCTACATCAAAGAGTTATTACTGTTTTTGTACTATATGTTTAATTTGTATTACATTATATCCAAATACAGTTAAAACACACAGTTTGGAAACCCATTACAATAAAAGGCACCTACCAATAGCAACTTACATTCATATCTAACAGTTCAACTGTACTTCTATAACTCATCCATCCATTAATACCATTCTTATCCATTCACAGACCTGTCAACCTGGAAAATTTTTTTTGAGTAGTAACTTCTTGCGGTGGGGTGGCACAGCACATTACATCACGGCATGACACATTTGCTGATCAGTATTGATTGAGTTCACATGCTCGCTCATCACAACTTATTACTAAGCACATAGTACCCACTTACTTCACCACCATATCTAGCTGTTCAACATACAAGGAGGCTATGAAGAAAACAAGAACTCATATTTCACTTTAAAGTTTGAAACATGTTCTAATGTTTTTATACCAAGACATTTGGCATAAGGTAACTGAAAATATGTCCCTCAAACAGAACTTAAATGTAAACATACTTGAAAATTTCATAGGCCTGTGGCATATTATGTGTGTTAAATACATTGGACGTTATAAATAACTATAACAATTTTAGAAATTGCTATTTTATGAAGCTGTGAATTTTACTTGTGAATTAAAGGCTTTTTCTCAGGTCTGCATGTGCAATGACTCTTAGCACACATTTCACGTGCGGCTAGCGTAACTGTGTTTTGGTGATAGGCAGCGGCTTAACCGCAGTTTAAGCCTGATGGAGGAACGGGCAACTGGGCGACGGGAATCAGTGAATGCATGCTCACAAAAAACAATATCCACCCCAATCCAACACTCTAGCACAGAAAATTCAGTCGAGCACAGAAAGCAGTCGAAGGTGATTCACATGGCGCACGAGGACAGCTATCGAATCGAGAATGAAAAAAGGTGGTTTGAGCGCAATATGATGATAAATACGCACGCAGGACTTCTTTCTGCGCTCGCGAGTTTCACAGATTCCTGGCAGACAGTGTATCATTGTGTGTTGTGTTTAAACCTCTGACCACTAGATGGCAGTGTTGTAATCCATTTTCAGCTCCACTCCAACATTAACAAGCAGCACAAGGGTGCAATGCTATTGTAGGCATTGATAAACCTGTTCATATAGTGGTGTGTTTTAATAGTAGGATTTAAGAAATCACAGTTTATCACTTTACTGGCAGTATCGCAATATATCACCATATACTGAATCGTGACCGCTGTATCACAATACGTATTGTATCGCCAGGTTCTTGACGATACACAGCCCTAATTAACATCTACACAAGTTGTAGTACTGGCATACGTGCACATAATTTTGGATCCTATTACTTATAAAGTGCATGAAAATTGAGATTTTCATCAGATTGTTAAGTGAGCGTTCATATAAACTCCGCTTAAACCCACTTAAACACAAAAATACAATACAAATACAAGCCAATAGAAATTCTCTGCCTGTTTAAATAAGTAATGGGTGACAGTTCATAAAAAACACAAATGCTTTGCTTTGATAACAACTGTGATGTCTAAGGGTTTTGACCCAAGGATAAGAAAATGGGGAATAACAGCCATGTGCTAATAACGCTTTGGCAACGAGGACGAGAAAAGACACGCCATAAAAAGTGCAGCTGTGAGTGTTGACACCAGTGAAGTGTCATAAACGTGGCCACTGGCCCGACGTACCGTCCCTTTGTCCTTGTTATTCAGCATCAGCCTCAGGATCTGAACCTGCAACTCCTCCACAACTGCACACACACACACACACACACACACACACACACACACACACACACACACACACACACACACACACACACACACACACACACACAAACACACACACACAGACACAGACACAGGACTGAGTCAGTGAACGATAAGAACCCTGCTGTAAGCCGCTGTTGAAGATTTTTACAGGACTGTCTGTATATGTGCTGGATACCCTCAATCCTCTTTTTGAGTCTCTGACAGCCACGCTCGTACGCCCGTCGCCTCAGCCTCTCCTCAGCAGACTCGTGCCTCAGGTCCTTTTCATCCTTACCCTGTGAAGATATAACATCACAGATCACATTTATGACCCACTAAATACAACATAACTTAAAATAATCTCTTTTTAGATCTTACAGTAATACATTAAGAAAGTAATATTGAGTGTGAAAAATAAACTTTTCTATACGACTGTAATTAAAACCCTTTTTTTAAATAAGTACATCAAGAACAAGAACTTCATTAAGTATGTGAAGTACACCACCTATCTATGCGTACTGTCTATTAAATAAACTCCATTCACCACATATGTAATAATAACAGACTACAGTACATCTGTTTTTCTGCGTATTTTGTTATTTACTCTAAACTTTAATGGTCAGGACCTCCACAGGACCATCACAGAGCAGGTATTACATGGCTGGTGGATCATTCTCAGCACTGCAGTGACACTGACATGGTGATGGTGGGTTAGTGTGTGTATCGCTGCTGTGTGCTGGAGTTTTTAAACACTGTGTCCACTCACTGTCCACATCTATTAGACCTTGTAGGTCCACCATGTAGATGTGAAGTCAAAGACAGTAGTTTACCAGTTGCTGCACACTATCAGTAGAAATGTATTACTAAATAAATAAATAACAACATCAGACAGGTGTTAAGATTTGACCAATGCTGGATTGGATGATGCCTTTATTGCACAAATGCATCGTCGCTGTCCAATGAAAAACATGCATCCCCATATTAATTATTTTACATAATTTGGATGCAGCAGCTGCTGTTTACACTGTGTTTATAATTCCTGATGAATGGACCAATAGAAATTCACTTGCAAACATTCTTGACTGTTGAAAGTTAAGAAAGTTAAGTGTCTCTCCTGTAAAGTTACTATTTTGTAGATACTTGTTTTTTTATTGGACAGTGATGATATGTTACTGTGATGAATGACCTCATTCTATTAATTTTACTTTATTTGTAACTCTCTATTCACCGTATTTGGCCACATCCACTTTCAAGCATGTGTTTGTTCTGCCTTTGTGTTAGAACTTCAGCTTAGCTAACCAAAATGAATACAGTTGCATGGGAGGAGAACAGAGAGACAGTAAGAAGTTCAAATGGGTGAGGTTAATAACACAGGGGGTGGATTATATGAAAGGGTGGTCTGAGGTTACCTATGGCAACGTTTTTAATTACTCTGTACTCTCGGAAGGTGTAGACGGTTCAGTAATGAAAAACTATAAAAGTACTGAAGCGTATCAGTACCTGCACAGTGGGAAGGTGGGCGTGTACTCCTACATAGACGGTGAGTTTATATTTCTCAAAGCCGGTTAAACCCAAGTCCAGCCAGCTGCCCAAACCACTCTGTGTGGGTGTTAGTTATAGTCCAGATAGTCTAGCGCGGTGGACACTGATCAGAAAACAGTTACTTAACTGATAGATTTACAAACACCCGACGCGTCTGCTTCCTCTGAGCTTCATAAGCGAGACATTTCTCTGGATAAGGATGCTCTGGTGCTGGTTCTCCTCCACAGAATGGTAAGAGCAGATATACGGAGGTTTGGGGTGGATGTTTTAAATTTAGAGCTTCAGTCAGAGACACAGGTGGTCTTCTTTGGAAGGCGACTTTACAACACTCTGGTCTTTATGTGCTGTGTTCGTAACTCTGTTGTTCAAGACAAGTCAAGTTTTCCTCTTCTTCAAATTACTGACTCTATCTAACTGAACATGTTATACTAGTAATTTTATGTGTTTGTAGTCATATTGCTTGTAATTAGTACCAACGTATCCGCGGGTGCACCGGAAGTTCAAACACAAAGTAAACAAAGATGCTCCCCCCCAGTGTTGTCATGGAAAATAGCATGAATACTGTGATATTGCAAGTAAAGTGATATACTGTGATTTTTTAAATCCTACTATTAAAACACACCACTGTATGATCAGGTTTGTTAATTATTACAATAGCACTGCACCCTTGTGCTGCTTGTTAACGTTGGAGTGGAGCTGAAAATGGATTACAACACTGCCATAAACACAACACACAATGATTCACTGTCTCGAATGCTATTCGCCATAAATAGTATATTTCACTGTGACAAACTCACAGGTAGAACTTCTCTCTATTAATACATTACATACATATTAGTATGCTGTTGGCATTGGCTTACATCTGTACCACACATACAAAGGTCTGTCCAGATTCTCTAAATCATATAATGATGTTATGTAGGGTAGATGACGAAACCTCTAAAGTCTTTGCTATTTTATGAACAGACATGTTATTCTTGTGACTCCATGCGCCCACAAAGTCTTGCACAGAGTGGCGAGCTCTCTTTATCTTTACTTCTGAAAGACTCCGCCTCTCTGGGATGATCTTTTCATACTTAATTATATTTACTGACCTGTGGCCAATTAACCTTATGTGAGATGCTTCACCAGCTGTTGCTTTATCATTACACAAATTTACCTGTCTTTTGTTGCTACTGGCATGAACTTTAAAATAGAAACTATTAAAATTCTTAATTATAATTGTGGGGTTTAAATTATTTTTTAAATCATTGTAATCTGTTGCATCCCAACTTTCTGGAAGATTTTTTGGCAGAGTGCATTGACCACTGATGAACGACCACAGGATGACCAATAAACTGCGCAGCAATAGGTGAGTTATTGTCTCTGACTGATATCTACAAGGCAGACTAAAGCAAGGTAAGACTATTTTATAGATTGGACAATTAATGGCCTGTTTTTAATGCAGGGCTATCTGAGGGTCCGAAGATCATGAGCATCCAATATGGACTGTCGGACTTGTCCCTTGCGCACAAGGATTTCTCCAGACTCTTTTGGAGATATTATGTACTGTAGACGGTGAGATATCACAAAGCTTTTGCTACTTCATGTTGAGTAACCTCTGCCCATCTTTCACTCTGCTTCCCTATAGTAATCTTTTCATACCCAGTAATGTGACTTCACTGCAAATTGCTCCTCCAATGTTTTTTTATTACTAGCACCTACTTTTCCAGCCTTTTGTTATCCCGTCCCAACTTTTTTGAAATGCGTTGCTGCCAACAAGTTCTACATCGGTTAAAACT
This sequence comes from Megaleporinus macrocephalus, assembly GCA_021613375.1. Lineage (NCBI taxonomy): Eukaryota > Metazoa > Chordata > Actinopteri > Characiformes > Anostomidae > Megaleporinus > Megaleporinus macrocephalus. The sequence continues at coordinate 14,326,243 of CM038714.1, read as the reverse complement.
TTCTATGAAATGTTAAAATGTCTAATTTTCAACATCTTATATATGTTTTCCATGTTCTATTGTGGATACAAGCGTGTGTCTGAGCTTGAGCTGTGTCTGAGCACTCACCTCTTTATCGAAACGTGTGGGCCACCACGTGGTGGGGATGAGCTCCTCCAGCCCGGCCTCCTTCACCCTTAGAGGTGTCTTAATGTAGAAGAACACCACGGAGCGCAGGACGTCAAACGTAATCCTGTTAAGGACCTTTCAGACGGCTTGTCAAATGAAAGAGGGAAAATTGAGGTAGCACTTAAAGCACACAATGTTTTCCGAGACTCCATTTGCATTGATTTATCATAGACTGAGCTATAAAATGTACTGCTCCAACTCTGGAGTGTTCTTAAATCAAAGGTGTTCATTATGTCCTCCGCGTTATCTTATGACACATTTCATGACGGGTTTTTTATGATCAAGCTTTTCAGAGCACTAGTGAAGATTAGTGGTTTCTCTTAAGTGGCTAACTCTCCTGAATAGAGGTCAAAACGCTTTTTAGAAGCTCTTTAGCCAATTTTGTTCTCTGAATCCCGTGTGAGCGAGCACGTTTTATGAGACTGCATTTCTAAGGCAGCGCTAGGAAAAAAGGATATAACACGTTATTGAGGAGGTATTTTCTAGACTTCTCATGGCGTAGGATGGCAGTTGTCAGGCGAAGGTAGTGAATCTAGAAGACACACAAAAGTGAACATGAGGGCACAATTTAGAAAATGAAAAATTAAGCACACGCTGCATGAGGAATGAGCATTCTGAAATTGCAGTGACAAGGCTGAGATATAAACGAAGACATTCAGAGTTTCTAGAGAAACTCACCAAACAGTTAATACAACAGAAAGTTATTACTATATGTTAATATTGTTTGAAATATTAAATAAACTATAGAAATCATCACCACAATAAAAATACATATATTATTTACAGCTATGTTAATATTAGCAGGTTGAATGAGAATGTCAGTGGAGGAGAGGAACAACAGTAATGGTCAACGGAAGACAGGAACAACAGTGATGGTCAGTGGAGGAGAGGAACAGCAGTGACGGTCAGTGGAGGAGAGGAACAGCAGTGATGGTCAGTGGAGGAGAGGAACAGCAGTGATGGTCAGTGGAGGAGAGGAACAACAGTAATGGTCAACGGAAGACAGGAACAACAGTGATGGTCAGTGGAGGAGAGGAACAGCAGTGACGGTCAGTGGAGGAGAGGAACAGCAGTGATGGTCAGTGGAGGAGAGGAACAGCAGTGATGGTCAGTGGAGGAGAGGAACAGCAGTGATGGTCAGTGGAGGAGAGGAACAGCAGTGATGGTCAACGGAAGACAGGAACAACAGTGATGGTCAGCGAAGGAGAGGAACAGCAGTGATGGTCAGTGGAGGAGAGGAACAGCAGTGATGGTCAACGGAAGACAGGAACAACAGTGACGGTCAGTGGAGGAGAGGAACAGTAGTGACTGTCAGTGGAGGAGAGGAACAGCAGTGATGGTCAGTGGAGGAGAGGAACAGTAGTGACTGTCAGTGGAGGAGAGGAACAGCAGTGATGGTCAGTGGAGGAGAGGAACAGTAGTGATGGTCAGTGGAGGAGAGGAACAGTAGTGATGGTCAGTGGAGGAGAGGAACAGCAGTGATGGTCAGTGAAGGAGAGGAACAGCAGTGATGGTCAGTGGAGGAGAGGAACAGTAGTGACTGTCAGTGGAGGAGAGGAACAGCAGTGATGGTCAGTGGAGGAGAGGAACAGTAGTGATGGTCAGTGGAGGAGAGGAACAGTAGTGACTGTCAGTGGAGGAGAGGAACAGCAGTGACAGTCAGTGAAGGAGAGGAACAGCAGTGATGGTCAGTGGAGGAGAGGAACAGTAGTGACTGTCAGTGGAGGAGAGGAACAGCAGTGATGGTCAGTGGAGGAGAGGAACAGTAGTGATGGTCAGTGGAGGAGAGGAACAGTAGTGACTGTCAGTGGAGGAGAGGAACAGTAGTGACTGTCAGTGGAGGAGAGGAACAGCAGTGATGGTCAGTGGAGGAGAGGAACAGTAGTGATGGTCAGTGGAGGAGAGGAACAGTAGTGGTGGTCAGTGGAGGAGAGGAACAGCAGTGATGGTCAGTGGAGGAGAGGAACAGTAGTGATGGTCAGTGGAGGAGAGGAACAGTAGTGACTGTCAGTGGAGGAGAGGAACAGTAGTGATGGTCAGTGGAGGAGAGGAACAGTAGTGGCGGTCAGTGGAGGAGAGGAACAGCAGTGATGGTCAGTGGAGGAGAGGAACAGCAGTGATGGTCAGTGGAGGAGAGGAACAGCAGTGATGGTCAGTGGAGGAGAGGAACAGCAGTGACAGTCAGTGGAGGAGAGGAACAGTAGTGACTGTCAGTGGAGGAGAGGAACAGTAGTGACTGTCAGTGGAGGAGAGGAACAGCAGTGATGGTCAGAGGTGGAGAGGAACAGCAGTGATGGTCAGTGGAGGAGAGGAACAGCAGTGATGGTCAGTGGAGGAGAGGAACAGTAGTGATGGTCAGTGGAGGAGAGGAACAGCAGTGATGGTCAGTGGAGGAGAGGAACAGCAGTGATGGTCAGTGGAGGAGAGGAACAGTAGTGATGGTCAGTGGAGGACAGGAACAGCAGTGATGGTCAGTGGAGGAGAGGAACAGCAGTGATGGTCAGTGGAGGAGAGGAACAGCAGTGATGGTCAGTGGAGGAGAGGAACAGCAGTGACGGTATATACAGGTCAAAATCAGATTTTAATCAATGAGGCTTGTAATATGAACGAAGCCTACAAGGAACCAGTTCACATGAAACCACTCTGAATGCAATCAGTGGAGTCCCCCTTTAAAACATGTATTTAAGCTGAGCTACAGTTTAATTTAATGAATACATTAAGTTCAGGAGCATTTACATACATGTACCAAGTCCTACATAACTGAATACAATACAATGCTGACCAAACAACCTTCAACAACCTCCCCAATGTGATTAACTACAAAAGCACTGGCTAAGCACTCACTGCCTGGTGCATGCATTCACAGAATGCTCTCTGAAGGGCTGGGCTTTGAAAAGAAATCCATTTCCCACTATACCCAGCTCAATCACTCAACATTCTCAGCCAAAGAGGACAGACAGACATGTGCTCCAGACCCCTGACACCTCAGTAAAGACCTACTTCACGTCACAGGTGTGTTTGCTGACCTAACATTCATGCAGAGAACTGATTTTAGACATGAAAACTCATGAGCAGTGGAAGAGGCGACAAAGTTCAGAGACTAATCCCTCCTAAACAGGGTCCGGCATCAGCGCTCACAGGACGTTTTGGTAATTCCACACTGCTCATTTATGTGGAATTATTTAGTGAACAAATATGCAAATGCAAAAAAGTCACATCTAAAGAATATTATGTTTTTGTTGTGAATATTTCTCACATACCACACCCATCAGCTAAAGCTCTTATACACAGATGACTGTTTTGAAGTTGGCTCAGCAGATCCTGTGTTTCCCAGTGAAATCTGCTCCAAGCCCAGGAGATATTAACCTGGCCATACAGGCCGGGGCCAGTTGGACCTGTAGTGTGCATTTGCAGATTGAGTGGAGACCTTTGTCAGACCTTCTCAGAGCATGTCTGTACCGCAGTATCTTCAAGAATAAAGCTTATACTCTGAACTGGCCTCCCTCTTCATTTTGATGGCAAGTTACAGTTACAGTAAGAAAAGTTACAGTTTTTTAATCTGTTACAGCATGATCAGCTGATAGCCGATACCAATAGAGGGTGGGGTATATGCCACAGCAGGGCTACATGTAGTTATTAGCGCAAGCAAGTAATTAAACATGGTCTAAACTGGTTTATTACCATTTTTAACGAGCTCATATGAAACAGCATAATACTTTAACAAAATTAACAGTAAATAAACAAAGTAAATCAAACAAATATCCCAAATACTACAATCATTACATTTAAAAAAAAAATCAAAAAGCTAATTAAATAAATGCATAAAAACTGCAGCCTTTAAACGCAGACTCTGTTTATTTTAAACAAAAACTGTAATCATTAAATGTAGATATTGAATTGCTGCTGCTGTTCTGTTCATACCAGTCAGATCTGGTCTGTAGGTGTTCTAGGTTGTTTGTTTTGTGTTAGCTGTGCGTGATAGCTCTGCTGTTTACTGATACTCACTGTATTCAGCCGCGAGGGGTATTCTTAAGTGTCGTATCAGATTAGAAGTGTTAAACGTCTTTGTCTTTATTCCTCCACGAGACACACTGATTTTACACATTTTAAAAACGTCCTGGATGAGTCTGCACTACATACAGTAAAACACTGCCAGACAAACAACAGTCAGTCTGTGGAAAATTAAAGGGTGTGTATTTCCACCCAGTGGTTCAGATAGGAATTGCAGGGAGCTGGTTCTCCTCTTCCTAGACAAGCTAGCTGAAAATACAGAAATTAGGCTCATATGTTTAACGCCATCGATCGGCTCTCGGGATTGGCTGAATTAGAGAAATATCGGGTAATCACGATCACATATTTTGATTAAAAATCAGCCAATACCGATACATAGTCGATCGATCCTTCAATCTCTACAATATATATATATATATATTTGTGGGGGGAATCAGAAGCACAAAGAAAACGCATGGCCATTCTAGGCTTAATGTATTGAAGGGTACCTTAAACGCACGTGATCTATAAATGGTTAAGGACTAAGAGTCAACGCTCTGACTCGACTTTTTGTCATTATGTATGAAATTTGGTAGATTTTTATTTATCTATTGTTATTTATTACAAATCTGAGGACATTCTAAAAACTGTGCCCATTATTTGTGTTCTCCTGGTTCTGTAAGGTGCCGTGCTTGGATCCTGATGGCTGTCACGTGCAGTGCAAATTATAGGCAGTGAATTTGCTTTCATGTCAGTTACAGCAGTCCACTGAAATCAGTGTGCTCTAGACCAACTTCAAATGCAATCTAAATGGAAGGTGACAGTCGCATTTGCTAAAAACCATCATTTATACACACTGACGTTTCTCACACAGTTCAAAAGCTACTAAATAAGGAAATCTGAATATGCACAAATAAGACTTCACAGCTGAAAAAGTGTTGCCCTCTTTTCACTTCTCAGCAAATCATGTTAGTCCTAAACGGCCCTTAAAATTAAACACTACCAACAGATCAGCCGAACCATAATGACTGCTACTGTGCTGTTTGGAGAGTGGAGGGATTCTATAACCATCTTACTAAAACTAAAACCTCATCAAATGTACCCGGTTCAGGGGAACGGAATATTCAGCATCCAAGAGAGCAAGGAAGACAAATTTAGGTGCATGTTTGGCAATTTCATTATTAGAAGATGAAACTGTTAATTGGTATACTAAATGTTTTTTTTCACACAAATTGTAATGTTTGGTTTTGTATTTTCCATCCATCCATTATCTTCCGCTTTATCCCACTAGTCAGGGTCGGGGGGGCTGGAGCCAATCCCAGCGTCATCGGGGCACCATGGACAGGTGGCCAGTCCATCGTACTGCCAACACACACTCACTCTTATGGGCAATTTAGAGTGAGCGATCAACCTAAAATACATGTGTTTGGACTGTGGGAGGAAACCGGAGTACCCGGAGGAAACCCACTCAAACACAGGGAGAACATACACACTCCGCACAGAACCACCCGGACCAGGAATCCAACCTAGATCATCTTACTGTGAGGAGACAGTGCTAACGTTTTGTATTCTATTCTTTATTACTTCAAATCCATATCCACAAAGCCTAACATGAGACACTACTGGATGCATGTTTCAGTACACTCCAGTGGGAAAGTGTAATTGGTTCCATACTCAAATCCCAGCCTCTCTTACATTAGCCTAGAACCTTGCATGATGCAGTACACTGAAAGGACCACATAGGAGCTTTTGTTTTAGGGCACAGGGCTCAAGCCCTCTTACTTGGAAGCCTAGGTCAGGGATGATGGGGGAGAAGCGGTAGGCCCTCAGCAAGGACATCATCAACTGCTTCAGGCACTCGTTCACCTCAAAGTCCTACCAGAGAAAGGAAGACAAAAGACATTTGTATAATAAACTCACTGCTCACTACTGTTTTGGGTGGTTGACTTATAAGCTATATTTTCTAAATATATAAGTCTATTTTTGTATAGAGGCTTATTTTACATATAGTCCTATTATCAGTAATTCTCAGTCCTCTGTCTAAATCTCCTGGTACGGCCACCAATCCAAGTTAAGGATGTTATTGGACTAATTGGTTGTTAGGACACTCTTGCTCAATTGTGATGCACAGCTGAAAAACATTCTACTAATAAGTGAGTATAAAAGGGAACAACATTCTAGGTTAGTTTAGTATCTGAAGATCAGCAGTTGATGACTTGCTGACCGACTCACAATGACCAGAAAGAAACAACTTTCTTTAGAGACCCGTCAGTTCATTGTTGTGTTAAGGAAGAAGATACTCCATTGAAACAAGAACATTTCACTGTGATCTTAAACTTTTGAGCGGAAGTGTGTGTGTGTGTGTGTGTGTGTGTGTGTGTGTGTGTGTGTGTGTGTGTGTGTGTGTGTATATATATATATATATATATATATATATATATATATATATATATATATATATATATATATATATATATATGGCAATTATATTTATTGTTTGTAAAAACATTCTTTTGTGTTTAACAACTAGCTCCTTATGCTATATACTAGATAAAATATAGGTAACGTGTATAGAAATTCATAGCTGGTGCATGCCTTTATAACCTCCAGGCTAGATTACTGTAACAGTCTTTTAGTTGGATGCTCTAATAAGTAATTAAAGAAGCTCCAGCGGGTCCAGAATGCAGCCGCTAGAGTCCTTACAGAAACCAAAAGATTTGATCATATATCCCGGCATCACTACATTGGCCACCTGTTACATTTTGTGTTGAATACAAGATTCTTCTCTTAACATATAAATCACTGCACTCTCTCTTTCTTCTGTCTCTCTGTCTGCCTCTCTCTTTCACTCTCTCTCTCTCTCTCTCATCACACGGAAGCTACCAGAGCCGCTAGAAGTCACCAGAGCTCCATCCGGACCAGCTAATCAACTGTCCCTCCCTCCTGTCTGACCTGTTGATGTTCCCCTGCTTGTCAGCCTACATGACTGGCACTACTACAGTAGAGCCACCAACACGTGGACCATCTCTCACTTCGAGTGAGACCCTCATTAGCTTTGTCTTTCTCTTTTTATCTGGGGTCGACCAGAGGAGGACGGTCACTATCTCTCTCTCTATGCGGGGTCGACCAGAGGAGGACGGTCCCTCTCTCTCTATCCGGGGAGGCTGGGTTCCTCCCTTGAACCTGGGTTCCTCTCAAGGTTTCTTCTGTTTATGAGGGAGTTTTTCCTGCCACTGTCGCATCTGGCTTGCTCTAGAGGGGCTTGGACTTGGATATCCTTTCTCATGTTTTTGCAGGTTTATCCTTTCCATCTTTCTCTGTTTCCTCTTTTCTTTCATAACCTGCTTTTCTGTAAAGCTGCTTTGAGCTGCTTTTGCAAAAAGCGCTATACAAATAAATGTTGACTGCCTGATGACTGATTGATAATGAGTTTTGATGAATGAGTTTTGATACTGATGTATATGTTTTTTTAATATCTAAAAGGCTATTTGAAAACATTTTAGTCTATGAATCCAAATAAAATAATACTATAAAATAATCATTATTAATCTGGGTTGATCTTATATCACGTTCTAATTACTGTTTTATGACTATCAGATAAAAATGCTTCTATCTTTTCTTGTTGACATAAAATATGTTGCTTTTTTATTTTTTGTGTGACAATTCAGGATATAGGTGTTATGTGTGTGTTAACTGATAATTGTTGATTCATAGCTGAAACGCTCTCCTCACCTCCATGAGCAGCCAGAAGAGGTCTAGTAGCTGCTGGATTAGAGGGTGTTCATCCACAGAACCACCTCCCTCCAAAATGCCCAGCAAGAAGTTCATCAGTACATCTTCTACCAGGTAGACTTTACACTGGAACACAAACATTTAAGCTTTTAACACATCTGGAAATGTATTATCATCTTAATCGCCAGGTTTACGAAAACCTACACAGTAATTACACAAACAACAGCATAAACCTGCGTAATGAAACCAAGGAACAGAAGTCACGGCCATTGGAGACTCCACGTCGGCCACCTTTCAGTACAGCACCAGTTCTTAATGAAACTATTTGGTGTTTTCTGGGAACTGTGTGTTCCACCTAACGCAAGATAAATAGGGTGCAAAACTTTACTCCCACAGGCCTCCACTGGGCATAACAAGAGACTGCTTTCAGAAACTTCAGTATACAACAAATGCAATGACACAATGTTCTCCAGCAGTCTTGCTATTACTTCCACTTTATGGCAAGATCTGAACAGAATACATCTTATCTAATAACACATCTGAGACTACTTTACTGTTCCAAACTTGCTTGAACATTGTAGGTAGTGACGTTTCTCGAAACATTGCTTATTTTCTTCCCTCTCAGACCGAGGGACACGAAGAGCTAAAGCTAATACAGCCAGAATATTAGATATAAAGTTAATGGCAGAATCACGATATTACAATTAGGGGTGTGCCATATTATATCGTACACAATAATATTGCCAACGTTTTTGAATATGGTGAACGATATTATACCCTTAAATATCGTGCCATATCACCCATCACTAATTATCACATCAGGTACTACTTTTACTGTTTTAGCAAAAGAAAAAATCACACTTTTCTAATTTCCCATTATATATCTACTAGAGACAGAGTGTATCTGTCCAGTATCATTCACTTTACTTCAGTCCTGGATATATGGAGATATTTGGAGTTCATTATTTAGTATCGTGACATTCTGGATCATTGACTCCTGTTACAATCTGATGAAAATTATTGTACTTCTTAATATCTCAGTTAGGGGTGTACCATATTATATCGTATATGCAATAATAAAATAAAATTTTCATTTTGTTGCAGTAGTGTATCCTTGAATTTTATATCTTAAAAATACCATAAAATATCGTGATATTATTGTAGGGCCATATCGCCCACCACTAATTACAATACATTTCATTTTGTTAAATAAAAAAGTCAGTGACATTGAGCTCTAAACTGTTTTTAAGCTTGCGTTTGTGATCTTAATGTGTGAACTCAGCTGGATGCTGCCTATGGGAGGTGATCTGTGTGCTCCAGCTACCATTAGAAGATTTGTTTTACACTATATTAAATGGAAAACAACAGGTCCCAACAGGCTGCTTAACACACCGTCGCTGTCCAAAGAATAAATATGTATTATTTACATCAAAGCTATCATTTACATTGTGTGCAAATTCCATGATAAAGGGACCAATAGAAATGCTAGCTTGGAAAAAATTCTGGTTCCATTGACGTGCATTAACAGTACATTAGGTTTTAGTCTTCTCCTGTTAAGTTACCCTTTTGGACATACTTGATTTTCTTTGGACAGTGACGATATGTAACTGAGCAATGGCGTCTAAGGCATACTAACCATAAGAGGAGCAAAGTAATTGAAGATATGTGCTAGGGTGACCAGGACAGTGGGCTCTCCTTGCAGCTGCCAGGAGCCAACGTCTCTCTCAGTGAGTTTCTCCTCCTAACAAAACAAGGAAACACAGTAAAAATCAGAACAACTTGCTTCCCAGGTTACATGTTTTCTGCAAAGAGAATTAAGAAGTACCTGTGTGTCTATTCCAGTACACAGCACGGTCTTCATATAGCCCAGCAGCCTGTTGGCTTTGATGAGGTCAGCAGTTGGTGGATCCTGAAGAGGAAGATAACCTTCCACAGGGTACGTGAAGAGCTGTGTGGTTAAGGATCACTGAACAATGGACCAGCTCTTAAAGCCAGAGGCTAAATGGTTAAAACAAAGTAAAATCTAACGCACACAACTTCCCACCTATCCTAAAAATATTATGTATTAAAACGTGTTACGAGGCAAATGTAACTAACAAATAAATCTTATAGCCATCAGCTGGCATCATGCAAACCTCATACCTAAACAAACGTTCCTTGTTGTTTCTGACTCTCTGTGGGAAGCTGTTTTATATCCAAATGCAGACTGCACAGCTAAAAACCAGTAACAGTGGCCAAGCCTGAATTTTATCCAGACTTTACTTCATATATTTATATAACTTGTTACTTGTTAGCTACGTTAGCCTCAGTTGCTTACACCAAACATGTCTACATCTGGAGCTTATATGTGTATATTCCAGACATGGAACCAAGTCAAGTTTCAAGTAACAAGTCTCATATCTTGACAATCAAGTCCCTACTCAAGTCCCAAGTCAATACAAGGAAGTCTCGTGTCAAGTCCCAAGTCTTAAACTTCGAGTCTGAGTCAAGTCACCAGATGTAACGTCATTTCAGTATTTAACACAACTGATATAGTTGATTAATAGTATATTAAACTAACATTAATATAACAATAATGTTTTTAAGGTTTGTATTATAACAAAAATAACTTATATAATAACTTACTCATATGAAATTAAATCATTTCAAGCAGTCCTAATCACTAATCACCTCATTATCAGTCCATTACCAGTTAAAACAGGTGTTGAAGCAGAAAAAACACTAAAATGTGAGGCAGTGGGCCTCGAAGGCCAAAGCTGAGAAACACTGCACTGTGTGGAAGTATTAGTACAAATTACACCTACAGGAATTTTAATAATCACATTCTAAACCCATAAGCATTAATATCTGGACGGGTCTTTCAGTTCTAACAGCATGTGTGACTCTGCAGTAGCTCTGCATGGACTGATCAGTGTTTGTACTGTTCTGCACTACTTGAACACTTCCTGTCTGAGATGCTGAGCTTTCTAAATGCTTTAATGTTTCAGTAAAGTTCACAGTGGACGGTGGAAGATCTAGGAGGATGAACAGAGGGAGAGAGCTTCCTTCACATTAGCTGTTGTTTATCATTATGTTGCTAAGTTTGCTAGCTTGTTAGTCAGCTAGCTTGCTAACTGCTATATGTGAAATATACAGAGCAGAGACTTCCTGTTCTTTGTGCCTCAAAAGTGGAACAGAGTTTGAAGTGGTTGCAGCTGCATCTGTGATCTTGACTCCACGTGTCCTGCATGTCGCAGTTCTTTTTTATTTACTGCAGCAGAATCTTTGTAGTTAAATGGGATTATTTTTGGGAGCATGTTCTCGTCTCAGCACAAATTCAACACTAGCACCCCCCCAAAGCTTCCCATGATTGGCTGCAAAACTTCACTTGTTGCTAGGTTACGGATAAACTAAGCAGCACAGCTATTTGATTAAGTTTTACTTATATGTTATGTAAAAATAGGGTGGCGACTCTTAAAGCTCAAGTCCGACTCTAAGACTAAGTCTATAAGTCAAGTCGCAAGTCTTTAGTGATGTTGACAAGTTAAGTCACAAGTCATCAGTTTAGTGACTCCAAGTCATGTGACTCAAGTCCACACGTCTTGTATATTCTACATTATAAGACACTGTACATTCTATACTATATGTTATTATATACAGAGTCTGTACAGCTGTGCAGATAAGCATTACATTACAAAGGAGTTACTGTAATTCTGAATCTCACTGTATTACAGCACAGCTGTAGAGATTCTGTACATCATATCTTTATAATATACGTCTAATCAGCCTCACATGTGTAGAATATCCGTACACATAACCACAGATATTCATATATCTCATTATTTTTATTCTATTTATTGTATCTTATTATATCTTCCCCTCAGTGTAATACGTCATTTTACCTTGTTATATGTCATGTGCGCCTCACCAAGACAAATTTCTTGTATATAATAAAAGATATCTGAGTGGGCGGCTGCCGAAGTTGAAGGCCACAGACTCTTTAAACGAGAGACTGATAGCAGGAAAGTACGCTACACCTGGACCCATCTTGATATTACTAAAAGCCGTACCGAGAGACTGTCCATTCCTGAGGATAAAAACGAAGAAAGACAGAAAAATAATACTTAATCTCTCTTTACAGTCATTAATTCATATGTTCTTGACCTGAACAGACACTGTAATCAACCATCTCAACAAAATTGATGTTTGGAAAACTCAAATGCAGTTCAGTTCAACTCAAAACAGCAGATGTAATAATAGGCTGACTTACAGGCAAAAAGTAATTGTCCCTTCATCGAGGTCTATCATACAGCTGACAATGTCCCCTGCAGCCCAGGACTGGAGAGAGAGAACACACAGTTTACAACTGAATACAATTCTGGAGCACAATAAAACCTTTGGTGGGCATCTCTTTAACAAACTGGACACAACTTTACCTCAGAGTCCACAAAGCCATGCGTGTTCTTACCTTCCCATAGTTGGTGGTTGTCACATTCCACTTTCTAACTCTGTTGCCATCATAGGCATACGAGTCTGGAGTGTCCCCAACTCCCTCCTGAAGAACGAGTGTAGTACAGGTGGGCGAGACGGCACAATTAAACATTTTTATACGCTATGTATGTCACAACAGACAAATATATAAAAAAAATACATATGAAAGAACACAAAGATAAAATTAATAATTTTTAAAACTGCAACACCAGCTGCCATCTAATTCACCTACCAGTAACAAGGATGTGATACACCAGAGTATCACAATATACAGTTTTGTTAAAACTGAGAGAATCAATTCTCAAAAACACAATTAACAGTTTAATGTTAAGTTTGGTGGCAGATTGTGGTTCATGTTGTGTTGTGTTTAACCCTCTGCCCACTAGATAGCTGTGTTGTAATCTATCTTCATCAATTAGACTCCACTCCACTCCAACGTCAACAAGTAGCGTAAAGGTGCACAGATAACACTGGCATTAGCAAACTTATACATATGGTGATGTGTTTTTATACTCTGACGCTTTTCCTAAAACTAGATTTGTATCATGATACGTACTGTATCGCCAAGTTTATGCAGTTTATGCATTTGCTTCACACTGGTTGTTGTTTAGAGGCTCTCTGCAATTGTTGGTCTACTTGTGTTGCTTAAGCACTGATGATGTACAGGACATCCAGAGTAAGTTATTGTAATGTGTTTTAGCATGACAACAACATATAAGGTGCGCCCAAAAATGCCTACTTGCCTACTACTCAGTAGGCGAAATCAGTAGGCTACTATGTTTGAATACTCTGTAGGCATCAAGTAGTAGGGGAACAAAACGGATGACCTACTGAATTGGCAGCAATTTTTTTGTAGGCGAACACAGCACACTGCGCTATCCCATGATTCAACTGAAGCCGTGGATGAATTCAAAGTGAAGGAAAAAACTGGTGAAAAGCGGAACGTCTGCTGTGTGTACGCAGCTACGGCTAGTGAACTGCCGCTACAGAAGATAGAGCTACTGCTGAGATAAACAATGATTACATTCCTCCTTCTCTGAGCTACAGCTCCACACAGTCTGAGTACATATTCAGATAAAAACGCAGATCAGTGTCACAAAAAGTAAATGTGTCAGTAAACAAGCTTTTAAATGAATAGCAGGAATTTTACGGTGGTGGTCTGACGTCTTGTGTCACAGGACGCTGGTAATATGGTGGACGTAGTATGTCCGAGCTTGTGTGGCTACTAAAACTCACCTACTGAAATTTTCTACTAGTCTGCCACTCGAGCAGTACATACAGACTCTAATCTAGTACCTACTGACTAGTAGATGATTTCAGACACACTGATATTCATATTGCTCACTGCCTGAGACTAAACAGCACAGTGCCAGTGTTTTGCTACTTTAAAGAACAGTATACTTCACTTTGATCAAAATTATTTATATTGCAAATCACAACAGATTAAATACAACACCCACAGAACCACAATATGAGTGCACAGTGGCGTAAGACTATAGAAACAATAGCAGATGACAGCAGAAAGGAGTTCAATGATCAGTCAATCACAAATTATGAAAAAAAAATGTAATGAAGCTTTGAACTCACAGCTAGAAAACTCACTGACTTGCGCGTGTGCTTTAGCTGCGCTTTCCTACCTGCTGTGCAATGCTGGATTTCTTAGCTACTATGTGGTAAACTATCTTCAGAACTAACTGAATAAAGAATAAACAGCACCGGCAAAACATGATTATATGACTACATACCTCTTGGTTGAACCTGCAGTTCAGTGTGCACCATCCAATTTGCATCAACCCTTGAGACGAGATGAGCACCTCATACACCCATTTCCCTGAAAGCATGTAAAATCAATTAAAAGTTCATTTATAAGCAGATTAGTTGATAGATTACATTACAAAGGTATAAAATGTTAAAGAGGTATTTTTAAAAATAAAGATAATGGCTTACCTTTGTATACACAGGTAGTAGCTCTTATTGAGCTAAAATTGCTATGGCCAATGACCTGAAATTATAAAAGGAAAAAAAGAGAGAAAAAAAATAAATTATATATATACATATATATATATATATATATATATATATATATATATATATATATATATATATATATATATATATACTACCGCTCAAAAGTTTGGGATCACAGTGAAATGTTCTTGTTTTAATGGAGTATCTTCTTCCTTAACACAACAATGAACTGACGGGTCTCTAAAGAAAGTTGTTTCTTTCTGGTCATTTTGATTCGGTCAGCAAGTCATCAACTGCTGATCTTCCGATACTAAACTAACCTAGAATGTTGTTCCCTTTTATACTCACTTATTAGTAGAATGTTTTTCAGCTGTGCATCACAATTGAGCAAGAGTGTCCTAACAACCAATTAGTCCAACAACATCCTTAACTTGGATTGGCGGTCGTACCAGGAGATTTAGACAGAGGACTGAGAATAGCTGATAATAGAACTATATGTAAAATAAGCCTTTATACAAAAATAGACTTTAATACAAAAATTTTTATTCTTTAAAAATCATCTGATACACTTACATTAATTGTGAAATGGACAGTATTGTTTGTGAATTACATGAAATTCTAAAGTGATCCTAAACTTTTGAGCGGTAGTGTGTATATACATACATACATACATACATACATACATACATACATAACTTCACAGGAGAGTCTTTAGTTTCAATGTAAGTCAATACAAACACACATATATACAAAGTAGAGGTACTATGTGTGTGTATATATACATACATATACATATATATATATACATATATATGTCTGTATATATATATATATATATATATATATATATATATATATATATATATATATATATATATATATATATGTGTGTGTGTGTGTGTGTGTGTGTGTATGTATATATATATATATATATATATATATATATATATATATATATATATATATATATATATATATATATATATGCACAATCAATATATTAATAAATCAGTAAACAAGCCAAACATTAAAATTTATAACAACAAAACATGACTACGTGCCCCAAAATGTAACAAAAGCATGAGTACAGCACATTCTTAGAGCCCTGCATGAGATTTAAAACAATCAATTATCATCATGCAACCTGGCAACTAATGACATTATATAATCATAATATAATCTCATAATCTAAATCTAATCTAATATTTAAACAAATCCAATGTAAATGAACAAATATAACGACTGAATTGCAAAGATTTTTACCCCCAACAGATCATCATCCACAAACAACAGGCCTTCAAATCCACTGGTGTGGTCCAGAACCACAGTAGAGGGTCCGAGACGCCCCTCCACTTGATCTGTAGAGGAAGACACAGACAAGTGAGCAACATGTGGAAAAGAATTCTGTACACAAACATTACTGCAACTCAATTAAGAAACGTAATCATGATCAATTATAGTCAATCAACTATAATCAGCCATCTAGCTCCAGGTCAGACACCTTTGTGATTCTTTATATAGTACAGGGGGAACCTACTAGGATTTATAATACTGTCACTATGCTTAATGCCATAACCTTCTGATATTATATATAAAATCACATTACATTTAAGATAACATTTCTGTGCACCACTGCCAGGTGCTGCTTCAGTCTACAGCTCAGCTCGCTCATTTAAAACTCTCAATTTTCTTTACAATTCTTTTATCTTGATTTTAATTACTATATTATTATTATTATTATTATTATTATTATTATTATTATTATTATTATTTATTTTACTATTATACGTTTTACTACTACATTTATATCTATTTTTATTGACTAATTTTTACTTTTGTGTTATTCTTGGTTTTAGTTTCTTACATTAGTTAGTTTAATACATTAGTTAATTAGTTTTTATTTGTTTTTCTCTGTTCTTATTGTTTCTTTTACATTTTAAGTACTCATTAAATGAGGGTCTCCCTCCTTGTACACCCGAGTGAAAATAATAGTGAAAATAATAGTTGATTGATTGATTATAGGAAAATAATCAATATATTGTGCTATGAGACTAAATGATTATACCAAACTAACTAACTGTGATTTTTCTGACCAATACTGTGATTATGATTTAAATTGTGAGTTTTCTATAAATCGAGGTATGGGCCATTTTTATAGCCAAGAAGACCAACTTAAAGCTTTTCTGGCCTAATTTCAAATGACGTAAGTTTGTGATGTCACCGCATATGGATGCTTGGTTACTTCTAATTAGTCTAATCAACCTGAAAGCAGTTTAAAGACACCATGTTTTTAGGTTACATGTTCCTACATAACACCTGTAACATATCAATATTGTTTATAACAGACTATAATCATGCAATAGGACTTTAGCTTTTTCTGAACATTGCAGAGATTTCAATATAAACCCAATTAATCAATCAGCCCTAATGCTCTAATATATTAATATTATACCTGCAGTCACTCTGACAGACTGGGAAGTGAGCGTGACAGTAAACTATAAAAAAGCATATGTTGAAGCACTGGTATTGCTAAAGAGGTGCACTAACTGACCCGAGCTGTCCTCAGCAGGCTCATCTTCGGACAGCAGTCTCTCCAGGTGGGCCCCAAGGTCCTGGAAGTTCAAGGTTTTTCTGTGAAAGAGAATAAATTGTTTACCAGACTGTTATGCTTCTCTCTGCCAATTGCACAGCATATGTAGCGAACATGCAGCAGCTAAACGCTAAATTTTGGTTCTTCCCATTTAAAAAAACAACTCATAAGCTATTTCAGAAAGAATATGGGAACATCAAAATGTGTATATATTTACATATATTGTTAATGATCAAAATGCTGAAAAATAATAAATATATCTTCGCTGTCCAATGAAAAACAAGTATCCCCAAAATTGCAACTTTACAGAAGAGATTAAATACATACTTGACTTTCAATGGAAGTCAATGTTATTTTGGAGTACTTCTATTGGTCTATTCATCATGAAATTTTTACACAATGTAAACAACCATTGGGGTGTTGATGTAGAAAACTTGAAATCACCATAAATGGAGATACATGTTTTTCATTGGACAGCGATGATATGCATACACACAACATAACATTTAAAATCCCTTTAAACAGATAATAGCTAGCGCTAGATAAAATATGGTCAGTAACTAAAATCATTTTTACAGCAGGACATTTAAAAACATTTTAAAACAATGTCATCACATGTACTATATTGATTTCTCTAATAAACCTCATATGTCTTTAGAACATTATTGACTAATAATAATGGATTAATAATAATAAATAAAATCCTTACTGTCTATTATAACAGAACTTAGAAATGTAAGCATGTGCTGTACTGGCATGTGCTTTACTGGAAAGCACAAAGATATTATCAGAATTCTTAATGTGTGTGAAATTTTATTATCACGTATTGATCTCCAGCTAATAACACCCCTAAACTAAGCCACTTTGAAAACCTGCTTTACAATAGAAGTAAGTATGGGACTAGTTTCACAGAGCTATGCTCATCGTTAGCCACCTCTACTTCTGAGGGTCAGCTTTCTTCATCCTACCATCATACTCTATCTATAGAGCTGCGACAGTAACCTGAGCCTGGCTGTGCACGTGGGAACAGTGCCCCTGGCTTACTTTGGTGGGCCCCCCCTCCCTTTACATTGAACCAACATTTGCTGTAGGTCAGTACAGTCCACCCTGATGAAGGCCTACACTTCAGCTTCAAATCAACTTATATAACTGCCATTTATTGTGTGTTTAGTATGGGGTACACAGGCATAATGCAGCTCACAACTGTTTTATGGCTTCCTTTAAGGACATTAGGTGCCGATGCAGCTCCAGCTCCAGTCGTTACTTTCATTTAGCAAACTAGAATCATGTCTATCCAGAACCTTGCACACTTGGCTAGCTTTTTCTGGAGCTAGCACGACCTGCGTATACAAGAGACTTGACCCAGTTCTACAACATGACAGCTCATTTATCAAGGGGAGCGGGATGGCCATGGACTGTGATTGGCTGGCGTGTTTTTTCATATCAGTAACAACATTTAATAAGCAACTACAGTATAAACATAGTAAAAAGAGCTACTTTTATAGACAGGACTTATTTTAACCAACAACATTGACACCTACAGTTTGAGAACCATGAGCTGTAATGTATAAATCTGCACTCGTACTGTTAAACTGCAAGCATCTTATCGTTTTCAAACAAAACTCAATCCAACCTAGCCTTTGTATACCACCTTCCACGGCTGTGAATACATGAAATTGAAACTTATCATAGCAAACAGGATAACACTCAGGAGAAGCTTGTTTCACTGAGTGCACTGTAAACATCCCCATTCAAATAAGCAGATAAAACAGCCAAAGCAGCAGCAAATCTCTCTCCCACTATTCCTCATGTAGTCTACCATCTTTCCTCACATAGCTGCATTGCACTGCTCTCTTCTGGCACAATACAATTTGGGAAACAGCTTAATAACCTAATGAGCCATTGCCAGGCACCTGTATCTTCCAAACAAAAAACAATACATACCAGCAATATTGTTTCAATACTGTATAAAGTTTCTAAAGCTACTCATGCACTCTTGCTGTGCCATTGTTAACGCAGTAGTAAGCAAGCTAGATCATTTTAACCAGGTTTTATTAACTATTAAGTCTCCGCTAATAAGAATCTTTAAAGAACCTTGGTTCTTTACAATAGAAGAAATGAAATAACACTCATAACTTGTAACGGATGCTAATGTATAAATATATTTTCTCATTTTAGAGCATTTATGCTGGTTTGGTTCTGGAAAAATGTAGGTACAAGACAAAACTGGAGGTACAAGAAGCAACAATGCACCCCTACTGCCCCTGTAACTTACATACTTTAGACAATTCATGTTTCATTCTTAGTTTAAATGTGTCCAACAAATGACTCTCACAAGCAATTGGCACTGAAACGCATTCTTTGCACTGCTGTAAGTTATACTCCTGACAACAGGGGTCCTCAGTCCTGGTCCTGGATACCTAGCACCCTAGAGAGTTCAGATCCAGCACGCCTGTCTGTTAGCTCAATAACCTAATGAGCTAAAGCTGGGCATTAGCCTACCTGTATCTTCCAAACAAAACACAATACATATCAGCAATATTGTTTCAATATTGTATAAAGTTTCTAAAGCTACCCACACACTCTTGCTGTGCCATTGCTAACACACTAGTAAGCAAGCTAAATAATATTAACCAAGTTTTATTAACTATTAAGTCTCCGCTAATAAGAATCTTTAAAGAACCATGGTTCTTTAAAACGGTACCTGATGGTAAGAAATTAAATAAGACTCATAACTCACAGATGCTAATGTATGAATAGATTTTCTCATTTTAGAGCATTTATGCTGGATTGGTTCTGGATAAATGGAGGTACAAGACAAAAATGGGAGGTACAAGAAGCGAGAAATCATCCCTACTGCCCCTGTAACTCAAATACTTTAGAAAATACATTAATTTAAATGTGTCCAACAAATGACTCTCACAAGCAATTGGCACGGAAACGCCTTCTGTGCACTGCTGTAGGTTATACTCCTTACAACAGGGGTCCTCAGTCCTGGTCCTGGATACCTAGCACCCTGGAGAGTTCAGATCCAGCACGCCTGTCTGTAATATTCTGAAGCCCCTGAAGGCCTTCGTTACCTGGATCAAGTGTTAGATTAGGGCTGAAGCCAAACTCTGCAGGGTGATAAATCTCCAGAGCCAGGATGGAGCAGCCCTGCCTCATGATATTAGAAACAGACCAGTCTTATATGCCGTTTACACACATATATGTCGCTTCTCTGAATGTTTAAGTCAACAGAACAAACAACAGTCTTATGAAAGTGGGAAGAGGGGGGCATGTTAACCCATGCCCCCCCCCCTAAAATGTACCAATGAGCCAAGGAATGTTTGAGTGGCGAAATCAGACAGAAGCATTTCGAAATCCAACCTCAATGTTGCAGATGCTGGCCCGAGCTTACTGGAGGCAGGAAACACATGATGTAGGTAATCACTCAGCAGCTTCTCATTGACAATACCTGAGACAAGAAAATTAAAAAAACAGTCTAATATTAATACAGAATTGTTAAAAAAAACTAATATTACTGCATGTACACCTTACATCACAATAAATACCAGAACAAAAGGTTAACTGTGTGCATTTCTGGGTATGCAACTGAAGTGGAGCTGTCCTGTTACTATATAATATTAATAATTACTATAATATTAATATAATATTAGTGTGACATAAAATGTGATATATTATTATACATTTTGAACTTTGCAACACAATAACAAAGCTTAAACTAACTCCAGTCCTGCACATTTCAGTGAATTCACTCTGCAAACATTACCTGGTTCAACTCATCTGTTAACTGCTGGGCTTACTAGGTGTGCTGAGCTGGAAAATCACCTTTCAGGACATGTATTGTTGACCCCTGGCATAGATGCTGTCTATGGCTAGATTGAAACTGGAGGCAAATTGGCTTAGATCCTCAAATCTGATTGAGACGAGCGTCCGAGCTTTTATTGGCAAGTGATCAGATCAGATTTGTGGGTCCAGACCAACATCAGCCGTCACTAACTACACAGCAGTTCCCAGCACTTCCGTCACTCTGGAGCTGGACTCTGCATCGTCATTGTTTGTTGATGCACAAGAGTGTCCAGACTCAGATACACCTGAAAGGCTCAACTGGAGTCGCAGCTGTTTATTCAAAGTGCATACTGTCACTGAAGAAATATGTGTATCTCCAAAATGGCAACTTAAAACCTTCTTCGCTTTTAATGTAAGTCAGTGGAACCAGAATTATTTTTCAAGCTGGTTAGGACCATTTCTATTGGTCCATTCACCATGAAATCCTGACAGCATTGAAAGGGCAGCTCTCATGAGATATATGGTTTTCTTTGGATATCCAGATTGTAACAAGCTTGTTTTTTCATAGTCTGGAGAGCAAAAAATACATAAATAAACCCACATGAAATCAGTTTTTGGCAAATAACATCCAAACCACCATTTTTATGTGTTTTCTTTTGTTGTTGTTGTTGTTGTTATTATTATTTTTTGCTGCCCAGGTTATAAAGAAATGCAGTCTGAACAAAGCATCCATGCTGTATTGCAATATGTAGTGTATCTATAAACCAGATAAATATCACATCTGTTCCAAACCAAAGTATGTGACTAACCCAGACATCACAGTGTATACACCAGTTGAGACAGATGCATCATTTCTCTTACCAGTGACTTTAGGCTTGTCTGTGTCGGAGGCCAGGCGGTAGTTTCGCCGGGACAGTGCCATACCGCCTCCCTTTGAACTCATACTTCCACGTTAGACTGGGACACAGCACTGAGGAACACATACACATTACACAAATCACACACGGCACTGCACACAGGAGCTGTCATGCTGAACCATGTCAGTAATGCGAGCGTGTTTGTATTTTTCTGTCCACGTGTGTGCAGTGCCGTGCTAACCATCATACAAGTTGAGATCAACCAATAAAATGCACTGGAATTAAAGGAAAAAAAAAAAAAAAAAGAGAGAGCCAAACATTTGTGCCATGCCACTCCTACACTGGCCAAGTGACCCAGATACCTGAGGAGGTAGACTGCACAGCTTGTACTACAACTACAACAATCTTTTGAGATGGTATCAGCTTTACACCGATAGCAGCACCAGCATATGATATGATAGTGATGATGAAACTTGCTGGAAACCCTGCAAGATCACTTTCAGAAGGCTTTCTCCAACAGGAACGCACAGTGAGACTAAAACGTGCTCCAACTCCAGCTGTAAACACAACAGAATCCAGCAGGCTGGAGCACTGAACAGCTGGTCTAGGTGTGTTTGGAGCTGGGATGGAGTAAAAAAGGTAACTTTCTGAAGATTTAGTGACAAAACACTGAATAAGGTGCAGTAATTACACACTGTCACTTGGAGATAGCCTCGTTAACACAGTTCCACCTTATGCTACTCTCTTAAAAGCTCTCCTAGCTGTGTATTAGGTTCCCTATGCTGTGAGAAACCCAGCACCCATCAGCAGCGCTACACGCCACTACAGGTAAGTTAACGGCCCTGTTGACAAGACAACACAGCAGCCAGCCCGCCGGAGGAACACAGCCTGCAACAGCTGGCGAGCAAAGCCCGCCGGATAAAGCCGTGAACGCCTGTGCCGTGTATTACTTTAGCAAGAGCTCCTCTGTCCATATGTGGTGCTCAAACGATTCCGTGCTCGGTCTGACAGACAGGCGGAGAGAAGCCGCTGTTAGCGCAGCTCCACTTGGACACATAAACCGCCCCATTAAAGCCGCTCCGTACGAAACCCGGCGAGCAGACACGAAGCAGCAGACTCCTCGGAATTAGTTAAGGTGTTTAGGTCTGGCGGTTTATCCACGGTTGAACGGTACGGTACCTCTTCAGCTAGAACACGACTCCCCCTCCAGAACCCTCCTGTGTGAATTTTGTCAACAGTGGCTGCTGGCTAGCTCTTCAGAAACGACTCAGAAGTACGGAGCGTCGCGGGGGACATGCGCGGAGAAACGCGAGTTTTAAAAGCGGGGCGGTTTTTAGTCAGCGGAGCATCACAAGAGGAGAATTAACTACTGGAATAAAAACTGATATTACATCTACACCAAACACCACTGACATTGCTCTTCAGTCCAAGATTAGACTCTACTTTAATGTTAAATGGCAGCGCCAAAAATCAATATACCCACACTAAACAAATTAATATAACCAGGCCATAAAATGATACATCCAGGCCACAAATGTATGTATACAACCATATATTTATGTATCCAGGCCACAAATGTATATATACAGAACGCAGATTTATGTATCCAGGCCACAAATGTATATATACATACCATATATTTATGTATCCAGGCCACAAATGTATATATACATACCATATATTTTTAGATCCAGGCCACACATGTATATACACAGAACACAGATTTATGTATCCAGGTCACAAATGTATATATACAGAAGGCAGATTTATGTATCCAGGCCACAAATGTATATATACATACCATATATTTATGTAATCAAGGCCACAAATGTATATACATACCATATATTTATGTATCCAGGCCACAAATGTATATACACATACCATATATTTATGTATCCAGGCCACACATGTATATATACAGAACGCAGATTTATGTATCCAGGCCACAAATGTATATACACATACCATATATTTATGTATCCAGGCCACACATGTATATATACAGAACGCAGATTTATGTATCCAGGCCACAAATGTATATATACAAACCATATATTTATGTATCCAGGCCACACATGTATATATACATACCATATATTTTTATATCCAGGCCACACATGTATATATACAGAACGCAGATTTATGTATCCAGGCCACAAATGTATATATACAAACCATATATTTATGTATCCAGGCCACACATGTATATATACAGAACGCAGATTTATGTATCCAGGCCACAAATGTATATACACATACCATATATTTATGTATCCAGGCCACACATGTATATATACAGAACGCAGATTTATGTATCCAGGCCACAAATGTATATACACATACCATATATTTATGTATCCAGGCCACACATGTATATATACAGAACGCAGATTTATGTATCCAGGCCACAAATGTATATATACATACCATATATTTATATATCCAGGCCACAAATGTATATATACAGAATGCAGATTTATGTATCCAGGCCACAAATGTATATATACATACCATATATTTATGTATCCAGGCCACAAATGTATATACATACCATATATTTATGTATCCAGGCCACAAATGTATACAGTACGCAGATTTATATATCCAGGCCAAAATGTGTGTATATATAGAACACATATTTATATATCCAGGCCACAAATGTATATAAACAGGACACAGATTTATGTATCCAGGCCACAAATTAATATATCCAGGCTATGAATTTTTATACAAAATGATTAATTTATATATCCAGGCCACAAATTAATATATCCAGGCTATGAATTTTTATACAAAATGATTAATTTATATATCCAGACCACAAATTTATATATCTATGTAACAAATTAATATATTTGCAAGTCACAAATTAATATGTGGAGGCCAGAAATGTATACATCCAAACCACAATTAATATATCAACATTACAACTTACATGTGGAAGC
Organism: Megaleporinus macrocephalus; assembly: GCA_021613375.1. NCBI lineage: Eukaryota > Metazoa > Chordata > Actinopteri > Characiformes > Anostomidae > Megaleporinus > Megaleporinus macrocephalus. The sequence goes on along the minus strand of CM038714.1, from coordinate 14,301,728 downwards.
ATAGACTGCATATGTTAAGGTCACAAATTAATACAGAGAGGCCTTGAGTTAATTTATGTTAAGAGGCCACAATTGCCTATATTCTTTATATTGAGGGCCCCAATAAAATATAACCCCATGGGGCCACAAATTACTATATTAAAATGTATATTTACTATTAGTTATCACAAGTTACTATGTCGAGGCCACAAATTAATGTAAAATTAATAAAGTTACTATACTGAAGCTCCAATTTAATGTAGCCAATAATACTGTATATCAAGTACAAACGTTGAGGCTACTACACAAAGGCTACAGATTACTATACTAAGGTCACATTAATATAAGTAGATTCCAACTGAAGGTATTTATCACCTGCAGTTTCATTAACTGGCAACCTGTGCTCAAGCATGTATGGAATATAGCAGGGACCCTGAGCTCCAGAGTTTTAGGCTGAGGGTGGAGCCTTATTTTAGAGCAAATAAAAATAAACACTCATAAATGCAGTCTGCTTTCCAGAGGGCTGTCAGGTTGTAAATCTTGCCAGTCAGTTAATTTGACAGACCCTCTCCTTCACTACAGATCAGAATCAGTCTAGTATACTGAGCTGGATTTCTTGAATTAGCATTACCAACCTTGCTTCATTAGCTTTAAAGTACTGCCAAACTCCTAAAGTACTACTGAATTTGGATCATGTTGGTTATTCCAATAACTCCAAACTTCGTCCAAGCCTGAACCCATACTTAAGTACAAGTCAGTGGAATAATTACTTTTATTTAGTTTTTATTAAGTAAGTCTACATGAAATTCCCCTTTTCACCTAAAATAAAATGCTAAAGTGATGCGAGCAACTGCAACAACATCCAGAACCTGAACTTACACATGGTGTTATCTCAGTGACTAAGCTATTCCCATTTGATACCCACCTCTGAAGATCACATGTAGTGCAGTCACAAACACATTCAATTGTGATGTACAATTTATTTTGCTTGTTTCACAAAAAATAATTAAAAGTTTTCACTGCTGACAGGTTCAGATGACATGACATGTTAAGATTACAGAGGATAAAAACAGATCTAAAAAAGGGAAATAATATAAAATATCATGTTTCATTTTCTGCCAGCAGCATGCATTCAATGCTGGTCACTAAAACATGGTGCACTGGTGCTAACGTCCATTTTACTGTGCCTTTAGAAAAGCTATTCTCTTCACAACATCATCGTCTCCATACTTCTCATTTAGATGCTCAAGCTCAGAAGCACCAGTTGAAAGGAGAATTTCATCATCACACCTAGTCCAGATGGGTCCATGTACTTTAGGATCATAGCCTTCTAGCAAATACAGTCGTGCTGTAGTCACATCACCGCTGGCTTTCAGCAGTGCCTTCATGACCTCAACCAAGCTCTTCTTACATTCCTGCATCAGGTTCACTACGTGCTGCTTCGTGTCCAACAAGCCCTGAGAGAGAGGTTCACCCTGAGAAGACTGGGTGAGGTCCTCCTGGGACTCCTGGTCAAATATGAACATGTGGGCATTGGAGGTGACAGGTATTGCAGCACTGCTAGGACCTGGCGCATCATCCACAGGTCCTGAGGTGCATCTGTTGCTGAGGCCTTGTGCTGAGCGCTGGTTTTCAGCATTCCCTGCCAGTTCCCTTACAGCCTTTTCACGAGCCTCCATAATCTGATGCTCATCCGTGTCCGAGTTAACAGATGACGTCCCGCTGAGAGGCAGATCGTCTTGACTGTCGCCATCAACCTGTGACTGTACGGCAGGAAGACACCATTAGAAAGCTGTTTGATGCGGGACGTTCTTGTTTGCAGGTACGTAATACATCTCTGAGCTGACAATCCAATTCAATACAATTCAATACGTCATTAAATTTAATTACAGAATTATACACACGCCGTGCGTACAAAGGTTTATAAGCTCACGTACCAAAAATAGTCACGATGCATTTTCGCTTGACATCATTCTGACATTGTTATCTCTTACAATTGAACACATTTTTGTTACTGTGCCCTAAAAGGGGGCCTGTGGTGCTGATTGTTATTTTTTGGACTGTACTAGAAAAGACTACATGCAGACCTGCCAACCTTGGAATTTTTTTTGAGTAGAAACTTCTTGCAGTGGTGTGGTGCAGCACATATTGGCACGGCGCGGCAGAACATTTATATAAATAACAATAAACCTCTAATTTCTAGAATATATAACTGTTCTTTCAGGACAATTCAATAATATCACTCTAAATTACAAAACATTGTAGCATAAATAATCCTGATACCCAATCATAGAGGAAATGTAGATTACTTGATTAGAAGAATCCTGCAGTCAACATACAGAGAATATTTCATTATCATATTTCAATCTAGTTATGCCCCGTCACTCTGGAACATTCTTACAGACTTTCAAAAACAATACTTGTTGCATTAAAGTTTGTGATTAATATTAAATTTTATTGCCTGAATAAACCCTGGACTGATATCTGTTAACTGTATATGCTCGGCTGCATTGAAAATGAGGGTCATCCCTCAATGTATTTCCGAGAATAATTAAAGGTTGATTGATTGATTGATTGATATTGTTATGAACATTTAATACCATTTGATGTGTTAAATTACAATAATTACTAAAATACACTTGAACATGGTGGTGATATTGGAAGCCATTTACTTAAAAACTTTTCATTAGAATCACTTCATAATTCATATGTGCATAGTATAAAAGTCTCTGAACGGATATCTGTTGACTGTATGGACTACCAATTAGATATTTAATAAAGCTGTGAATTTTACTTGTGAACTAAAGGCTTTTCTTACGTCTCATGTGCAATGACTCTTAGCAACATGTGTACAGTAGTTTAACTGCATATTGGCGATAGGCGGCTGGCCTAACCGGAGTTTAAAGTTGATGTGGGAACAGGCAAGTGGGCAACAGGAATCAGTAAATGCATGCTTATAAAAAACAAAATCACCCCAATCTTATACTCAAGCACAGAAAGCAGTCGAAGGTGATTCACATGGCGCGCGATATGATGATAAACATGCACGCAGGACTTCTTTCTGTGCTCACGAGTTTCACATTTATGCTCGCAGGAGGGATATTTACAGTTTTCGAGTCCCTAGTTTGACATTGACAATTCACAATTCCCACACCAAAAATTACCTTCAAAACTGCAAAACCATCTTCCATCTTCTCAAAACACAGCTTTTTCCTCATACTACACATCTGGAGTCTGAAATGCTCTGTTAGAGCTCCTGTGCTTTAAGCCCCTACTCCTCTCTGTTCTGATTGGTCGTACATGTTACAGACTTATTATTTTGTTAAGCAGAAAATATACAACGCTGGCTTTCGATGGTGTTTAACAGTAAGTGTACAGATCTTTTCTCAGTGGAGTCATTACCATTTCGGAGTCCTCAAATTCCCTGGAAGCTCTCTCGAGTATGCCAAGCTTCCTTCCACGAGTTCTAGGCGATTTTTGTTTGGTCTCATTGGTTGTAGTCCGGTGATCATTTTGTCCTAAAACAAACAATAAAAGGGGTAAAAAAATGTTTCAGTGGTAGATATTTGTATTATTAGGTGAAAGTAGGCCATCAAGGCTCTAAAGCGGTTGTCACTAATAGGCGGACCGCGGTCCGGGTCTGGACACAGATGTTATCCAAACCATTAACCCATTAAGAAGGATTGAATGTTGCCTGTGTTTATTGCAAGCGGCGGAGCTTTTCTTGTCTTTATAGTATACGGGCCTGCTGGCGCAGTGACCTCACAGACCAATCGTGTGCGTTGTAAAATCATCAAAGGCTTTCCTCAGCCAATCAGATCTGTGCATATTCTGCACAGATGCATACACAGGCGAGATACAAAGCAAGAGGCAGCAATCAGAGAATAAAGCGAGTCAGAGTGTAAAGCAAGTCAGAGAGTAATGTGAGTCGGAGAGTAAAGCAAGTCGGAGAGTAATGTGAGTCGGAGAGTAAAGCGAGTCAGAGAATAAAGCAAAGTCAGAGAATAAAGTGAGTCGGAGAGTAAAGCAAGTCTAACGTGCTATAGAATAAAGAATAACGTGCTCTAAAAAAAGAAAAGTCGCCAGTAAAAACGTATATGTTATATATGTTTATGTTATATATGTATATGTTTATTCTTCCCATGGGCAGCTCCAAGCCAACAGGTCCAGATGTGAAACAAGACAACGCACTTTTTATTATTATTTTTAATTATTATTTACTTTTAATACAAATAAACATTTTAAGAAAATGCATTGTGTTTTTATGTAGACCTTTTTATTTGAAGTTTTATAAATAATTAGTTCAGTTCAGCATTTAAAACAATAAAGAAAGTTGAAATATACTGAACGGTATGTGTGATGTGTTGGTGTTTCAGTAGTTGATGGTATAAGATGCTGATACTAGGCTACTTCAGTAAACAGGACATGGCACTGAATCAGAACACGAGTTAGAAATAACGACAGTCTGGACCTTGGCCTGAGGACCTTTCTTCTGACAGGACCGTACTGTTATTAAGTGAAGTATTAATAAAAACAAGAGTTTTTTAAAAGTTTTGGCCTAAAACATTTTTTAAACTGGTTCATGGTGCTATAAGACAAGGTAGTCCCAAAAGAAATTCTGGATTTCCACTACTTTAGTATTATCAATAACAGACTGCCTATATTTGCATCAAAGAAATCACTGCCCACCACCACTGTCAGAAAGCTTCTTTACAATAAATTGTTCAAACCAACCACTCTGAATGAATATATATATGAAATATAAGGATCTGAAAGCTTTGCACTGGCACAACATTTCACCTTCCTTTTAACCAAAGCAAAAAATTACCTTCCAATGTCTCCTTCTCGGTCACATCCTTGTCCAGTCTGGCTCTTTTAGGTGAGACCTCAGGCTGCTCGCTGTTCTGTTGGCACTGCTGTTTCTCAGGTGATGATTCTTCATCTGGCTTATCAGCACTAGCTTCTTTCTCAGCTTCACTTCTTACTGCTGGGGGATGGTTCATCTCTGAGTCTGTACATTGAGGTGTGCTGCTCTCTTCAGGTGAAGTTTGAGGTTCTGATTGTTGTGTCGGTGTGCCGTCCGTCAGGCACTGAACGTCTGGGCTGATTTCTGTGGCCTCGGAATTAGAAGATGAAGTCACTGGTGCCTTCTTGGCGTTCTTCTTTTGAGACGAAGTTTGAGAGATGCTGTCCTCAGATGAAGAACGTTCCTTCAAGGGGAGAACTTTCCTCTTTTTCTCTGGGCTCCTGTCTTTATACTGCAGATGTTTCAGGAACCTATCCTTCATGGACTGCCAGCTATGTGCGGTGACACTTTGCTTCTCCATTTGCTGCCACACGCGGTTGCCCTTGGCTTCGTGGCGTCGCTTGCCAATGAAGTTCAGAATGGCGGTGTCGTCCTCCAACGAGTAACCCATGCGCCCGCTGCCTCGCTGTTTCCGCGAAGCTGCTCTCGTTTGAATAGGCTGCGAATCGCTGAACCTGTACTGTTGTATATCCAACTGCTGGTTCTGCAGAACACAGTCGCGGATATACTGAGTAGAAATGTAGAAGTGCCCGGCACCCACAACAGCAGTAACCTCTCCGGGATCCAACAGCATAATAGCACTGGGCTCCTGAGTCCGACACAGGACGCCTCCACCGTTTGTAATTAAAGGCTGAAGCTGCATTTTGGTGGAACCCGGCCTTATAAAGAAGCGCATGGGTTCACCTTTCGTGTTGAGGAATAAAACTGGCGACGTGTCGGAAGATTCCCCTTTAACTGGTGACATTTTGCACAGCAGGCCTGAAAATGAGAAACATGAGAAAGTATGTTTTCAGATTCTCTTACTCTCATATGTTTAAAACAGAACTCAAAGATTGCAGAAGTGGAGAACGTGATGTTATTATACAAATAATCTAACAAATTTCAATTTATCTGTCACCAGACACCTCACTGAGTACATCTACCTAAATCTATATTTACTGTCCATTGTATCAGCTCCACTTACCAAATAGGTGCACTTTGTAGTTCTACACTTACAGACTGGAGTTCATCTGATTCTCTGTATACTTCATTACCCTGTTCTTTAATGGTCAGGATCCCCACAGGACCACCACAGAGCAGGTATTATTTGGGTGGTGGATCATTCTCAGCACTGCAGAAACACTGATGTGGTGATGGTGTGTTAGTGTGTGTTGTGCTTGTACAAGTGGATCAGACACAGCAGTGCTGCTGGAGTTTTAAACACCTCTGTGTCACAGCTGGACTGAGAATACTTCATCAATCAAACACAACCAGAGTCCTGTCGATAGCATCCTGAAGTAGGAACAGCAGCAGATGAGCAAACTCCAGATAACTCCTACTGTGTCTGATCCACTTGTACTACATTAGTCAACACAGTGCTGAGAAGGATCTGGACCCAAAACCCAGTCTCAGACCTTTGATAAACATGGTAAAGAAAGGCTTACAAATTAGGCACTACTGTGTGTAATTATAGAACTACAAAGCTGTGGAACTGTACAGTGTAAAATTACTCTATTATTATTTGTTAATGTTGATGGTTATTAATTCCTAAAGACAAAACTCCATAAAACAAAGTATGTAGAAAAAAGTATGCAGGATCTTAGTAAATGTATGACTTAAATAAAGATTAACTTCGCCAGATTCTTGTTGTAATTTTCCCGTTCCACCTTAAGTTTGCTGGAAAAGCTCAACTGCTTGCTTTCTGAAGTTACCTTCTTATTCTAATTCCCCGATCCACCTTAAACGGTACAGCATTTACATTCTAACTGCTAACCCTAACCATTTAAGGTGGAACGGGTATTTCCGATTAAAAAACTAATTCTAGCCACGTCTTCCTTCAGGCTTACGCTCAAAACCGGGGCAGTTACCTGAACTATAGTAACTGCTGCACCATTTAAGGTGGATCAGGTTGTTTCCCACAAGAAGCTGGCAAATAAGTAGTTCACTGCAGTTCGTACAATTACCGTACATCACTTTAAGCTTACTAGTTTATTTGCTTACATTCTGACAAATTAAAATAATGTAGCTTGTAAATAATAAATAAAACAATTCACTAATAAAACAAATAACGTTAACAGGTAAATACACAGCCCAAATCCAAGAACTGTGACTTGGCGTTAGCAATTAATGCTAACAAACTGGCAAACATGAACTACATGAACGTAAAGTTAGATAGATAGATACATAGATAGATAGATAGTTACTTTAGTAAAATTTAGCAAGTTTGTCAAACGTCAAATATTCCAGAAACATATAACTAACAAAACTACTGTTTAAATACCTTTGTTTTTCTTTTGAGACTCTGCTACTGTGACGGTTTAAGCCTGCGTGTGAACTAAGACTGCACTAACTCGCTTTCAAAGTAAAAGTCTCCTGAAGGTTTCCCAATGCTGGAATGATTTATGTAAATATATATTGCACGATGTGTACATATAAGTGCACATATATATGATATAAAACGTACAGACATTGTAAACGTAACAAGTTGCGTGTTGCGTGTGACGTGCGAGATTTCGCTGTACACAAAAACTTTTATTTTGGTGAAAAGTTCGCCACGGCGGTTTCTTCCTGTTAGAGAAGGCGAACTTGTGGCGGGAAAATGTGGGTCTACTGTAATACAGTAGTAATACAGTAATACAATTTTATCGACTATAAAGAGTGATATAATAATTATTACCACATTTAGAGAGTTTTCTTTATTCTGGTATTTTATTTAGAGCGTGCGCTGGAGCCATTAAACTGCTTTTGTTTTTCAGATTCATTGCCTTCAGATTCAATTTTATGAGCTTGTCCTCCTGCAGATTGTTAATTACTAACTTACACATTTTTATTATTTTCATTTCTATTGTCTATTTATATTTTGACAAACAATCACATGTCAGCTGTCTAATAACACCAGCACACCTTACAAAAACAAGTACAGGTTCCTTTAATAAAGTAAATTTAAGTAAAGTTAAAGCATACTTTCCGTAGTAAGTATACCAAGATCAGCGCACTAGTAGTAAACTTGTATATGTACTATTTCAATACTTTTTCGGACTAAAATGGCCCACGTTTTAGTTTATAAGTATACTTTATGTGTAAGGGCAGTAAACCTCAAGTACACAACTAGTTTACATGTTTTGTACTGGAACTACACTAAAAATAAACTTAAAGGTTTCCTGTTAATTTTTCATTTGTCTTCAAAATGAGCTTATTACACAGACATACACACATAGTAGCCTATTTATCATCTCCAGTTTACCTAACAGTATGTGTTTGGTGTGACGGAGGTAACATATACAGACACTGGGAGAACATACAAACTCCAAACAGACACTGGGAGAACATACAAACTCACACAGACACTGAGTGAACATACAAACCCCACACAGACACTGGGAGACCATACAAACTCACACAGACACTGAGTGAACATACAAACCCCACACAGACACTGAGAGACCATACAAACTCCACTCAGACACTGAGAGAACATGCAAACTCCACACAGACACTGAGAGACCATACAAACCCACACAGACACTGAGTGAACATACAAACCCCACACAGACACTGAGAGACCATACAAACTCCACACAGACACTGAGAGACCATACAAACCCACACAGACACTGAGTGAACATACAAACCCCACACAGACACTGGGAGACCATACAAACTCCACACAGACACTGGGAGAACATACAATCTCCACACAGACACTGGGAGAACATACAAACCCACACAGACACTGGGAGACCATACACACTCCACACAGACACTGGGAGACCATACACACTCCACACAGACACTGGGAGACCATACAAACTTCACACAGACACTGGGAGACCATACAAACTCCACACAGACACTGAGAGAACATACAAACCCACACAGAACACTGGGAGACCATACAAACTCCACACAGACACTGGGAGATCATACAAACTCACACAGACACTGGGAGACCATACAAACTCCACACAGACACTGAGGGAACATACAAACCCACACAGACACTGGGAGAACATACAAACCCACACAGACACTGGGAGAATATACAAACCCACCCAGACACTGGGAGACCATACAAACCCACACAGACACTGGGAGATCATACAAACTCTACACAGACACTGGGAGACCATATACACTCCACACAGACACTGGGAGAACATACAAACCTACACAGACACTGGGAGAACATACACACTCTACACAGACACTGAGAGAACATACAAACCCACACAGACACTGGGAGATCATACAAACTCTACACAGACACTGAGAGACCATACAAACCCACACAGACACTGGGAGACCATACAAACTCCACACAGACACTGGGAGAACATACAAACCAACACAGACACTGGGAGAACATACAAACTCCACACAGACACTGGGAGACCATACAAACTCCACACAGACACTGGGAGAACATACACACTCCACACAGACACTGGGAGAACATACAAACCCACACAGACACTGGGAGAACATACAAACCCACACAGACACTGGGAGATCATACACACTCCACACAGACACTGGGAGACCATACAAACCCACACAGACACTGAGAGAACATACAAACTCCACACTGACACTGAGAGAACATACAAACTCCACACTGACACTGAGGGAACATACACACTCCACACAGACACTGTGAGACCATACACACTCCACACAGACACTGGGAGACCATACACACTCCACACAGACACTGGGAGACCATACACACTCCACACAGACACTGGGAGACCGTACACACTCCACACAGACACTGGGAGACCATACAAACTCCACACAGACACTGAGAGAACATACAAACTCCACTCAGACACTGAGAGAACATACAAACTCCACACAGACACTGAGAGAACATACAAACTCCACACAGACACTGGGAGAACATACAAACTCCACACAGACACTGGGAGATCATACACACTCCACACAGACACTGGGAGACCATACAAACTCCACACAGACACTGGGAGACCATACAAACTCCACTCAGACACTGAGAGAACATACAAACTCCACACAGAACACTGGGAGAACATACAAACTCCACACAGACACTGGGAGAACATACAAACTCCACACAGACACTGGGAGAACATACAAACTCCACACAGACACTGGGAGATCATACACACTCCACACAGACACTGGGAGAACATACAAACTCCACACAGACACTGAGAGAACATACAAACTCCACACAGACACTGGGAGAACATACAAACTCCACACAGACACTGGGAGATCATACAAACTCCACACAGACACTGGGAGATCATACACACTCCATACAGACACTGGGAGAACATACAAACTCCACACAGACACTGAGAGAACATACAAACTCCACACAGACACTGGGAGAACATACAAACCTACACAGAGAGAAACCTGGTCACTGTGGCTGGCTGTGAAGCGGCAGCTTTACCCACTGTGACACTGTGCTGCCCTTAGTTTACACGTTATATACGTCTATCCCACTGTAGTTTATAAAAGTCCACTTTTAAGTATACTCTCAGTAACTACTAGTATAAAAGTTTTTATACTGCAAGTGAAATCATAATATAATTATATAAGTTTTACTACTTATATATTATTTTTGCACTTTAAAGTATATGACTAGGATTTAATTTAGGTATATATTTTTTCTACTTAAAATATAACTTTAACTACTGTTACTTTAAGTAGACTTACCAGTGTGCACACATCGAAATAAACAAGACATACTTAAGATAAGGAACACATTTGTTTTCTTTATAAATCTTTATAAATTAAAAATTCCAAACACATATTGTACCGTACACCTTTTTGTACAGGGTAAGAATATTTACATAAACTATTTAAAAGTAAATCTTGATCAAAATATTAAGTAGAAGTAAAAGCCAAATATACTGAGACTTTTTACTAAGCCAAATATACGTATGATAGTGTTCAGTATATCTCTGATAAGTTTTCTGATAAGTTTACAAAGTAAACTGAAAGTAGAAGTTTATTAATATCACACTTGAATAAACTTCTTATTTGTAAGGGACCTTCAGTATCTACCGCTTAGCAAAACCTTAGCCACCACCTGGAACACCAACACTACAATCGCTTTAAGGTTTTAGTGTTATTAGTTTGACTGTCTCAAGCAAACTTGAAGTTCATTCACAAACTTTCTCTTTCTAGTTAATTATGTTGTACAATATATACATATAATTTATGTATATATCCATATTACGTGTGTAACATTTACTAATATATGTAGGTTTACACTTATAAATCACTAAATAAATACGTATATTAATTATGTAGGAATTATATTATAAAGACGTATATAAATAAGTAAAAAATACACAGTATGGGAATATTTACACATTGCATAATGAATTATATATTTTAATATTTGTTTAATAATTGTTTAAGATGTATATAATTCATTAAGTTATACAATATATGCACACATATGCATGCTTTTATTATGTATTAATAATGTTGTCAGGACCCAGTGCTGCTGGTAAGTTTCTCTAGTTTCACATCAATCTGCTCCGAATGACTGTTTATAGCTCAACCTGTTTATCAGTGCTGCTAAATTTGTGGAACTGCAATGACGTGTTGTGACCTCCAGATGGCCCAATTGGCACAGTTTTAATCTGAAGTGTGAGCTTTTGTTCACACTGTAACTTCAGGCTAGACCTATGATGAATTTAAAGCATCGATCGGCATCACATAGTGAAGGTGTCCAGCACTGAGGCCTGAGAAGATGTGCTGTGAATTCTAAATCTGTTAATCAGGAATGAGTGGTGTGGTCATACCGAACTGTTATTATTAGTCACAGTCCAGACTAAATCAGATTAGAGTTACAATCAGTGCGCCAGTGTCACTGGATGCCGAAGCACAAGCATGCCCTAAGGAAAAGAAAACAAACTAATTTATTAAAATTTATAGCCACAGATCCACAGGAGAACACTGTGTACCAGTAAAGCAACAGAAGAGCACTGGAAGGTTTATTTATGTTTTGCTCCAAGCAGAATTATGAATGAGTTGGCTGCAAATCACAGTGGGTCTCTCGAGATTCGCCTCATTACCTTTGATTAATGAGTCTAAATGGAAAAAGCTGACAGCGTTCCGGGGTCAAAAGGAAATCATGCAATTTTTCATGCTAAACTGTTATAAATCATTATCTCAGTAATGTGTACCACACATTACAATATAAGTCTTATTAAAAGTGCATTCTCAACTTATTCAATGAAATTAATGCACTCTGTGGGCGGACTAAACATGCCAGCACTTAACCCAGTGACTCAGATGGAAAAGTAAAGATCATTAGTCACTAACAGGCCCTACATGTTACACAAAAATAACAGCTGTATAGAGTTATACACAACACTGTGTTCTCCAGATTCATGTACCTCCTGGTTTCCGTTTATTTTCACACTTGTTTTGTGTTCCCCGTAACTGTGCTTAATCACAGTACAGTGAAGCTCACTGATTAAAGATTAAGGGAGAAAAAAGATTTTAAAAATTCATTCTTTTTCTTCTTCTTCTTCTTCTTCTTCTTATTATTATTATTATTATTATTATGCATAGCTGGGTGGGAAAACCATAATATTAACCAATAGTAAGGGCTCTACTTAATAAGCAAAATAAGCAGCTGACTGGAGCTTTGCAGTCACAACTGCTGGTTATTAATGAACGATTACGTTGTCCAAGATGCTGGAGTGAGGTGAAAAAGAGTAGCTCGTTAATCATGGCTCAATAAAGAATGCACACACCTGGAGCCGAAAAATAAAACAGACCAACAGAATATGAGGAGAACCAGCTTAAAGTTGAAGGTGTGTTTTTTTTACATTAACATTATGTCATTTCTAGTTTGTAAAACAAGTTAGAGAGGATCTGGGGTCTGTCTAGTAAAGCAGTTTCACATTATACAAGCTTTCTGACTGAATGTTATCCACCAGCAATACACAAACAGCCAGCTACTTATTTATATGATTTATAATTATTATTTCTTAATTTCCCTCAAACTTCTGTGCTGTTCAGTACAAAATGAGGTACCAGAAACATAAGCATAAAGATGATACCATGGGCTCTTGAGCTGAATGCAACTCTCCTATGGCCCCCTTGTGGTCCTACAACGGAATTAGATTTTAGCACAAATAAAGAAAATCCTTGTGGACAATAAAATAAAGCTTAGCTGAGTATTTCTAACAATAAATGGTCTAAAACACTGTAATTAATATATAACTGCTAATTTACTGGCCTTTAATCCCGAAGAGTTACGAAAACTTACCAGCCGTTTTTATGGTAAACAAACAGTTTATGTGAGATGTCAGATTTTTTTTAAAGCATGTCCAAACCAATTTTTCTCCTAATTCCACCAAACTACTCTTATAGCTCCAACACTTCACGAAGCATATCACATGTGCTTCATCTCACATGTGCCTCAACACACATGAGCACATGCTTACTTTATACTTTATGTGACTGGAACTGGAGTTTGTAGGGACATAAACAAATTGAATAAAAGTAGAGCTTGGACAATGGTAGCATCATATGGACACAATATATTCCAGTGCCTGTTCAAATAAGGATGATACCCAACCCTAACTCCAAGACATTACTGTGTTTGCAAATTGTACCTAACCAGATGGCCTACCCACTTTTCATAGATCAAACCAAAACTCTATTTGTGTCTACGTCACTGCCTTACAGCTAATTGTCTCACCCTCTCAACTGTTATGGTACTTCCTGTCTGGCTGTACCAGTTATGATATTCATAGTCAGTTGTGGCACTCATCGGGGGCATGAAACAATAGTTTCTGTTGTGCTTTCGGTGAGGCCTATATCACTGCAGACTCTTATAGACAATATCTTGAGATACAGGTGAGGACCAATTAGACTGAGTGGAGACAGACGCCTGACTGACATGGCAGGGAAGAATATATTGGCGTGTGGAGTTTAAGTAATTTGTTTATTTTGATTTATATGGCCAATAAAATGCTTTACACTTGTAATAAAGATTTAGCCTCTGCAGGAAAGCACAAATCAGCTAATTGTTTATTTGCATCCGATTAGAATTAGATTGGAATTATTTGCTGTAGGAAACAATAACTTATACAGCATGGGTTTAAACATTACACCAACAGTAGCTATTCCCAAAAAGATGTTTTATTTAGTAAATTAATACATTGAATGTGCTGAAATGACTTATTTACATAATTATTTTGGTTTTCTGCCTTGAAATGGGATGGTTATTTTTTAAACATGATGAATAATGGATATGCATTTTACTCTAGCTTTATTCTTGATGTTGATACGGCGTTCTCTGTCATTTTACAGTCTTCTACAGCCCTGTTGACCACTCGTTTCCTCTTTTTATTGATGTGAAAGTGCTGAGGCTGTACCTGGCTGACATACTACCATTATCATTCCACCATCATTAGCATCGTCACCACCATAGTGTCACACAATCGCAGTTCACACTTTACATTCCAGGTCAAGAATCGCACAATAAACGGTGTGGAACGCTGCTTTAATAAAGATTTGTAGCTGATGAGGTCAGAGATATTTCAGGTCTAATGGGTCTGGGTCACACATTCTCTTTCAAGCAGTGGTATCGAGGCAGCCATTTTAGGCCTGCATACCCCGCTTTATAGCCAGTCTGCATTCTTGAAATACAGCAGAGCGCCGAGTCTATTAATCAGCACGATCGAAAGCACCCCGTTCCAGAGTTTGGTGGTCGGCTTTTTGATTGCGAGCCTACGATAACACCGCCTTCACCGGCCTACCAGCCTCACTGAGAGCTTTTCCTATACAAAACACAACAGGCCTGGGCCAACTCCCCCAGCTGGTCTAGCGATCATGTCTGGACTCCGCACTCTGAAGCCTTTCAGCTGCCGCTGGAGACAAAGGTGGCCTGTGCGCGGGCATGTTGATCTTGGCCACGCGCTCGCTGGGCTTCTGCTTCTCTTTGGCTTCACCTGTTAGAGCTAACGGGAATAGCACAGCGACACTGAGCCGCGTGCTTGCCTGCTAGCATCAAAGACACAGAATAGCTCTGCAGTAGCTATATGTGAGATGTTTGGGTTGGTAAACAAAGTTTTGTTTTTCCAACTTTGAATGGGTAACTGCAACACTGTGTCAGAAAGCGAGCCATTCAGAGTAAGACACATGTGGGATTTTCTCAGTCAACTACCATTAAACACATACGCAGGCTTTGATTGGTCGGTTTGCATGTCAGTAAAACATCCTCTTCCAGTTACTGACCACATTGTGCCGTGGAAGGCACCAGATTCTCCGAAGGTATGACTGACTTGCTAAACAAACAAAACATGTATCTTCATTTTGTCAATTTTAAGTTTTTTATATCATTTGAATGCAAATGATATAAATATCATGATGAATGGATTAATAGAGGTGGCGTGGTAGTTTAGTGGTTAGCACTGTGGTGTAGTGGTTAAAATGGTGGTGTAGTGGTTAGTGTGGTGGTGTAGTGGTTAGTGTGGTGGTGTAGTGGTTAGTATTGTGGTGTAGTGTTAGTATGGTGGTGTAGTGGTTAGTAAGGTGGTGTAGTGGTTAGTACGGTGGTGTAGTGGTTAGTATGGTGGTGTAGTGTTAGTATGGTGGTGTAGTGGTTAGTATGGTGGTGTAGTGGTTAGTATAGTGGTGTAGTGGTTAGTATGGTGGTGTAGTGGTTAGTATGGTGGTGTAGTGGTTAGTATTGTGTTGTAGTGGTTAGTATGGTGGTGTAGTGGTTAGTATAGTGGTGTAGTGGTTAGTATGGTGGTGTAGTGGTTAGTAAGGTGGTGTAGTGGTTAGTACGGTGGTGTAGTGGTTAGTATGGTGGTGTAGTGCTTAGTATGGTGGTGTAGTGGTTAGTATGGTGGTGTAGTGGTTAGTATGGTGGTGTAGTGGTTAGTAAGGTGGTGTAGTGGTTAGTACGGTGGTGTAGTGGTTAGTATGGTGGTGTAGTGTTTAGTATGGTGGTGTAGTGGTTAGTATGGTGGTGTAGTGGTTAGTACGGTGGTGTAGTGGTTAGTACGGTGGTGTAGTGGTTAATATGATGGTGTAGTGGTTAGTATGGTGGTGTAGTGGTTAGTATGGTGGTGTAGTGGTTAGTACAGTGGTGTAGTGGTTAGTACGGTGGTGTAGTGGTTAATATGATGGTGTAGTGGTTAGTAAGGTGGTGTAGTGGTTAGTATGGTGGTGTAGTAGTTAGTATGGTGGTGTAGTAGTTAGTATGGTGGTGTAGAGGTTAGTATGGTGGTGTAGTAGTTAGTATGGTGGTGTAGTGGTCAGTACAGTGGTGTAGTGGTTAGTATGGTGGTGTAGTGGTTAGTATAATGGTGTAGTGGTTAGTATGGTGGTGTAGTGGTTAGTATGATGGTGTAGTGGTTAGTATGGTGGTGTAGTGGTTAGTATGGTGGTGTAGTGGTTAGTATGGTGGTGTAGTGGTTAGTACGGTGGTGTAGTGGTTAGTACGGTGGTGTAGTGGTTAG
>CM038714.1:13457749-13630249 GCA_021613375.1 Megaleporinus macrocephalus | reverse complement strand
ACGTGGGGTCCATCTTCTGTCTCTGGAACTGTCTCAAACGCACCTGTCTCAGGTAGTCTGGTTTACACAGGTAGACTGTCGAGTCCAAAACTACCAAAAGTAGTTACATTCTGGCTCCTCAGGCTTGCTTGGCCTCTGAAGTTAGCTTCTTATTCGAGTTCTCCTTGAATAAGAAGCTAACTTCAGCCACATCTTTTTTTTCAAAGTTTGCACCCAATAACAGGTCCAGACTATCCTGACCCACTGTTGTCACGTGACTTTCCCACCCACCTAAGATGCCCACTTATGTAGTTGATTTGAATTGTCAAATCAAGCTTCTATCTTCTCTCCAGAAGAAACATCTGCAACTCTGCTTGTGTATATTGTAGGTAAAGTCCAGGTCTGTTAGTTAAACCAGTTTTTAACCAACAGGACTGGGTCATTCATTCATTCATACATTCATTCATTCACTAGTCTCCAGCAGACAGATGCTTTGGAAGCTTCTGGTAGGTTTGGAAAGTTTACAGTTGCGAATGCTATACTAGATAAACCACATTTTTAAAGTCAGGTCAAGTGAAAGTAAGTGTTTTGAAGGAAGCTGGCTGAGTTCCCAGCTCCATATAAAAGCCTCTCCGGTCCTTCATTGGCTCTTTTTGTTTAAGGACGGACCTGTACAGAAATCCAGAGAGGCCATGAGGTAGTGTTCTGCACGGTTCTCTTGAGATCGTGACTTGATCGTCTTGTGATATGAAGATAAATTGTTAGCTCTCTGTATCCTGAGGTCACAAAAGGAAGTTTTGAGAAAACAGCCTTCCGTTATCTTGAAATCTCCAGAAAAATGAGTTGTCGTCTTGAGAAAACAGCTTCCATGGTTATGGGATCACGGGACGATTAATCATGGTCTTAAGATGACAGTCCAGAAAATTTGTGGTACCTCATGGCCTTACTGGACTTATGTAGAAGCATGACACGACAAAGAAATGTATGTTTATGTAGTTTGATGGTTATATGACCAAAAATCTGGAGTGAGTTCTTGAACTATTGTTATGATTCAAACAGGAGATTACTTTTAATGTAAGTCAGTCTTTACTTTCAGTGTAAGTCAGTCTTTACTTTCAATGTAAGTCAGTTTAAGTCAGTCTTTACTTTCAATGTAAGTCAGTCTAAGTTAGTCTTTACTTTCAATGTAAGTTAGTCTTCACTTTCAATGTAAGTTAGTCTTCACTTTCAGTGTAAGTCAGTCTTTACTTTCAGTGTAAGTCAGTCTTTACTTTCAGTGTAAGTCAGTATTTACTTTCAGTGTAAGTCAGTGTAAGTCAGTCTTTACTGTCAGTGTAAGTCAGTCTTCACTTTCAATATACGTTAGTCTTCACTTTCAATGTAAGTTAGTGTAAGTCAGTCTTTACTTTCAGTGTAAGTCAGTCTTCACTTTCAGTGTAAGTTAGTCTTCACTTTCAATGTAAGTTAATCTTCACTTTCAATGTAAGTCATTGTAAGTCAGTCTTTACTTTTTTAGTGTAAGTCAGTGTAAGTGAGTCTTTACTTTTTTAATGTGAGTCAGTCTTTACTTTTTTAGTGTAAGTCAGTCTTTACTTTTACTAGTGTAAGTCAGTGTAAGTCAGTCTTTACTTTCAATGTAAGTCAGTGTAAGTCAGTCTTTACCTTTAATGTAAGTCAGTCTTTGCTTTCAATGTAAGTCAGTCTTTACCTTTAATGTAAGTCAGTGTAAGTCAGTCTTCACTTTCAATGTAAGTCAGTCTTTACTTTCCATGTAAGTCAGTGTAAGTCAGTCTTTACTTTCCATGTAAGTCAATGAAACCAGAATTTATATTCCATTTGTCCATTCATCATATAGATGTTGTGTTTGATTCATATAGAAAAATGAAAAACATCAAACATGTTTTTCATTGGACAGCAACTATATACAACATATCATCGCTGTCCAATGAAAAACAAGTTTCTCCAAAATTGCAATTTTACAGGAGAGACCAAAAACGTACTTTACTTTCAATCTAAGTCAATGGAACCAGAATTCTTTTCAAGCTATTTTGGTGCACTTCTATTGGTCCATTAATCATAAAATCTTCACACAATGTAAATGTTATGTTCAAATGATGTAGAAAACTTAAAATTTTGCTTGGTTGAACCTAGATCAGTTAAGGTTGTCAGAAATTGTTCTAGTTTTACTGGGTTGGTTGTTTTTTTTTTTTCTTTCAACTCCGGGTTCTTCGTTTCCTTTTTTTTTTTTGTCGTTATGTCATGTCATGTCATGTCATGTTGCAGCACAACATACAACAGGGCCCCACCTTTAGATAAGTGGTTTTCATTCCTGGTCCTAGAGACCTCCAGGTCTGAACTTACTACAGTAATATATCTGCTCTCAGCACACCTGCTCTGACTACTCAGCTCCTTCAAAGACTGGCTGTTAGGGCCAATGCCCTATGACGCAAGAAATCAGACCAATACTGTAAATGTCTTGCTGCTATTCATTAAAAGCCCCCTCTGCTGACGTTGTTTTACATACTTTCAGTGGCACTGACCTGCTTCTACTGTGTGGACCTCAAACAGTAGCTCAGATACACACCAGGAATTAGGAAATGGGCGATTTCAGACACAGCCACTGTGTTCGAGCAGGGAAAGCAGTAACATGTGCAGGTCCAAGTTTGTAGATAACGTCATTGATTATACTTGTTTTAGGTTTAACCTTTGGTTCCGTCCCAGGCTCTCTGACTTTCCTAATTGACGGTTTGTCAGGACCTGTTGAAACTGCATTGGCAAATAAGTTTTGAAAAGGCGAATCTCTCCCAGCTTGCCACGCTGAAGTACGCTGGCGTCATATTGGCAGCACTACCCTGGAGTTTTGTGGCGTCTCTACGTGTCTATCACTGTCTGCTTTCTAATATCCAGATTGCACAACCTTAGAAAGCAAGACTAGATCTGTGAGATAGTGTCTGTACCTGTGATGATTCAATCATATTGTGAAGCAGGTGCTTATCTCAGCAGGCTTAGCCTAACCCCAGTCATCATAGTATAATTAAGCTATTGCCTTTGTTTGAAAACATTGTCAAACGTTGTCATGGCAACCCCATAATGGGGCATGCGCTGCTTCTGGCTGGGAACCTTTAGCGCTTTTTAAAGATTATCGCATTAATAAAATGAATAGGAATAAGACGTTGGAGTAGACATCTGAGAGAAGTTCATTGGGGAGCATGTGCTTTGTGTTGGGTTAGGGTTAACCTGCTTCTGTCTTTGGTTCAGTTGTTTTTTTGGGTTTTTTTTTAGTTTTAATGGTTTTCCTTAATGAGTGCTGTCAACGCCTTAGCTGTATTAGTAGGTGAGCTCAGTGTTTGTCTGGATGGATGGAAATTTCCCTCCTTGTTCTATAGAGACTGGCATGCTTTTTCATGCCAGTGATTACCCAGCCGTGCAAGCTTTTCTTTAATTTACACTAGACATAATTAAATATGGACAGTGAGTGAAGTGAGATGAGTAATATCAGTTTGGCTTTATAACAGGGGCGAGAGGTGACTCGTCTTCCTGCATTATTGTTTTTTAAATGAAGTGCAGTAAAGACAGTTACAAATCATAAGAGCAGTTCAGAACACTTTAGAAGAGTATAAATCTACAAATCTATGATCTGAAATACTAATTATGAAAAAATAATTATGTTGAATACTAGACATGATAGTGTTAGGGTAAATATGAGGTCTGTAAAGAGTTTTAGAGGAGATTATATATATTTCACAATGGAAAGAGTCAAACGTCAGATGTTCCGCAGAGCTTCTGACCAATGAGGATTAAGCTCTGACGTCATCAAGCTGTTTTTTGGCTCACACAGTTAGTGGAGAACAACTGCAGTGCCTTGCACTCGCGAGACTTTAACGTAGTATGTCATCGTGAGGCGCACCGTTTAAAATGTGTAAAATTACACAGCATGGCTGCTACTTATACTTTTGAGTTTGTGATGCTAATAAAGGTGGAACTGCTCCTCTCTTCAGTCTCTTCAGTGCTAAATGCTGTGCGATATTGGTCAAAGTTGGAGAAGCTGTCGGGAGTGAGGTGTGCAGAGCAGAATACCAACTTTTAAATTACGTTTGTCATGGATCTTGTTAAAGAGCCGAGTCCAAGATCCTGGACAAACACAGTTTGAAGTTGCTAGAATGCCCTGCACGCTTCCTATTCGGCGTTCTACCTTTTCCTCCAACTTTCACACTAGGGCTGCACCTAACGGATAATCGATTAATCTAGCGGTTATTTCTTCGATTAGTCGATTAATCTAATGACTAATTTTTACATTGTGTGTGTATATATATATATATATATATATATATATATATATATATATATATATATATATATATACACGCACATGTATTAAATGGTTAAGAGTCTACGTTCTGACTCGACTTATAGAGACACAAATGACACATAGCCTACGCGCCTCATGTACAAGAAATTGAACAGTTAGTGGACTATATATTTTGATAGAGAGCCGTTTGAGAACCACTATGTGAACCTATGTGTGTTTTAAAGCTCCTGCGGTATCAAGCCTTAGGTCTCTACACTGGACGATTAAGAACCGGTTAGCAATGTGTAGTCAAGTGGCACTACTGAAAGAAACATGTTAAAGACTCGTTTATGCTCAACATTAAATACGGATATGCACGAAGCCTTCTGTCTGTACCACCAAAATAGCGGGACTATAATTTTTTCCCGAAATACCTTCTCCGCAGCGTGGAGACAAACAGTCGTTTATTTGTTTTGCTAATCGACGTCATTTCGTAATTGATTACGACGACGCGTCACCCCACAGTTTCATTCTGGTGTCGGTGCAAGCTGTAGTGTTTAAGTCGAAATCGATTATTCAGCTAAGAAGCTGGCGAAACAGAACTTTAGCCTCATTTAATCCCTGTACCACTGACTAGGGGTGTAAGAAAATATCTAAATATTGAATATCAGGATATTATGTTTTGTGATACTGTATTGATTCTCAAAAACACAGTATTGATACACAGATTTCTAGCAGAAAGTGAATCAGTGTGTGTTGTGTTTAAACCTCTGACCACTAGATGGCAGTGTTGTAATCCATTTTCAGCTCCACTCCAACATTAACAAGCAACACAAGGACGCAATACTATTGCTATTGTGTTTTATTAGTAGGATTTGAAAAATAGCATTATATCACTTTGCTAGCAGTATCGCAATATATTGAATCTGCTGTATCATGATATGTATTGTATTACCAGGTGCTTACCAATACATAGCTCTACCACTGACCGTACGGTTGTAAAGAGTATGAAAAGTGCTGACATCATCTTCACGGCCTGGAATGATGGGTTTTTTCACATAGTCCCCTGTGGTTGCTGCTGTGGATTTTGTAATCAGCTTGTTTTTCTACCCTCTACTGTAAATGCAGGATTTGTATTTGAAGGAGGAGCGACAGTGTTTTCAGCTTCACAGTATGTACAGTTCTATGTACTGAACACTCCTTATTCAGCTATGATTGTGTAAGTAGTTTTCCATTCAGATTTCCAGTCTTTGTTGTAGTTTAGCTTTTGTACTTTGAGGAAAATGGCCCTGTTTATTGGCAGTTTTGTTTTGTTTTGTTCAAGCTGTGTGTTAAATTTTTTAGTAGGCTTATTTAGCGGAACCCATTCCCTACTGAACCCTCATGCGTAATTCAAAAACAACTCTCAATTTGAATGAATTAACCTGAACCTGCCTATTCAAACAGAGCTGCTGTTTATTGTAAATAAATGTAAACCTAGTAAAAAAATTGAACCCTTTGGATTGAGCAAACGATGTTCAGTCTTTGTTTACGGGTAATAAGGTGATCATTCACATCTCTCGTGTATGCTTGTGTATATCAAGCAACTACCTCAGTTAATTTTACATGTTTTCTCTGCAATGTAAGTTAATGGCAGAGATTGCGTACAGTTTTTCTGTTCTGTTTTTCAGTTTCTGTTTGATTGCCTCAAATGCTGGATTGACATGCTACACGGATTCCCTTAATTTGCGCGTCTTCTAGTATGCTGCCCTGCCATTCGATATGCCATGGTCCTTTATTGCAGTAGTGCTGGTTGTAAGCTCAGTTTACACCACTGCTCCTGTCACACCTGTTTACTCAGGAAATGGTTAGATGGGTCCCATAGGTTAGAATTTGCACAGATACATCCTGACCGATAGTGGCTTCCTGTCCAGAGGCTGCCTGCAGGTTGTTGTTATTGGTTCCAAGTGATAAAAATAGGCTTCTGCTTTGAAATGTGACTAAACCACCAGATCAATACATGAGCTTTCCATTGTTTTGGTCGTGTGTGAAATGCGTGGCATTTGTGCTCGGATAAAAGGTCACATCCGACATGAGGAGCGAGAGCTACACGCTTTACGGCAAATGTCGTCGGGGTGGTCAGCAACGCTGGTTTGCAGTCTCAAGATTGCTTCTACAGACACTCTACAATGAGCATAGGGCTGGGCGATATATCGAGTTTTTAAGTAATATCGATATATTTTTATGAGATATAAGATTATATAAGTTTATATCGATACAGTCTGTGTTGCACTGCAATTACACTTGTAGATCCACCAGTTCGCCTTTCTCTTCGCACTGCCCCGCCTCTCTCCCTTACAAAACTCACCCCTCCCCACCGCTTCACCAGTAAGCTCAGGCAGCAACAGCATGGAGATGGATAAACACACGAAGGAAGCTATCGAGAGCAGCTGGTTAGTAAAAAGAAAAACAATGTCTGTCGAAAGTAGGGATACTTTTCATATAACACAAAATAAATAAAAAATAAAAAATGTGATGCGCAGAAACACGGGGAGCACACACACACAGCTAGTTAAACATGTCGAGGCACTCGAAAGTTTGGCTCTACTTCGAAACAGTCTGTCTCACAGCAGCTGCAGCAAATGCTTTGAGATGGTGGCTTCCAGAACGAGTAATGCATCTAATCTGATAAAACGTCTGATTACACATGAAATTAATCTTGTTCGACTGCATGAAGACAGGGCTACGTTAACGTTAGAAGCTGTATGTATGTTGAGAGAAGGGACGAATGCCACAGAGCAGTAACTAATTTTATTGTTATTTTTATAAAGGATTGCATAGTTTTATAGTTTAAGCATAAGTAATGCCAATGTTTGTTCTTAATAAAGCAGCACAAAGATGCTCATTGTTTGTTTGAACAAGATCCAAATAAAAAAAATATTTTTTTGTTATCACCTTATGGGAAGAAAAGTGATCGAGCTATAATATATCGCCATTCAGCTCAAAATATCAGGATATCATGTTTGGTCCAAATCGCCCAGCCCTAAATGAGCGTCAATGCAAAAACTTGGAAGCCATCTATCTTTCTTGACCAAAACGAAAAGATGTTCAGCTTCTGTAGGTTACACAAATCGAGGAAGGCGAAAGCAGACTCTGTTCATGTCCGGAAGTGTTTTGCGATACAGCAACACTAGTTAGACCTTCTCTTTTTCTGTCAGAAAGTATTTAACCATTAGAGCTGGCTCAATGGGAACAGTTAGCAAAAGGCAGGCTTGTCTTTTAAATGCTCTTCTGGCTTTTGGAATACCTTTGACTTCTCAGCTTAACTCTACTCAGCAGAATTTCCTCTCCCAGAGCAGTTCCAGAAATATAGACTGGCTGTTGTTTCTTTGGTTTTTCATGTTATATAAGGCACCTCAAAATTGATATCGCATGACTAGACACATTTTTATTTACTCTTAAACACATGTTGCTAGTTGATACATTGTTCCCACATCCTAGCAGTTTCAGCATGGTTCCACAAGTGTGGCCTAGCCTAGTGGTATCGATCTTGTTCCAGCCAGAGTTTGATCACAGTGTGGTTTTTAAGGATCTCAGAATAGCCCTAGTGGTCTCCTTGATGTTGTGAGGTTGTCTACTGCGGCCTCAGTTGATAATAGAGGCAGTTCCCTTACCATGAGTTGGGTGGGGGTGGAAGCGAATTGAACTGTGAGTGCGAACTGCCTCAGAATGCAGTGAATGCATTCCTTGCAGTTTGCACGATTGCGTTTTTCATTTCTCGGCTGCCGATAGTCAGTGCTTGGAGAAATCAGGGGAGGATGTGCGGCTGTATGACATCACCCAGTGCTCTGTGTTGAAAAAGCTAAATGCCTTTCCATCTGTGTTTCTGAGATGGTCACTTCGAGTTCAGTCCACGGTCTACTGCGCTTGTTCAAAGACCTCAGGCCGTATGTCAGTTTAATATCGTTTCACGTTGTTATTGCTCTATCAACTAAGCTTCCCCACTGAATGTAGAACATTGCTGCACATATATCTTTTCGGAGATGGTCTGTAATCAGCATGACTGAAAACCAACCCTGCTCTTGGTAGCAGTTCATAAATCCCACCAACAGAGTGCACAGTGGCTTGCCAAGCAGGAAGTGGTGAACTCGTACAAGCCTACATTTCCACTCCGACTAGCATCAAAAAGCCCCCCCCCACCCCCCCCACCCCCACAAACTCACACAAAAAATCATAGGTCGACAACTTTGCGTTGGCTTGTTAGGAAGGCCTGACCTTGGAAGCTGTTGAAAGCACCCCCTCCTCTTTCCCTTCTCTACTTGCATCCTCTGAGCTCAACCTAAACAAATATGCATCTCTAGAAGGAGCGATCATGCTCATGGAATTCACTGGCGTTTTAGGGCCTTTAATCACAACGACAACCGCAAGCCACCACAGGCCTCTCTCGCAGATCCCGGCTCCACCATGCGTTCAATAAATCAGGCTCTTCAGAACTTTAATCTCCAAAGGAAAGGAACTGAATGCAGCGAGAGAGGAGGGCCAGAGCTGTGACTGATACGTTCTCAGTTTGATGCTTACCACTTACCGTGAGATTTGCGGGGGGACGTTGGGTGAAGGTGGGAGTTCGTTGGGTGTTCAGACAAGTCTTGTACTCCTCTTTTTGTACCGCTGGGCCTGGAGTTTTGTGTGGTTCGTTTGATAAATATGCTTATGTGCAAGTAGTCTTTCTAAAGTACTCTGTGGGTCTGTCTCAAAACCTAGTGAGTGAGTAAGTAGGCTGTCTAGGTAGCAGCTGTGTAAGTAGCAGTGTTCTCTCCTCATCTCTCCTCATAAACAGATTACTGAGACACTCTAGTTAGAGAGAGACTGCGTCACAGCTTGTTACCACCCACTGCAGCACGCAATGGTTTAGCTGGTTGCTAAGCTACCAGCTGGCATGCAATAGTTTAGCTGGTTGCTAAGCTACCAGCCGGCATTTAAAACAATAGCTGAGGCTTAAAAATCCGCTAGCATAGATGCTAATGGCTCAAGAATAAAATTGCTAAATGGTGAAGGACTCGTTACAGAGTTGATAATAAAATACTGTTCTGTGTGATAATATGACCAGAAACACATTAAAACTCCAGAGAGAATCAAAATAACTTACATTTAAAACCACTTCACTGCTCGTAGATTTACCTGCATTGCATCATGGGATTGTCTTAGCAGCTGAGGAAGCGTTCAATGCTTCTTTAAAATCAGGTTAAAATAAGGTTTCTCAGTAGACAGTATGTTTAAGGTATGTAAGAATTGGGACAGTCTTCATGTCGGGAGCGCATACTATGATATAAAATGCTGCCTATGTAGGGAGCTCACTAGGTTTTGAGACACTCCCAACATCTTTAGATTATTGTTTTGGCATAGGCACATTCTAGCTTACATTTAGTTCATTTTAGGCCTAATCATTATGTAGAAATGCAGTATTTGTTTCTGTAGGCTTGTGAATGTAGAGACGAGAATAAAATGCATTTTAGCACAGTAGCCCAGCGAAACCGAAACATTTCTGAATCCGTTATCAGTTATCAGTTTTAAATACCGGTCAAACCTGATCATCTATCTGCTCATGTCACCTCTAGTTGTCTTTTAGTGCAATCATCATGCTGCTGCTTTATGACTTGTCTTGAGGTCCATCAGCAGTTTGAAGGCCCTGGCATGCCAGACACGTAAGTTTTAAATGTCCCTCTGGTACAGCAGACAAACATTAGAAAAGCAAGTGGTATCACTTTTATCCCTGACCTTGTGTAGTGAAGCTGTACGAGTCAGTCCTAATTGTCTTTTTGTCAGGTGTTTAAAGACTAATTGTGGACTGGGGTTGTAAAGCTATAAAGCCTAAAGTACGAGTCACACAGAAGCTGCTTTATCAGCTGTCTGAAACACCTCGTTGGAATTTCAGGTCGTTCGTCTATTACAAGGTGATGTCATCTCGCAACTAGGGCTGTGTATTGGCAAGAACCTGGCGATACAATACGTATCATGATTTAGCAGTCACGATTTCATATATTGCGATATTGCAAGCCAAGTGATATATTGCGACTTTTAAAATTCTACTATAAAACACACCACAGGTTTGCCAATGCTTATGATAGTATTGCGTCCTTGTGCTGCTTGTTAATGTTGGAGTGGAGCTGAAAATGGATCACAACACTGCCATCTGGTGGTCAGAGGTTTAAACACAACACGTAATGATGCCCTGTCTGCCAGGAATTTGTGTATTGATACTATGAATTGATAGTATCCCAATATTCGATATTTCAGTGTTTTCTCGCAGCCCTACTCGCAACGCAATCCTTGTTGCCTCGTCCTCCTGCAACACACAGAGAGCTAAAACAGTAAAAACGTACCTCTCACAAATGTCCTGCTCCCGTTCAACTTCCAGGACCCTGGCTCAGACAGCAGACTTGACGCCATCGTAAGAAATCACAGCAGTCTGGGGGCAGAACTTGTAGCTGCAAGCTGCTCTGGTGGATCACCAGTTAGAAGAGAGGAGTGTTGGCTGACCATTCAGAGCAAACTTGACTCATTGGGAGGCGGGGCTTAAAGACACAGGAGCTCGTTTCAGATAGAGAGTGTATACTGATGTGAACACTATGAGTGGGGTGCGGGTAAGCTAAAGAGCATTCCGGCCCTGCTGTTGTAGTAGACCCCAAAATTCAAACGCTGAACATTTGAAAATGAGCACACTGGGTCCCTTTTAAACGTCACATACTCCTAATTCTAAAACAGTGAGAGTGTCGTCACCCTCATTGAGTTGCACATCTCCTTTACTGAATGGTAATCATTTCTTTCTTCCTGTGACTGTGTGCAGAGGAGCGTTGGGCTTTTCCCCTGGGGCATGACTGATGAGGTGGTTTTGCAAGTTCCTCTTCGTTCCCATCACTGTCTCCTCCTTGCAACCTCCAGTCAGAACAGTATGGGATTGTAGCTCTCTTGTCGACTGGCGGTTGGATGTGAGAAGTCGTATCTCAGTGTTAAGTAAACAGTTGTGAACATAGTAAGGCAGGTGTGGCTGAAACTGATTTCCTGCATGTCCGTCAGTGATGGTTCAGCCAGAATTCAGATTTGCGCAATTGTCCCCTTAACATAAATGCGTTTAATCAGTCGACACATGTTTGGTGTCTGAAATCCACTTGTTTAGTTTTGCACTGGAGCTGTACGAGCCTGTGGCTAAGCTTATAACCCGCCATTTAGTGTTGAGCAAACTGCATGCCTAAATCATCACATCACACGCCTCGAACAGTGTAGAGCTGTCACTGCGTGACACATTATAGTCTGTAAAATAGACCATCACTTAGAGTGTTTTCTCCTCCACCCCTCCCCCTTCCCCCCTACTGCCCTCCTCACTGCTGTACAAGGCCTGATCTCAGTGGATTAATCTCGGTTGCCCCCAGGCCCCAGCAGAGCTGAGCTCTATTCCGTATGTCTCCCAAAAACATTAGCCTGGCTGTCCAGTGTTGTCTCAGTGAGATGAATGGACTGTGTGGAGAATGACTCACTATTAATGACCGTGGTTAGCTGTGGAGTGCATCTTGTTAGTATTAAAGATGTAATCAAACGTTAAGTATTCTTATATATGACCCATCGAATGCCTGCCTCAAGGTCACTAGTCTGCTGCTATTGGTCAGAGTGAATTTGTGGATGGAGGTGAGCGATTACATCCACACTACTGACGTACTGTGATATTGTGTTTCAGTGATATCAGTACATTTCACAGCTTTTCTAAATAGCAGTGTCCAGCAAGCGTCTTGCTGTGTGTTTTTAGAAGTAGCATGTGTGTGAACTTAACTCGTGGTCATCGTTTAAAAGGTGGTTTCTGTCTGGTTGTTGTTTATATGGTTTTATTGTAAGAGAAGAAAATGAAAGAACAAAGTCCAGTATAAACACACAGTGTCATGTTTGTAAGACAGCTGCTTTAGTACAGGTTATCAGTGTTCAGGAGAAACTGCTTCCTATTATGAGATGCAGTATGTTCAGAAAAATCACAATATTGTTGTTTTTTTCAATAGTTGTTTCAACGCTATTCTTTAATTATTTAAATGTGTTTAATATATTATAGAGCGGCCATATAAATCTTGCTGCTGTCCAAAGAAAACTAAAGATTTTTAATTTTCTGTATCATTTGAACAAAACAGCTACCTGTGTGTGTGTATACGTATGTGTGTGTGTGTGTGTATGTTTGTATGTGTTTGTATATATGTGTGTGTGTTTGTGTTTGTATGTGTGTATGTGTATATGAATGTATGTGTGTATGTGTGTGTGTGTGTGTGTGTGTGTGTGTATATGTTATGTGTGTGTGTTTGTATGTGTTTGTATATTTATATATTTCTATATTTATTTATATATGTATGTGTGTGTGTATATGAATGTGTGTGTGTTTGTGTTTGTGTATATATACGTGTGTGTATGTGTTTGTATGCGTATATGTGGGTGTGTGTTTGCATATGTTTGTATGTGTGTGTGTGTGTGTGTGTGTGTTTGTATGTGTGTATAAGTGTGTGTGTGTGTGTGTGTATATAAGTGTTTGTGTGTGTGTGTGTTTGTATGTGTGTGTATAAGTGTGTGTGTGTATGTGTTTGTATACATGTGTGTGTTTGTTTTTGTATGTGTGTGTGTGTGTATGTGTTTGTATACATGTGTGTGTTTGTTTGTGTATGTGTGTATGTGTATGTGTTTGTATATATGTGTGTGTGTGTGTGTAAAGGTTTGTGTATTTGTGTGTATGTGTTTGTATATTGTCGCTGTTCAATTAAAAAGTATCTCCAAAATTGCTTCACTTTACAGGAGAGACTAAAAACCTACTTCACTTTCAATGTAAGTCAATGGACTATTTTTTTCCATGCTGTTTTGGAGCACTTCTATTGGTCCATTCATCATGAAGTTGTCACACAGTGTAAACGACCATTGGCGTGTTCGAATGATGTAGAAAACCTAAAATCGACAAAATTGGTGATACATGTTTTTTATTGGAGTGTGTGTGTGTGTGTGTGTGTGTGTGTGTGTGTGTGTGTGTGTGTGTGTGTGTGTGTGTGTGTGTGTGTGTGTGTGTGCGCGTAAGTAGGCGTGTGTTTGTGTGTTGACAGCTGAAATATGAAGCCTTCATTCAGACCTCCAGAGTGCCTGATCAAAAGATGATATAATCTGTTGAGACGTTGGTTCAGTTCAGCCTGAGAAAGTAGCCTGACAGGTCAGAATTGAAAGAATTCCAGCAGTTCTTATCACTCATGGCCGGAGTTTGACTTTGATAAAAGGGTGTGTAGAGGCCAACTCCCTCTGACTTGCTTGAGAAATGGGTTGTGAATAAGAAAAGTCGGAGTGGCGGCAGGATGATTTAGTGGGAGACTATATTAGTTTTTAGTTTGACGCGCTGAAGTGAAAGGTCGCTTCGCCGTTGTTGTGAAACACGCTTTCACTGCAGCGATGGAAATCTGTTCTTATCGCAGTCTAGGGTGTGAGCTTGATTTGCAAAGATCGTGAATGAAGTAAAGAGGTGTTATTGGACATGTAGCACCATCAACCCCTAAGTACAGATTCTCATGTAGACCTTTAAACTCCTTTAGCAAACTAACCATGCGATTTAGAACAGGGCGTGACTCGAGCGCTCAGTTTGGTTTATTCTAACCTTGGGATTTAATCTCATTCACTCCCGTAATTTATTTATTGATTTTATTTTTAACATCGAGACAAAAGAAGAGCTGAGATCTGCGTTCTGACTTGAATTATTGGACCTATTTTCTGTTGTGATCCAGCTTTTGTACCTGAAACCAGTCTCTCAAAACTTGTCTTACTGGATTGTCATGTCTTTATTGGCAGTACTCTTCCACCCGTGTTTGTCTTATGGCCAGTGTGTGCACACACAGGAAACGGCCTCTCTTTTTGTCTTTGTCCTTCCTCTCGGGGGCTGTTTTAAAGCAAAAGGCTTGTCATGTACAGAAGTCTCAAAGCTCTGGCATTCTCGTTGAAGGAAGCCCCATAAGACTGCTTCAAAAGGCTGGAATCCATCATCTTTACTTTTTATTAATTCCAATGTCCAGTCCGGTATAATAGCACTGGCTTCTAATCTAACAGGCCTATTAGCCTCTGGTAGAATAATAAACCTACTGAGTGACGAGTTATGTGTGTTGTTTCTATTTTAAAGAGGCATTCTGGCTTAAAACTAGCCTTTAATCTGTAAATGTCATGTTATGTGTCATCCTGTAATGTAGATTCATTGGTTTTACAAATTTTATGAATTATGTATGTCCTTTTTGTATGTTAGCGTATTAATTCCACTACAATATCAGTGTGAAAGAAAAAGAAGAATGTCCCAAAAGTAATTGCAGTTTGGCAGAAGTTCCTCCCTCCCTCAAGACGCATCATCAGAAGAGAGTTTCCTAATCGGCCTTGTCAATGGCCAATCGGTTTTAAGTGCTGCAAGCCGTTCACACATGTTTTCCATCAATACTTCTCAGGTCAGTTCCCATCATCTGCTTCTCAGTGCCTCTTCCACTATCAGGGACTCCTCCATATCCTCTTTGGACGTGTAGGTGGTGTTAGGGTCCAGCCTTTCCATTGTCTTAGTGAGAGAAGCAGTCGAGCCACACCTGATTTGGCCATAAACTGGTCTCAGGAAAAGCTGTGCAGGGTTGGGCTGGAGGAAGGAAGTTGTTTCCCACTGAAACCTGGAAAGGTGGAAATGCCTGAGTTAACGCTGGGAACGCTACGCATAGCCGCGCATGAACTCATGGAAAGTGTATAAGCCCAAATTACAGGCACAGCTCTGGAAAATGAAGTGTTGGAATTGTATTACAACAACACAAACTCTTTGGCATTTGTAAAGTTCAGCCTGTGCTGT
Organism: Megaleporinus macrocephalus; assembly: GCA_021613375.1. Taxonomy (NCBI): domain Eukaryota; kingdom Metazoa; phylum Chordata; class Actinopteri; order Characiformes; family Anostomidae; genus Megaleporinus; species Megaleporinus macrocephalus. The sequence continues at coordinate 13,615,136 of CM038714.1, read as the reverse complement.
TTGACGTCACAGTGAAAAGGGAAGCTCACAGATCTGCCTCCCCACCTTGAAATGTGACACAGTTAGCAGTGCAGTGCAGTGCTGTGCTCTAATTTGCTTTTCTTGTTTGCCTGAGGGTGAAAACAACGTTGTACTATATTTTCAGGCATTGCACGCTGTGCTAGTGATGGGACTGTAGGAGAATGGTCTCAGAGTTATGGTCAGAAATGTATAATGCATGATGACAGTAATTATGTTATGATTGGATGATGGTATTAGATTTAATTCTTTAAACAGTATAACAATGTTTTGGGGTTGTACTTATGTATTCCGGTAGTGCTGATTATCTGACGCTGGGCTTCTGTACTAAAAACAATATCTAAATCTTATTCTTTTTATAGTATTTGTCATACTACTACTACTACTACTACTACTACTAATATATTAATAATTATAATAAATAATTAATAATTATAATAGTGGAGGGGGGAATATCTGCATCAGCCTACAGATCCTGTATTGGTGCAGCCCTGTACTGAATTGGTACTGAAAATTAATAAAAAGCACTTATAGACATTGTAATAATTTGACCCTAATTGTTGTTATGATGCTTTTATTGAACTGTTCATACTTTTTCTAACAGCAAAAATAAAATGACGTTATCACCAGCACTACTAATATTATCAGTTCACATTTATAACATGTGGTCTTATACAGGGTGATTACTAGTGGTGCAAGAACATATCAGTACACTTACTGTAAACTAGGGCTGTAAGAAAATATCGAATATTGGGATATTATGTGTCATAAGACTGTATCAATTCTCAAAAACACAGTATTAATACAGATTCCTGGCAGACAGTGAATCATTGTGTGTTGTGTTTAAACCTCTGACCACTAGATGACAGTGTTGTAATCCATTTTCAGCTCCACTCCAACATTAACAAGCAGCACAAGAACGCAATACTATTGTAAGCATTGGTGTACCTATTCATAGTGGTGCGTTTTAATAGTAGAATTTGAAAAATCTCAATATATCACTTGCTTGCAATATCGTGATGTATTGAATCGTGACCGCTGTATCACTATACATATTATATCGCCAGCTTCTTACCATTACACAGCCCTACTGTAAACTGAATCAATTTTAAGAAACACATCCATTTTTAATTAATAGTTTGTATGGAATGATTTATGGCAGGTATTATTTAGTTGAAGCACTTATGCCTATCCTAAAGTAGGCCATCGTGCTCTAACTGCTCAATCCTTCTACTACCCCACAGAAAGATACAACAAACAGCATGTGTAGGTGCTGTTTCAGGCTAGATTTGTTTAATGATTGGATCAGATTTTTTTTTTATTCTGATATCCAGTCCAATATTTGCTGCTGATACAAGTACCTGGTCTCGGCTAGGTGCCATCTCTAATACACAGTCATCAGAACTGTTCAAATTTGAGCGAGGGTGCTTATCCTCGGGTTTAATATTAATGTATTCTATAAAAAAAACATAATCCCCGCTCCACACCCAGAGTTTCTTTAGAGAGAAGCTCTGACCTGCTTCTTGCTTCTTCAGAGATTCTGTCACAGGTTCTGGCTCCCGCGCCAGCCCTCACCTGCTCCGCACCGAGGATGAGGAGAGACTTGAGAACATGGTCTGTGCTCTCAACCAAATATTTCAGGGTTGCTATAGCGCTCCTCTTTAACAATAATATTCACCGTCACGCTGCGCTCTGGTGTGCATGGAAATCAAGTGCCAGAGCCCGTGCCTAAGAAAACCCACGAGCTTCACTGCCACCTTCCTGTGTTACAGTATTTCATGTTGGAAGCTCTCGAGGTTTCTCTTGCGGTCTGCTGTTTGGCCGCAGTCGTCATTTACCTTTCCCCCCGTCTGCTGCCCTTTGCATTTCTTAACTTCTTTTCATTACCTGAAGTCTGACTGCATATGCAGGGCTGCATTTGGCAACCCCTATTTCGCCACCGCCCTCCCCCTCCTCCATTGGCCAGGGTCACTTGCAGTGTTCAGACCTGAAGAGTAATGTTCCAAGGTCAGCACAGGAAACGCTTACCCTGTCGCCATGGTAACCGCAGGCCACTCTTACGTCGTCGTTTGGATTTCAGGACTGACCTTAGAGGAGCCTGGGTCTTTGCCACGGGCACAGGAAACTCCTGCCCTCAATCTCGCTGACATCACTGGTGAGCTAATGGTTAGGCTAAACGCTCAGAGAGCCACAGAACTGCGGCTCGCGAGCAGTTAATTTGTGGAACTTGTGTTACACTTGTTGACCCAGTTTCTCATACGGTACATGTCGTCATATTAAAGCGATAGTTTGGCCGTGAATCAGTGTCTGTGGCTTGTTTCTTCATGTTTGCACTGAAGCTGTGTGGCCAGCGTAGTTAACGAATAATGGAAATTTCAACCACTAATTTGTGCAAACGAGTGCAAACGGCACTCTAATAATGTTTGGACCGTGAAATGTTTTGGACGTGGAAGCAGGACAGAAAACTGTACTTAAGTGAATGTATGGCTACTGTACCGTAAATGAATGTAAAATATTACTCCACATATAAGAAGTGAGAGACATGGCAAGTATGACCGATATTCTGATACTTGGACAGTTTTACAATATGTATTATGATATTCCCAGCCTTGGTCCTGGAGGACCTCTGCACTGCATGTTTTAGTGCTTTTCCTGCCACTTTAACTTAATAACTGGCTGTTAATGGGCTGATTAATTGCATCAGGTGTGCTGGGAGCAGACAAAACACTAAAAAGTGTGAGGCAGTGGGACTCCACGTACGAGCTTGAGACGCACTGCTATAAATCCAATGAAACAAGCCTAATAATGTTCTCTTTATAACAAAACAAGCACTTGGTAGTGCAATATCCACAATATACCCAGAGAAACAAATGATCTGTCATGATAGTCAAGAGTTCTGCATATTTTCTACCTCTAAACTGCATGTAAACCCAGTTCATATGTACATTATCTAGAAATAGATCATTTTATTATATTGTAAACAATGTAAACAGTGTAGTCTTTCTTGTTGGTGTGTGACTCTGTGGCTGATTAGGCTTCTATAAAACCAGAGGAGCAAAATTTGTGTTGCTTCATGTTGCACTGATCTGAATGCCTGAAGTAAAATGTAATAACGACTGATTGGCAAGAGAAATTGAATTTCTTGGTCTATTAATTTTGCTGGTCTTTATTAAAGGTTTGGTTAGAGTTTTTAGGAATATTATGAGTACAATAATAGAAATATGAGTACAAGTTAATGTTAATAATGATTGAGTAAAGTGCAGATCCTCCAGAGTAATGCTTCAGTACAATGCCAAATATTTTCTACCCCCTGGGGATGCAAGCACCGCCTGGTGTTGTATTCCAATGTATTGTATTAGCTTGTGGCTAATATATTAGCTTGTGATTGGAGCTTTATATTTCAAATTCTGAAGGTACTAATAAACTGAAAATGGAAATTTTAGAGATATTTAAGGAAAGTCTCCTTTTTAGCCATTTTTGCTGTATTAGTAAACAAATAGTAAACACCACTGTATCACTTTAATGATGAATTTTGTCTAATTTAATGACTTGTTTGTTTGGAAACTAAACATAGGCTTTATGCTGACAGCCACTACTGCTTTTAGATATTATTGCAGTCTGACGAAAACCATCCCCATTTCTGTATGATTTAAACACGGCAGCTGCTGGTTGTATCCTGTGGAAGGTTCATAATGAATGGACCAATAGAAATGCTCCAGAATCACTTCTAATTAGACCTCTTCACATGAACTTGCATTGAAAGAGCGTAACTTTTTTTGGCTTCTCCTGTAAAGTTACTGAAGATGTTTTTCTTTGAACAGCAGCAATATTTCTATGAAAACCAGAGACGTCTTGGTTGACTTTGTTTTTGCTTACCCGTCACTGCAATTGGAAAGCTCTATTGGCTTTGAAGTCGCAGATGAATAGTTGATGAATAGCCTTAAACCCAATGATGTAGGAATTTCACATGGTGTTCTCATGGCTCTGTCTTACCCCCTAGCTCAACCGGCTCAAACAAAGCGATCAGTCATGCCGTTCTTTAGACCCGTGCAGTGGGTCAGTGTGAGATTAAAGTTAATGTTTTACATCTCCTGACATACCATCTGTGTCAGGCCTGTTCTTGAAAGCAGTGCTTTCGATGATCTCATCTCTGCCTAGTGCTTACACAACCGTACCCTGCTCACTGAACCTGCATTTAAGTTGCGGAGCACAAATTTTTCAAATGTCTTTGCCCTGAGCAGCTCGCTCATTCTTATAATCGAAAGCATGTCCTTCTTCTCCACACACCTGGGTACCCTCACGATGTTCACGTCCTGCTGTGCGTTCTCATTAGAAACGGGTTGACGGTATCTACCTTCTCAGACTTTTCAAGTTCACAAGAAGGTGTGTGTGTGTGTGTGGGGGGGGGGTTAAAAAAGGCCTTTGACTTTGGTGACGGTCACTGTAACTGAAGACAAGCACATCTGAGGACGACCATCTGCATGGAGGACTTCTTCTAAAGTGTGGAGGCTCCACCCTTGGTTTGAAGCCAAAATCCTTGTGCTTATTCAGGAATTGTATCCCAGCTTGTATTGCCCACTGGAAGGCACCAATGGCTGTTTGACTTATGGCTCAGACATGTCTGACAGATTAAGGGGCACGGGGGATTTTTATGAGAACAAATAAAAAGTGCCAACAAAGGAATCTATAGAAACGCGATCTCCTTATTTGGCGCATTAGCCGAGAGGGTAGTCGTCTCCCCGTTGCCGTGTGCGTCTCAGGCCTATTTGTCACAGAGCCGTAACTCAAAAGATTTGCAAGGACTTACGCGCAGATTTCCTGCCTACTGTGTTATTTATTTTGGCTGTGTTCAGCCAAGATGACTTCAGATGTATGAACGATCTTCAAAGCCCCTTTTTTATTCATCAAAAAGGCAAGTTTAGACATTGAATTCTACAGAGGATTAGGACTTTTTTTTCTTTATTTGATCTCAGAACTTTCCCCTCCTCTGCTTTGTAACTGTAATGGCATAATGACTGCTTTGAAAGGCTATTCCATCTCATCTCTATACTTTAAACATGCTTTTGTAAAAGGTTACCTCAATTTGCTTATATATATTGATATTTGTCAATATGCAACATCTGTGAAACAAAAATACATGACGACAAGTCTTATTCCAAAATCTGCTATGGCATGCTCACAGGAGACTTTAAGCTACGAGAACGTGCTTGCGCTGATGTTTCTTTGGACAGTGCTGTTAGCAGTTAGTGCTATTCATGCCACTAAACACTCTAACACTACTAAGTTTACACCACAGCACAGTGAGGAGGGACCAGAACACTTAAAACTGGAGGGCAAATGACCTCTGTTTATCAGAAACGGATTTAAAGCCACTGGAAGTCTGACGAAAACCTCCTAAACGATCTGTAGTGTTAAGCAGTCAGTGCAAACAACCATGACTTTATGGCTTGTTCTGGTTACTGTGATCTCCACAATGAAGGAGGGCGTTTATCGCCAGCTCCACAGTATCGTTAACCCTTCCCTGCTCACAATGTGACAAGCAAGTTGATTCAATGTTCAGCATTACAAGCTTTCCCATTCGTATTTCTCCCAGTGACTGGTCTCCTCATTTACACCTGCTCTGGCTGGATCAGGTTTGACTGAGGCTAACTGACACATTAAACCGCTGACATCATTCTGTGGCAGGAAAAGCCAATAGCATACACTTTGCCATTTTGCAGGAAGCAATTATCTGAAAATACATTAAGTGAATCATGCAGCTTGGGTGTGTGTGTGTGTACATATACATACATACATACACTACCACTCAAAAGTGTAGGATCACTTGCAAATTTCCCTCTTTTTAAAAGATTCACAAACAGTCTTGTCCATTGTATCAGATGATTTTTAAAGAATATAAATATTTGTATTAAAGTCTATTTTTTTTATAGAGGCTTATTTTACATATAGTCCTATTATCAGTAATTCTCAGTCCTCTGTCTAAATCTCCTGGTACGACCACCAATCCAAGTTAAGGATGTTATTGGACTAATTGGTTGTTTGGACACTCTTGCTCAATTGTGATGCACAGCTGAAAAACATTCTACTAATAAGTGAGTATAAAAGGGAACAACATTCTAGGTTAGTTTAGTATCTGAAGCATCAGCAGTTGATGACTTGCTGACCGAATCAAAATGACCAGAAAGAAACAACTTTCTTTAGAGACCCATCAGTTCATTGTTGTGTTAAGGAAGAAGATACTCCACTGAAAACTTTTGAGCGGTAGTATATATACATACATACTTGATAACATGCTGCTAAGTTCTAATTACTTTCATGTTAAGGTCTCAATTACTTTTGCAATTAACCACACAAACTGAAATCCTGGGGTCAAGGTCAGCAATCCCGTATCCCTGAAGCTGTTTGTCTATGCAGTGGTTTTCTTTTCCCATTTTTTTCCCCATTTGGACCAGTGCTTAAATAGCCCCATTTGTCACAAGCAGACCATGTAATATGGATTACCACTGTGATGCAAGAACACTTTGGACACATTGCTCAAGAACTTTGCTTGAAAATATGCAGTGTGAAACCTAACCATGCAGAAATTACAGCCATGTAGAAACGTAGCACTGGATTTGATCCTGTATTTAAAGGTCTGTTTTTATTTCTCATTTCTTAGTCTGAACACACTCTGGTTCGTTTGCTTGGCTGTGATTTTAATAGGCTGTTGTGTGCCTTTTGAAAGCTGTCGGTCAGCCTTGTCAAACAAAGAGGTGTTCACAGGGGCCTTCTTGGATCCTCATTGAGAACTCTGCAGGTTTCTGGAAGCCCCTGTCTTTTGTCCTTCTGCCCATTCTCCCACAAAGGGTGGTTTCTGAGATTACACAAGTCTGTATACAGGAGTACTGTGTCCAGCCTAGAGAACAGGTAACCTGAGACACGGTCAGGTAGGTTTCACTCTGCCGGTCCCTCATGTTCCCTTGTTTTTACTGCAAGGTGACCATTGGCAGACCTCAGGTGCTCATGGGGTTTTATTCGTTTCCTTGTCTTCACTTGTAGAGAGGTAACTGCAAGTTGAGATAGAAGTTGAGTTACTGAGGTCTTGTTTTATTGTTTGTTTTTGTGTGTGGTCAGATGCTATTTAGCTATTTATAACATGCATCTCCAATTTTTTACTTTTTAGTATCATTTGAACACGACAGCTGTTCTTTATATCCATTGAAAGTGTCTTGATTTTGAATGGACCAATAGAAATGCTTCTAAATCTCTTGGAATAAAACTTGTTTACATTAACTTCTATTAAAAGTGAAGAATATTTTTGGCCTCTCCTGTAAAGTTGCTATTTAGGAGATACTTAGTGATTCTAAATTTCCTTCGGGATCAGTAAAGTATCTATCTATCTATCTATCTATCTGATATGTGAAGTTATTTTGGTGGGATTTGTATTGACTACATGGTGCTTTTTGTAATTTTTGCTTTTGTCTTATGTAAAATAGTGCTTTCTAATATTAAAACCAATTACTGGGACTGCGGTGGTGGCAACAATTAGATTCTGAGTAGAAACTTGTAAAGCTGAAAGGGAACATTAAACAGAGCAGTAGAACTGCTGTTTTTTACAAACCAAGGTCATAAGTACTTTTCCAGAGTAAACCAATGAAAACGTACTGAATGGAAGCTGTAAAATAAACAGGGCTGTTTCTGCTGCTGTTACTGCTGTACGGCGGTGTAGAGACGTTATCTCCAAACCTGTTAGTCTTAGGCACCAAGCGTGTTTACCTTAGAATCGGAACTAAACTCTGTAGGAGGGTGAACAATGGGATTGGAGGTTCTTGCTTAACCAGCACAGGCCTGCACAAAAGATCATGATGTGAGTCAATTGCTGTGTATGCTTATTACGAGATGTTGTGAGGGTGTTATAATGTGCTTAAGAACATTTGATTGTCATCATGGTAAAAGGCAGCCTACAATTTTTTATTTATTTATTTATTTATTTTTACATCATGATTGTGAACACCAGGGCTGTCAGGAGTCATTAGGATCCTCCAATTCTTATTTTGTGTGTTATTTTGTGGAATATCCAAAATAGAAATGCTCCAAAATAGCTTGGGAAACATTCTGGTTCCATTGACTTCCATTGAACGTGAAGACAGTTTTTGGCCTCTCCTGTAAAGTTGCTATTTAGGAGATACCTGTTTTTCATTGGACAGTGATGATATGCTTCTTGGTTTTGTGTTCAGAAGCACGGTCTTGTTGCAAGTCATGACCGGTGCAGAGATGTTTAGAGTTCAGTACCCTTGGTCAAATGTCCTGGGGTTTTTTTCTGAGTATCCTGTATTATTAACAAACTGTAAATAAGGAGTTACTTTCTAAAAATGTTCTGTTTATTTGTTGAGTTTAACAAATTGGATTGGGAAAAATCACATTTTTTATTTTATTTTTGATTATTATTTAGCAGATCAACAGTAACTCTGCATTAAAAGATGCATTAAAGGATTTAATATGTATAGTCTAGGGGTGTTAGAAAATATTGAAATATTAAATATCGTGATATTATGTTTAGTGATACTGTATCGATTCTCAAACACAGTATCGATACACAGATTCCTGGTAGACAGCGAATCAGTGTGTGTTGTGTTTAAACGTCTGAGCACTAGATGGCAGTGTTGTAATCCATTTTCAGCTCCACTCCAACATTAACAAGCAGCACAAGGGCGCAATGCTAGTGTAAGCACTGACAAACCTAAAGAATCACAATATATCACTGTGCTTGCAACATATCGCAATATATTGAATCGTGACCGCTATATCACTGTATGTATTGTATCTTCTTGCCAATACACAGCCCTAGTACTGTCACATAATGGAAATTGACTGGGGTGCTAAAAGGTTTCCATAAAAACTGTGTATGAAGAATGTTAAAACAGAAATTACTATAACTGGCTTGGTTGAGTGCGTCATAAATTCAAGCCCCCGTCCATGTCCCCTCAGTAGCCCCTCGTGCCTATGTGTTCCGATGTCGTATTAGAGAAACAATGTATTCTGCATGTTCGGTGGAATGGGTATTGCGTGAGCCAACGTTGTGGTAATGTTAAACAAATGACACGTTGCGCCGCATATTTCAGCAGACAGTTTCTCTGCAAACGTGCAGTAAGAACTTGTGTAATGCTTTGTATTTATGAAGGCAGATCTGCTCGAATGGCTTTAGTCCTCAGAAATAAAGATTGCTTCCAGTGCTCATATCTGGATGGGAGCCCAGTTCGAGCAGCTGTCTGTGATCCCCGGCTGCTGTCGGGAAGTGACGGCGGAAGCGTTCGAGATCACTGGCTTTAGTCGACCGTCCTCGTGCCGCTAAACTCCACGCGTCACCGTAAAGGCTTTCGGATGACAACACCGTCCCCACAACAGAGTCATCCTCAAACGCGACCCCCATGTCCCTCCCTATCGCCAGTGCCCCCACTCCTTCAAGTGAATGTGTGTAATTGAGATTTATGCCATAACCATATAAACCATATGGTGGCCTCCCACTGGTTAAGTGGGAACATCTTAGGCACTTCCACCAGGAGAGTGAGATCATTGCCTAGGAATAAGTGCATGCTATAATAAAAGGATGGTGGGAATCTGAAGCAGAGCAGCTCCTAGGAGCTCCTTTGCACTCCAGCATAGATGAAAGCTCTCTGCTCGACATGAATATGCGGGAGCGCGTCGCAAATGGGGAGTGAAATCTTGACGGGGCATGACGTGAATAAACCACAAGCAGTGAGATTTGGTTCTTCTCCTCTTTGCTTAGGTATTTGAAGACAAGAGTGAGAACTTTGACAGTTTTTGCTCAGCCCTGTTTTTTTTTAACTGGCCCCACAAAACCAGCTCCTTCTGGAAGTGGCTGTCAACATGCCTCGCTTAAACCAGTCTGCTTCAGTAGGGCTTGATGGGTTTCACCACTGTGCATTGAGCTCGGGTGAGCGGTTTATCTGCATTTACTCAGATTCTTCCAGCTGGACTTTTGCTTGTCACTTTTCTGACTTGTTTCTGATGTTTTCTTTGTAACCTTCTCTGAAAAGTCTTCTTATGCAAGCTTGAAGTAATTTGGGGGATAAGCATTAGCGAAATAGCTTTCAATTAGAGACTATTGTGTGTTCATAATGAGCTCATGCTTGTCTTCTCAGTCCAGGAGCCATGCGAACTAGGTCCAGATAATAGCATGTAATTGTAATTTGCCCAAGTGACTCACGGGCCACCAGCATTGCCCAGTAGGGTCGGAAACGGACCAGTTTTGTTTCCCCAGCTTGTATGTGTGTTGTGTAGGCCCCATCTCCTACGTTTCTCTTGCCTTTTTTTTGTTTCTCCCAAGGTGTGAATTTGTGGATGTATGATTACTTATCAGTTTTCACAGCTCCCCTCATGGACTTGTGTGTGTATATATTACAGATGGAAGGATTGATCGGCTATGTATCGGTACGAACCAATTTTTAATTAAAATATGCGATTGGCGATCAGCTGATATGTGCTGAATTGAGCCGATCCCAAGAGCCGATCGATGGCGTTAAACAAATTAGCCTCTGGCCAGGTCCCTGCAATTCCTATCTGAACCACTAGGTGGAAAAACATTTTCGACAGACTGACTAAAGCAGCGGCCTCGCGAGAACAGTTTACGGTGTTCACCGCATGTCCTGATAGAAAACATTGTCCGTCTGGCAGTGTTTTACCGTATCTGACACAGACTCATCCAGGACGTTCTGTAAGATCTGTAAAATACAGCGAGTATCAGCAAACAGCTTAGCTAGCATGTGCAGCTAGCACAAAACAAATAACCCAGAGAACCGTGCAGACCAGATCTGCCCGGTATGAACAGAACAGCAGCAGCAACACCCAGAGATCTAAAGGAACCACAGCCAGAGTGATTGAGTTTATAGCACTAGATAACCATGTTTTGACCTTGATTCATGACTTGCTTGTGCTAATAACAACATGTATCTCTGCCATGGCGTATAGCCCCGCCCTCGATCGGTATTGGCTATCAGCTATCGTTCTGAAAAGAGATCGGAATCTGCCTCAAAAACGCTGATTGGTCCATCTCTATTATATATGTACACATATGCATATGAGCTGAAGGATATGGAATCTGTGTATGTATACACTTGTGTCACTTTTATGGCTGCTACAGATTACACTGATTACACTCGCCATTTTGGTTGTTTCTGTGCGTAAGAAAATGGAATCTTAGATGTAATCTGTAGCACAACACCTGAAAAGACAGAAGAACAAGAACAATGTTTGCTTACAAAGTTTTTTGTTTTTTGGGGTCCTAGTCTGTAACAGAACTAGATTACTTTCGACTGCCAGAAAAAAACTATCACCGTCTGTGAGACATGGATGAAACAAATAAAGCCAAAGCCTCACAGCGTCACTGTCTTTCATAAATTGGTAGATAATAAAAACATTGGTAGGGATGTACGCTCTGCTGGCGGATTCTCGTTGTGTTCCTCTTAGCCATGAGTCTGTCCAGCATCCTTACTGATGACTAAAAGCCAGTCTGAGATTTACTCCTATGTGGTCTCTTGCTCAGTTCCTCTCTCTTTTTGTTCTTCTGGCATCGTCGTCTACTGCTGTCTCCTTGCAGCTTCTGCCAGTGATGTCTATGCCCGGAAGTACGTAGTTAGCAGCTTCTTAGACCCATCGTTGTTTGTCTGTGATATGATGGCATATAGCATTACACACTTCTTCTGGGAGGTCTTGTTCCCACTCCTCCAAAGTTACATACCCCTATAGCAGGCATTCCGAGCCCAGAGTGTTATTTTAAGGTAATATCAGTACAGAACGCTGCTTTAAGACTGATCCCTCCTCTGATTGGGCTGCCCTGTCCTGGGTTTCATTCAGAAAGCCGAGAGACTGCTTATAACTGTAGCGTGAAAGGGCAGTAGGCTGTCCAGCCCCTGTAGGTTTTCCTGACATGACTAAAACAAAGATTCAAATTCAAAACAGGCTGTTTTTGCAGTTTAGTTTCTGAGAAGTGTGTGTGTGTGTGCTGTGTAATGTACTGAGAAGTGAATGATATGTTTAGAAATGTTTGCAGTGTTTTACATACTAAATCAAAGTCATATTGAAAAAGTTCTCTTGTTTATAATATGCCCTCACTCTCTGCCAGACATGCTGCCTCCGCTTATAGGACCTGTAGAGTTAGCGTCTCGTATGACGTTAAGGATGTTTTCCGTCGTCCCGTGCGAAACTTTTTCGGCTTTTTTGATCTGCTTTGGACTTTTTATTGGATTTGATGGCACACGTTAAAGTACATTTCAGCTTTTAGTGGAATAAATCTCCGAGGGCAAGCTGTGTGACTGCTCAGGGTTACTGCTTTCTCTTGAGCGCTTGCCATCGTATTATTTGTCTAATGTGTGCTTTTAATGCAGGCCATGTGCTGGCAGCTGTGTTTTATTGCTGCATATCTAATAGAAAAAGTGAGCACGAATTTTTACATGCTCCTCAATCCTGTCCACATTATTAATACTGATGGTTTATTACTTTCAAGCGCATCGCCAGTGTGGCAACCGCTAATGATTTCATCTTGCAAGCGTCTAAAGTGGCCCCATTATAAAACCCCGTGACACAGTAGTTGGTGAAAGCCGCCGTAGTTTTTTTGTCCAGGCCTGATGTAGACCCTCTGAATGTGTTGGATGACCTGACTGGACTGTTAATGGGGATTCTAGGGCAAGGCTCTTTGTTCTCTTGTGGTTTCTCATTGGCTCCTTGCGCAGGGGATGTGGTGATCTCACGGGGGAGGAATGCCCTCCACTAGGTAAAAGCCCACATGCTCCAGTCACAGATGGCTGCCGGTGATGTCGTCATTCGTTGCCCCAGCGTTATGAGAACGGGGGGGGGGGTGCAGCCGTGACCTTACCGTGGGAGGGTCGTTGCCAGACCCAGAAGCCAGGAGGCCCAGGGGGTTCTTATTCATTCTCATATAGACACGCTGGGGTGCTGATTGCCCTGTTCCCTACAGAAAACACTGCAGCCTGGATTATATACTCATAACTCAGAGTTCATATGTGTTGTTGCTCAGGCATGACACAAAGAGAGTATGTAACAAATAACACCCAAAGAAATGCCCACACGAGTGAAATGAAAACAAGCCCCAATGATGTAATCTGTGAACGCTGCTCAGCCAAGTAGGTGACCCCCCCCACATTTTCTCCAGAAAGATCTTGTTTCATGCTTGTTTCTTTCACACGTCAGCACATTTTAAGATTAGAGAAACTGTGGGTTCTAAATACTCTCTCAGGGGAGTTGGTGTGGGAGAGTCTCAGTTTAGTAATAATGGTTGTGTGTGTGTGTGTGTGTGTGTGTGTGTGTGTGTGTGTGTGTTCAACTGTGCTGAGTTGGGTTTTAATGGGTCAGCTCTTTGGATGAACTAACTCTGTTAATCACGCAGCATCACTCCAACTGACTTATGAGTTGGCGAATGTAGCTCTCGCCAGAAATACACAAAATAATCACTTCATGGATCCACAGCGTGTGAGACTGCAGCTGTTGGGCCATGACTTCAGCGATGAAGTAATGTGCGAAGCCACAGGAAGCGAGCGTTATTAATGCGGATCGATAATGCCCTGTCTCTAACTCAAGTGTAGGTGCTGAAGTCATGTCGGACATATTACAGGGGGCTTTCACAGGTGTCTCTTGAAAAATGAAGTGACAAGCACGCCCCAGGCAGCACCGTGAGGACAATGAGGTGTATTCAGTTTCTCCCTATTGTTGGAATTCATTGCTTGATAAAAGAGGTAGCTCTCTTTTTAAATGAAGGCCTGAAACGTTTTAAGGAATTTTCGCTCAAAGTGTTGATCGGTATGCTGCAAAGAGCGAACTGATCAGGTTTCATGCTGTGGTCAGGTATGAGGTCAAAATTTTAACCACCAGACTTCATAAGTCACTTTAGGTAAGCAGTTGCTAGAGTGTGGATGGGTGCATAGCAGAGTTCCTGATAGGACGCACCTAGATGCCTTTGATTATTGACAGTGAAGTGTATAAGTGGTGTGGAGTCAGAGCGGAGTGGTGCTATTTTGCTTTACGTTGGCTTTCAAAGGTGCTGTAGAATATGTTTGCTCAGCTTTGTAAATTGGTTCATGATGTCTGCCTAATAAGGTATGTGACTTTGATTGGGACTGTTGTTACCTATACCAGTTACTTGGCTTTAATCTTGCTTTGAAACCTTAAGGGTCTGTCTCAAAACCTAGTGAGGGTCTACATAAACAGAATTTTACATCATAGTATGCGCTTCCCACATGTAGACTGTCCCAATTCTTACATACCTTAAACATGCTGTCTACTGAGGAGCCTAATTTTGTCCTGATTTTAAGGAAGCGTCTTTTTTCCCAGCATGGCGGACAAAAGCGGAGCTACTAGCGTATAAATCATCTTCAAATGTAAGTTATTCTGATTCTCTCTGGTGTTTTAATGTGGTTTCTGTCGTACAACCACACAAAAAGGCTTTTTATTATCAACTCAGTAACGAGTCGTTCACCATTTAGCAGTTTTATACTCGAGACATTAGCATTCATGCTAGCAGATTTTTAAGCCTCAGGCTATTGTTTTGGATAGACGGCCGGTAGCTTAGCAACGGGCTAAACCACCTGTCCTGTGCTGCAGTGGGCGGGAACAAGCCGTGACGCAGTCTCTCTCTAACTAGAGAGTCTCAGTAATCTGTTTTATGAGGAGAGATGAGGAGAGAACACTGCTACTGCCTACATAGACCACCTACTTAGACACTACCTAGGTTTTGAGACAGAGTTTAATGTGATCCAGTTGTCTGGGATCTTGTTGAGGCTGTGGAAGCTATAGATGGGTTTCTGTTTGGCAGCTGGATCTGCAAAATTTCTGTCTACTGCAGTTACATTTCAGCTCTTGTATAAGTGGTAGCATTTAATGTGGAGCGAAATAGTCTTGTTTAAAGACTATTATCAGCCATGCCCATTAACAGTTCCTTGTAAATGGTATGAGAAATGCTGACATCCCCTTTACAGCCAGGAACAGTAGATCTCTCCATCTACATAGTGCACTTGGTTCTGAATTCTGCTTGTTCCTTGGGATGGTAAATATATCTTCACTGATGGAGGGGTGAGAACCTAATTCTGCCTTATCGCTTTAAACCAGGCCTTGTTTTCCAACATACCAGATATTCAGCGTTCTTAATGACTTACCTCAGTCATTGTGGGCCATCTGGTGGACCCTAAGGATTGGTTTGAGAATCACTGCTTGGTTATGTTGAAGCCGTTCAAGATACTTGGTTTTCTAGACCTCGACCAAGTACCTGCTGTGGGTGGCGTGACCACCTCCGGTTGAGGGAGTAGAGCCCATACTTTCCCCAGTTGTTCTGATTAGCCACAGTGGTTGTTGGCACCTCCGTGGCTTGGATCCTTTGTCCTATTCGCATTGCATCGACCACATGACTGCGCTGTTCATAAGTCCTGAAATCTCTTTTGTTCTGGCTTTTAATGAAGACAAGAAAGCTCAGCCCTGATTAGACTAGGAGAGAGAACGAACAAGCAGATTAGTGAGTTATCCAGACAAAGAGTTTTTAAACACAACCAAATATATTTTTTTGGACTGTCTTGCAGTTGATTAGGACTTGCGGTGTTCTCTAGTCTTATGGAGACAGTGTCAGTCTAACAGATGAGAGCTGGCACACACTCTCCTCACAAACATAGGAACTCAGCCATGCTGTTTTTCCTCTCCTTTGTTTTACACTTGGCAGAGGTCTTCCTTGCATCCTGTTTACAACTTCCAGGTGCATCCAGGACCACACTCGCACCAAAAAAAACACAGCTGATTTGGACGTTTTGGAATGAGGCATTGGAGCATCAGTAGGTTTTATGGCCTCAGTGCTGTTCTTCTCCTTATATTACATAATATTTCAAAGCCAAAATTCTGAAACATTCCTGTAGCAAAGTTCGGAAGGACAGGTCCACAGTAGTGGAATTCAGAGATTCTGCAGTGCTGTAAGAAACCGTCTTGTGGGATATTAGATTTGGTCGATAGAGCATAACCAGAGCGATATTTAAACTGGCATGGCCAAGAGTGATCTGCAGGGATGTGACAGTACTTATTTTTTGCTGTTATGTTTTTACTGACTTTTATTGATCTAATTATTGTACTTATAAAGAACTTGGTATACCTTTTTCATTAAGGACGTGCAAAGATATGTCATTCATATTGCTTTCAGCAGATAAATGCTTAAGTGGAAATATGTCTAGATTTCCACTAGTGTCAATAAATAAATAAATAAACAAACAAATAAATAAATAAATGTTTTCTTATAATCTTGGTGGTCAGTACTGTCGTTTCACAGTAAGATGATCTGGGTTGGATTCCCGGTCCAGGTGGTTCTGTGTGGGGTGTGTATGTTCTCCCCGTGCTTGAGTGGTTTTCCTTTCGGGTACTCCGGTTTCCTCCCAAACACATGCATGTTAGGTTGATCAGTCACTCTAAATTGCCTGTAGGTGTGAGAGTGTGCACGAGTGTGTGTTGTCCCGAGCCTGGTTACTTGGCTAGGGTTGTGTCAGGAAGGGCATCCGACCTAAATCACTTTGCCAAATCTAGTATGCGAGTTGACTCGCTGTGGTGACCCCTGTAAAGCTGAAAGTGTGTGTGTGTGTGTGTGTTTTCTGCCAATCCTGGTAAACACAATTTTAGTTTATGAATAATTTTTTATGAGTTATTCCCATATGAGCAGATTTGTACTTGAAAAGATGAATATTGATATCAGCTCAGAATGACCTTATCTGTGCTTCCATACTTTTGTTTCTATGCCAAATGTAAAGTCTTAACCACATCCATGTCTTTTTACTAGATCTGTTATTTGGTTTGTTTCTAATTTGAATTCTAATTATCCTTAATTATTTGTTTTTTTATTATATTATTTATTTATTTACTTACTTTTTGTAGACACTGATCCCTGAGTGGTAATAAGTGTCATCACTGTGCTCTAGTGCTTCACAGCATCATGGTGAAAGACGAAACATCGCTGGAATGGCAGCGTGGGAGTTTCTGGATTACTGTGTTATTCCCTCCAACCCATGCTTTCACAGCATTCTCTCTCTCAAACTTCTTGGAACTGGCCTGACGTGAACCTCCCTCTCTGCTCTGGAGATGTAAAAGAAGAGCATGGCGCGCTCGACCCCAATGCTTGGTTTTCTGCGGCGCTGTCCAGGCTTGTAAATCAGACCCTTTTATAACCTTGGCTTTTTAGTGAAACTGAAAAGCGCTCGGCAGATTGTTGGACTGTGCTTTATGGCCTGTGTCGTGTAGTCTTTTGACGTCTCTTTAAAGTATCAAAGTCCTCACAAGCTTTCTGTTAGTGGGCTTTGTTGCTGTGTCGGTCAGGTATTGATGCCTTTGAGGATGTGGGGGTAATGTGTGCTCTGTAAAGGGATATAAAATCATTTTTGAACGTTCACTATTGTGTTCTCGTCCATTATTCGCAAGGAAGGTTTTACAGCCAGTGTAGTTTCACCTTGTCATAACTCTTAGGAGGAAAAGGAAATAATTAACTTTGGATTATTTTATTTGTGAGAGAAGTGTTTCATCATCTTGGCTGGAGAAATCCTCTCTTTGTTTTGGGTCTCTGTGTTTTTTCTACATATTTTTTACGCTAGCTTTTCACTCTGGGAGCGTGAAAGAAATGGCCTCGGGCAGAGATTTGGTGTAGCTGCTCTGTGAGCTCAGTGGAAAACACTACTGCTGGTCAAGGCCTGTTAGCAGAGGGTTTAAAACAAGTGGCCACATCCATATGTTTCCAGGCCTTCGCACTTATTCCAGAAAGCTCTGGAGAAAGTTGGACCAGCTGAAATGCAAATCACAAAGCACATTAATTCATAGAAAGAAGGATAATTACATTACAAATTCTAATACTTCATGTTGTTGTTTCTGGCGTTCCGAACTGTAGCTTCAGCTGGATTCCTGCTGTGGAGTCTAAGCTATTTCTTTGGCCTTGAACGGCCAGAAAGTCCCAAGTAGCTGGTTGGCGATAAGAGTTTCATTGTCTGGAAACCGGTCCTTCCCTCCTCCACCCCCCCGTATGCCTCAAGTATCATTGTTGTGCAGTTTGCTTTGTTGTCATGGCTACAAAAAACAAATACACTTGAAATTCCCCTCTAATCGTTTATCTTCCTTTAAATATGGAAGATGATGTGTTTTGAAAACATGACAGTGTTCATTTTACTCTTCAGAAGCCAAGTGATGTCAGGTTGTGTGTGTGTGTTGTTTTTTTTTTTCCTTCCAATAATTTTGAACACTCCAGGGTTTCAGTGATACCGGTCTCAATTGACGAAACTGAAACTGCTGTCATCTGATACTTCCAGGCTTTTTTTTTTAAGAAGTTATTTCATTCTGTTCAAAGTTTCTCTTTCTTTACTCTGTGCATGAGGCAAGTAGCAAATATTAGCCTGGAGCTTCCACTGCTGGTGCCACCCTCAGCGTACTGTCACCTAACTGTCTAACAATGGATTTCCAGATAGATTTCACCTGAACCCTTTTTCAGATGTGTTCACTATTAAATCCTGAGTCCTTTCAACTTGGCCCACTTCTTCAAACGCTCTTACCAAATTCTGTCTTGGCTGTCGCTGCATTGAGGCGAATAAGGTTTATGCTTGAGCAGTACTGTCCCTGTGACTGTCACAGTGCTTTTAGAGATGGGTTGGTTCCACCCAAAGGAAATGTCCAGCTGAATCCCCCTCTTTTCCCACAGTCCAGCATGGGGAACACTTATGTAGATCGATTACAAATGATGAGCAGTTTGTCCATCATTACTGTTTATACTATGTATGGCCCTGACACCATCGACCCAAATCAAGTTTTCACACGATCAGCATCAAAGACTGGTTTCAAAAGACCCTTTTGGGTTATCGCCACTCCCACTTTTGGTGGCTAAACGGAAACGACTGTTCAGTTTCTCCTGTCCTCCACCGTCTCTGATCGTTTTAAAAATAGCTTCACTTTATCTCTGAAACTTGTAGATGTTACAGTTTTCCAACAGCTTTACTTGGTACTGCATTGCGTCAGATGTCGGTTACAGGAACCTGGCATGTGTCAGTGTTCTGAAGGATTACTAAGAAAGAAGTGACTGTAGTCATTGATGAAACCAGATGATGCAACCTATTACATTTGTACACCAAGCTGTAAGCGGGAACATGGCAGCAAAAAAAAAAATCCCACCTCCCTTATCGATTCTTACCAGTCTAGAAGTAAAATTATGACTTCAGCATCAAACTCCATCATTTTACTCTTCAACAGAGTCTCCAGCGCTGAAAAGCAGCACCAATGTTAAGCTTTGTTTTGCTTCTGTTCATATCACTGCTTTTGTTTGCTGCTGAACGTGGGTTCCTGACATGGCGGTGGTTGTTTTAATGCTCCAGCGCCAGGAGCTTGTCTATAAATGATCTAATGATCTAATGGCAACAGCAACTCCTTCATCCTGTCATTCTGAACTGATACGAGTCAACGCTACAGTAGCTTATAGACAGCACAGGCTAGTTAGCATGCTTACTTCAGTAGATATCTCTACGTATTTGACTTACTGTCAACATTTCTTACTCTCTGTTGATAATTTTACTAATTATAAACAGAATTGGGGGCCATGATGCTGAAAGCTCTCCCCCCAACAGTGACCAGTTTAAACTTTGGAACAGACAGGCAACCTGTGTTAGAGTACCTAGGAGTTTGGACAGGGCAGTGCGGGTGCAGGAGCTCAGCTAAGTAGGCGGGAGCTAAACCATGAAGAGATCTGTATGTTATCAGGAGGAGTTTAAACTTAATCCGAAGCTTGACAGGTAGCCAGTGTAGCTGTAATAGAACTGGGATGGTATGAACTGATTTTTTAGAAGGAGTGAGTACTCTAGCTGCTGAGTTTTGTAAGTATTGAAGGGGATGGATAGCTTTGTTTAAGAAGAGAGTAGTCTATTTGGGATGATACTAAAGTATGGACCAGAGTTTCAGTATCTTTTATTGAGAGCACGGGACGAGAAATATTACTGAGATGGAAAAAAGCTGATTTTATCAGAGCCTTAATGTGTGATTCGAAAGAAAGGACCGAGTCAAAGGGTACACCTAAGTTACAGACTACTGGTGAAGGTTTTACAGTCACACCAAAGTTAAGAGAGAAGTCAGTGAGATGAGAAACCACAGACTTGGGGCCAACAAATAAAATTTCAGTTTTATCAGCGTTTAGTTTCAGAACATTTCTCGTCATCCATTGTCTGAGGTCTTGGATACAAGACATTAAGGCAGGGGGTGGCAAGTTAGTGGACCTTTCAGTGCTGAGATAGATCTGAGTATCATCAGCATAACAGTGTAAATGAAGTCCATGATGGTGGATAATTAGTGGAGTATTTTAACCAAAACATTTGACATATTCAGTTAAAATATGTGTCCATAATTCAGTTATACTAAACATCTAAACCCTGTTTGTAATGGAGAGGCTACAGCTGGTCAGATGGCAGTTTTTTTTTTTAAGTTGCCTGAGGCTTTGTTGACACATGCCCGTTACCTTGGAGAAATCAATAACATCACAGGTACGTAAACAACGAGCTCTCAAGAATATCGAAACCCTTGCATACACACCACACCTTTCTTAACCACTGCTGTACCTTGGAAACTATCTCCAGCATCTTTTGAGGAATACTTCAGACATCCTGTCCGTCTGACTTTCGTTTCTTTTCTAATCTTAGTCATGCGTGTGTAGAGTAAATTCCGTAGCAGGTGCTTCGGGCACTTAACCCCATCGGTTCACTACAGAGGGAACGGTCATGGACACAAGTTGTCAGGCATTCAATTTTTACATCAGTAGCCTTTGACCTAAAGCTTCATCTGCTTGTCTTTATGTAGCATCACGGTCTGTCAGCTACGTCAGGGTCCATGGCTTGGTTCCTTGCCTGCAAGACTAAACAATAAGCTGATATGTTGTTTATGTTTAATAAAGCGAAGTACGTCCATGTTTGGACATAATTTTGGACGACCTCTGCATCACTGCTTCGAGACATCTGTAGACGTTATACTTTCTTTGAATTGTCATCATTGCTGAGAAATGTATCTGCTTGAGGCTGAGAGGCCTTTTCATCTCCGTGTACTCAGCTCAGCATGGTCGTTCTCCTAGCCTTTTATTGCAAGTTCACAGCAAGGGTGTACTATCTGAACCTGGTGATGTGTTTTAGAATGGTATTGATTATTGCTTATTTAGTTAAGTAAATTACACAATTCTTTAGTTGTAAATAAAAAATAAAATGCGGTGGAAAATCCTGTTTCCTGTGCTTGCTGTGGAAAAGTCAGAGTTCAGCCCTCATTTGTTTTATTTCCACCCATTTAAATACAAGTTATTTATTTTCAGGGAGATATTTTGAAGAACATTTAGGTGGCACGATGGTGTAGTGGTTAGTACGGTGGTGTAGTGGTTAGTACGGTGGTGAAGTGGTTAGTATGGTGGTGTAGTGGTTAGTATGGTGGTGTAGTGGTTAGTACGGTGATGTAGTGGTCAGCACGGTGGTGTAGTGGTTAGTACGGTGGTGTAGTGGTTAGTACGGTGATGTAGTGGTTAGTATGGTGGTGTAGTGTTAGTACGGTGGTGTAGTGGTCAGTATGGTGGTGTAGTGGTCAGTACGGTGGTGTAGTGGTTAGTATGGTGGTGTAGTGGTTAGTATGATGGTGTAGTGGTTAGTACGGTGGTGTAGTGGTTAGTACGGTGGTGTAGTGGTTAGTACGATGGTGTAGTGGTTAGTACGGTGGTGTAGTGGTTAGTATGGTGGTGTAGTGGTTAGTATGGTGGTGTAGTAGTTAGTACGGTGGTGTAGTGGTTAGTATGGTGGTGTAGTGGTTAGTATGGTGGTGTAGTGGTTAGTACGGTGGTGTAGTGGTTAGTATGGTGGTGTAGTGGTTAGTATGGTGGTGTAGTGGTTAGAACGGTGGTGTAGTGGTTAGTACGGTGGTGTAGTGGTTAGTATGGTGGTGTAGTGGTTAGTACGGTGGTGTAGTGGTTAGTACGGTGGTGTAGTGGTTAGTATGGTGGTGTAGTGGTTAGTACGGTGGTGTAGTGGTTAGTACGGTGGTGTAGTGGTTAGTACGGTGGTGTAGTGGTTAGTACGGTGGTGTAGTGGTTAGTATGGTGGTGTAGTGGTTAGTATGGTGGTGTAGAGGTTAGTAAGGTGGTGTAGTGGTTAGTATGGTGGTGTAGTGGTTAGTATGGTGGTGTAGTGGTTAGAACGGTGGTGTAGTGGTTAGTACGGTGGTGTAGTGGTGGTTAGCCTCATAGCAAGACGATCCGGGTTGGATTCCCGGTCCGGGCCGTTCTGTGTGGAGATCTGTGGTCTTCCTCATGTACACTCCTGGAACAACGAACATAGCCATACCCACACCCATACACAAATAGCCCACCTACATGCCTGTTGACTGGATTGTGTTTGGGAGCCAAAGCTTTGAACGCTATGGGGTTACATTCAGATTCTTTGTCTCTACAAATTGTTATTCCAGAAAGTGTGTTAATTTGTATAACCATGCTGACAGGTTCCTTTAGATCTGTTGCGTGAATCAGCCCTGGTCTGAGATGGAGTTGGACCTGCTGTGGAGGAGGCAGCAAGTGGCACTTAAATAACCTCAGTTCTGCGTTTTCTGACTTCTGTTTCCTGAGAGCCCAAAACACTGCAACAAGCACTTCACTTGAACAGCCAACATTTAACCACTGTGCCTTCTTGTACTTGCTTCCTAAAATAAAGCTCCCGGGTGCCCGAGTTCAAGTTGCTCTCATCTTTGACCCAGCCTCAGCTACCATAGCAACCTCTTTTCCAGAGCTAGCAAAACTTGAACAATGGATAGTGGACGCCTCTATTGTAGTAAAGTTCCCTCTCGTGCAGGGGCTATCCTGTAGCTGAGGAGCTCCTGATGGAGATTCCATTAAGCTAACCCCCCAGGGGAGGAAGAAGGGGCGGGGGGACGGGGGGCAGTGATGTAGAGTCTAGCACTAATGAATTATGCTTGGCTGTGGCCGGAGCTTCAGAGGCACTCTCTGCCCCTGTCTGGCACTGCACAGCCCTCTAAAGCCCTGCCAGAACATTCCAGTCTGGCCCGTCACACCAGCGTAACTGTCGGGCAGCTTGGCCGCATGGTTGTGAGGACGTGAGGCGACGTGTAAATCAGATGCCTGTTGGGGCACTGGAGCGGTCGGGACTGCCTGTTGTGAATGGCTGTATTATCATTGGGAGCTAAAACCAGTAATCATAAGTGTTCAGCGATCGTTATCCAGTCAGTCTGTTAATTAAACCTTACTAACTTGGGCTGTTGTCTGTTTCTCCTTGCCCAGGTATAACTCCACTGTACCATTTAACGCTTTCTTCTTTATGGCATCACCAAACAAATCCTGTATTGCATAACGATTGGTAGTGAGCTGAGCTATTGCTGTAACTGACACTAGATTGTTATAGTGTGGTAGGCGACACCTCTGCCCTATATGCTGTAGGCTGGGTTTTAATTCCCAGCTTATGCTTAGTTCACACTATACGATTCAAGCCTGGTTTTCCTGTCGCCTACTGTTTTTTGTAGATCACCGACAAAAACCTCTGCTCTGAGGGAAATCGGCGATCCCTGGGCACTTGCTCAGTCGTGTAGTTTGAACTGCTGAAAGACGCTTGCCGAGCCATCGCCAAACTCAGACCCCCGGCAAACATCTAGCATGTTTAACATCTAGGCAAGTTGGCGACTGTAAGTCAACAGCAGCATCTAGCTACAGCCAATGGGATTGAGACAGAGCCGCGTCACTGTTCACGCAATCTCTCTGCAGCTCGGCGACATTTATGTTTTCATTGATAACCTATTTACCTCCAACTCTCTCTGCAGAACAGACAGTCCCTGCTGGCCCCGTGCCTTTATCTATCTTCTCATCCATATTTGTTCCTTTTTCTTCTGTCATTTGTCAATGCAAATCAGTGCAGTGACAACTTATATTGTTTTTTTGTTGATGTTTGTTTTGGAAATACCTTATGGTCTACGTGTTATTGCTAGTTCTCACAAACGTTTAGTTCTAACGAGAGTTTAGTTTTCATGTCTTTTCTCGTGACAAAAAACTTGTTTTTGGACAGCAGCCAGATGAGTGGGCGATTCTCCAGAGTGAAAATCGTGTAATTCGTGACCCCCATGTCTCTAATTGGTCATGTAGTGTGAAAGCCACAACAACTGAAAGACTCGCTATTACAGCACAACCAGTCATGTAGTGTGAACAGTACAAAGACCTGCCAACGCAACAAGTCATGTAGTGTGAACCAGACATTAGGCGCCATGTGCTATGCCAGTAGGAGTCCTTGGGCAAGACTCCAAACACTGTCTGCTTCTGTAACATGATCAAATTGTAAGTTGCCCTGGATTAGAGTATCTGACAACCGCCACAAACACGAATGATTTGTAGACCTGTTACGTCATTTTGTTTTGAAGTCAATGTTGTTTCAACATCTTTCCAACGTTGTTGTTGACTAATATTTGCCGTTTTTAATTTTGTTGGAGCTTATTAAGGTTTTGGTTTGAGATAGTAAAATGGTGTATGAGTGTATCTTCTGCAGATGCTACGTCTCAAAAGTTTGCAGTCTCATTAAAAGGAGGCTTATGTTTTCCTGTTTTTCTCTTCTTATTACTTTAGTGTATTCTGGAGCTTTCTGTGCATGTAAGCAGCTCAAAGTTCAGCCTAGAAGGAGAAACTTTGTCTCACAGTAACCACTTTTCTCAGCTGCCTTGCTGAAGTTTCAGCCTATTTCTCTGTTACAAGGTGACATCATCTAAGGGACGATACTTGTGTCATTACTGCTTTTCCGTTTAGTTCTCTTTGGCGGTTGACCAATCAGAACACAATGGCTCATCAGATGACAGGCTTAAAAACACAGGAGCTCTAACTGGTGGTTTCAGAGTGAATACAGATGTACAGTATGAGAAAGAGATTGGATATTGATATTGAAGATATTGAAGCATGTAAATCTGTTCTAATAAATCCAAAAATAAAATTAGATACATTGAAAATGAGATGCAATTATTTATTATGCTGTTACCAAAA
Source organism: Megaleporinus macrocephalus (assembly GCA_021613375.1). Lineage (NCBI taxonomy): Eukaryota > Metazoa > Chordata > Actinopteri > Characiformes > Anostomidae > Megaleporinus > Megaleporinus macrocephalus. The sequence goes on along the minus strand of CM038714.1, from coordinate 13,590,079 downwards.
ACCTTGAAATATTTAATATAACACCCTTAAACATATCTGGGTGCCTAGCTTGTAGCATTTCGGCCTACATTGTAGGAAAGAGTACTTCAATCGTTACGTTTTGTCCCAGTTCCCTATCTCTCTGATTTGCCGGTATCGTGGCAGCAGACGCCAAAGATGGTAGAGGACCGCCTAATAAGCCGCAGCTGGGCTTCACCTGAAGTGCATTATTTCAAAACATGATAAACATCAAAACTCTTTGTTTTTAATAGCAGAACAGAAAGCGTGTACATGTAATACTTATGCGTGATCACATTACAGACAAACATCTTTATTTAAGGAAATTAGCAAGCACGGAATCTGCCATGGTTGTTTGTCTCTGCAGTGATGCGTTAGAATAAAAGCCTTGTGTAGGAACTTTTCCCGTCAGCTCAGCGCACAAGAACCTGGGGCTTGTTTTGCATCATCAGTTTTATGTGGGATAAAAAGTTACGATTGAATTAGAATCACACAGTTTAGTGTGACATAAACCACAAAGCATTAATTTACAATCCAAACATAAAACAAACTTGTTCATAAAAATAGTTATGTTTTCAATTGTACTAAGAGACACAGTGAGAAATACTGATATACAGCAATTTAAAAAAAAACGCTAATATCAGATCAAAGTTCAGGTATCTGAATTGGTATGGAAAGAGAAAAACTACGATTGTTGCATTTCGGGATTTCATAATGTGGATATCACGTATACCACATTTACCAAGTTCTTATTTAATTTTAGAGACTACCTAAGCAGTCCAGTCCTGGTAAACACTGAATAAATATCATTGTACTCCCAGAAAACTACATATAAATATAAATATATTTATTAGGGATGCACCGATAACAATTTTTCCTTACCGATACCAATACCGATACCAGCTTTTCAGGTATCTGCTGATACCGAGTACCAATACCGATACCAACTATGACTTAAACGCTTGATATATGGCTATAAATCCTGTTATTTATAGTGTTTCACTTTTTTATATGTTGTATTTGCCTCTTTGTGCTTGCTTTAATGAACTTGCTGTGTTATTTGACATGGTTTCGCTTTAAATGCTTAATTAAATTTGACGTATTGAAGTCTTTGCTGGTCGTGCCACCCCTCGAAATGCTGGCTTTACAAATTTTGCTGCTGCCCGTCTCAACCGAGAAATACTCCCACACAGCGGACATGCTGTTGGCTTCAGTCAAGCACCATTTAGTGGTGCGCATGGTATGGGCGCTCTCTATTGGCGATACCGATACTGTATCGGTATCAGTGCAACGCTAATATTTATTGTGACTCTTAATATTAAGTATTGTGATATTGTATTTTTGCCATGTCTCATGTCACTACAGCTGTGTTTAACTTGTTCTTGAACTAAAAGACAGCAATTCAAGAGTTTTTCCAAAGTACTCTACCATGAGCACTCCCATTCGCCAACGTAACTCATTTCATTCACGGTTTCCAGTCAGGAAAATAGAATGTTATTATTATTGTTATATTTATGATTCTTTTAATATCTTCTTCAAAAGTATGGGTAATGTAGGTCTTTCTGGTCTCATTGGATTGACACAAAGAAATGGCTACTGTCTCCACCTCAGTCCTCACAACTGTATGCACTGCCTCTCCTCTACTGTGGGCTAAAGTTCAGCTCCACTCCTTATTGGCACCCGCTGAGAGGATGTTTGCGAGAGATGGCTGATAGAGCTAAACAAAGGAGGAGTGATGCACTCGAACTCTCACTCTCATGCGTGCAGCCGTCTTAGTGAACCAGAGCCGATAGCCAGTGGGTGGAGCTTAAAGGATGCATTGGGCTTTCGCAAGGCCGAGGGAAAGGGCCAGAGTCGTTACTGAGTGGAGACAAATAGCCAAGATGTTCAGGGATAAAACATTTAGAGCATGCTCTTACACCTCTGTTGATCTGGAAATGCTCGTCTCAGCAGCAACGTGTCCAGAATGTTAAGAAATGCTAGCAGCTGGACTCACTCCTCGAATGCTTTTCTCGAGCAGGAACTGTTGGTTTTTTTTCAAAGTGCAATAAACTCTTTCCTAGAAATATGATTACTAGTCAATGGTCATTTCCTTTGTTTTCTAATAACATGCAGTTTCCAAGGACTACGAACTGTCACGAAAGCATGTGACTCCCTGACCAGATATTTTGAGTATGTGTCTGAGAGTTTATCTCAGAATGATTTGAATAGCCTAATCGATTTGGCCTTCACCTCCTCTTAGCTTGTCTTGGTTGTTGTGAGTGATGTTCAGGGTTCTATTACTACACTGTGTGGTGCAGTATAGTGGAATGCTGTATGCTGAATGTGCTTCAGCTCTTGGGAGAGGTCAGATTAACCAGTCGTGTTCCGATAAAATACAGATAACAATAATAATTTATTACAAGATATGACAGTTAGTAAATGCTTATGAGTATTCTGAAAGGATGTTTTAAAATGAATAAAAATAAATAGTATGTTTTCTTTCTTTATATCCTAGACTGTAACATTCGCAGTACAATAAGAAGTTTACTGCAAGGATCAGTGAATATATATAAATATATATCGTCGCTGTCCAATGAAAAATGTGTATCTACAAAATGGTAACTTTACAGGAGAGGTCAAACACTGTCCCCACTTTCAATGGAATTCAATGAAACCAGAATGTTTTCCTAGCTATTTTGAAGCCTTTCTTTTGGTCCATTTATCATGAATTTTGCCCACAGTGTAAACGACAGCTGCTGCAGTTAATTGATGTAGAAAAATAGAAATCAACAAAAATGAACATGTTTTACAGCGACCATATATTTCTTTGTTCTCGGTTATTCCTCTACCAAAGAAGCAAAGACACCTCTCCTGCATCACTGGTTATATCTAGTGTTAGTGCTATTTCATTCACTCTTTCACGGCAGGCTCTGTTACTCAACTACATCCACAAAAGGTTTCTATTAATTTCTTTTCTCCAGAATTGCGTATACATTTCTGTTCATGCTGCTGTATTGTATTGTAATTTGTTTTGGTTGTGCATTATTCTGATGCACTATGGCAGATTCCACGCTTTTCAATTTCCTTAAATAAAGATGTTTGTCTGTAATGTGATCATGCATAAGTATTATATATACACACTTTCTGTTCTGTTATTAAAAACAAAGGGGTTTGATGTTTATCATGTTTTGGAATAATGTGCTTCAGGTGAAGCTCAGCTGCGACTTATTAGACGGCCCCCTACCATCTTTTGGCGCGGGCTGCCACGATTCCGGCGAAACGGAAAGATAGGGAACTTATTTGCAGGTGGTTCCGGTGTCATTCTGAGTGAATCACTAAATACAATATCCTCCCATTACTCTTTCCTACAGTGTAGACTGAAATACTATAATCTAGACACCAGACAGAAGCTAAGAAGCTTCCTAACATCAAAATTCATGTTTCACCAAAAACATATTTTTGAGAAGTGTGTGCATTTCCAGTTAAATGCAAACTTACATCTGATATTAACTCTGCTGTTTTTATACCCATGCTTAATTTGAATATAGACACTGTGTTCTTACATGTTATATCTGTTTTGTTGTTCTTTCTCTAGACAGTAAAGCCATTGTGGATGGTAACCTGAAGCTGATCCTGGGTATGGTATGGACACTCATCCTGCACTACTCCATCTCCATGCCCGTGTGGGAGGATGAGGATGATGAAGAAGCCAAAAAGGCGACCCCCAAGCAGAGGCTGCTGGGCTGGATCCAGAACAAAGTTCCTGACCTGCCTATTAATAACTTCAGCGAGGACTGGAAGGATGGCAAGGTGCTGGGAGCCTTGGTAGACAGCTGTGCTCCAGGTCAGTGTTGTTTCCTGTTTATTTGTTTGTTTTGTGTTAGCTTGTGTAAAGGAAGTGTTGTGACAGTGTATTCTAGTGGTGGTTCTATAAACTTGAAATGTACAGCTGCCCACCTGTCTATATCAATAATTTAGTAATCCTGAATGAGACTGCAGTTACAGTAGCAACAGCAAACTGCACAGATGATGCATGTTGCAGTTGCAGGAGAACCACACTTGTGATGCTTACACTGAGCTACATTTCTAGTGGTTCATTGGTGTTTTAGTTTTATGTACCTCTGTATATTTTATAATAAAATTATTTATTGGTGTGACGGTGATTATTAGGAAGATCTATGAGACCTGCATGTAAAAACTTGAGAGTGAATGCAAGTCAGTCAAGAGTGTGTGTGTTTCTGTGTGTGTCAGGTTTGTGTCCTGACTGGGAGACATGGGACGCAGAAAAGCCAGTGGAAAATGCTACAGAAGCCATGCAACTGGCTGATGACTGGCTGGGAATTCCACAGGTAAGAACCCCATTTTTAAACTTTACAGTATTGCTGCACTGTTAGACACACTGGTGATTCAGTGGTGGCACATTGCTAGCATTTAAATGCTAACTAGATGCATGATGAAATGTGGGATATACATTTCTTTATCTATTAGATTATGTATAGTCATATTTTCAGGTAAAGTGACTCACCATTTTAAAACATGACATTTGAGTTCTACTAACTGTCACATCGTTATTCTCTGAGTTTATTGGTTGGTTCAAAGTAGAAATCCAATTAATCCCAGTGTCCCAGTTGGGTATTAGCATGGCTGGAGTATTACCATAATCTGACTCCCCAAGTTCATATAGACACATTGACCAGATTACTGATAAAACATGACTTTCTGCAGTTATCAGATTAGGTGCATAGCCCGATTGCTCACAGAACACAGTATCAGTGTTGCAAAGACCAATATTGAGATAGCAGGTTAACGATATATCATGAAGCCCTGTATTTTACTGCTTTTAGCTGTGAAAGAGGTCCCACCTAGTTTACATACTACATGAAGTCCTTGCTGAGTTAAATACCCCTTTATGTGAATTATTCGAAATGAACTTGGTCCTCAGCTAAGGTGGGACCTTATATGTACACTATGACAAGTTAATGTGTTTGCCCAGCATGTGCATTTTGGACTGAGCATCATGTTTGCTTAAGAGGAGGCGGTCAAATTGAATTACTCAATGTCCACACCCAAATCACACCTTTGCAAACAGGAAGGTGTGCAGGACAGTAACTATGGATACACGCCTTTGATTGGACTTGAATCAGTACCCATGTGTTATTTTCTTCTTAATATTTATCAGGAGGGTTAATATTAAAATGCTATATGGAGGATTTTCTTTATATATATATATATATATATATATATATATATATATATATATATATATATATATATATATATATATATATATATATATTTATATATATATATATATATATTAATTCTAAATAGTATTAGTTATTGTCAGTTATGTTTTAAAACAGTGTGTTTGGAAAAATGATCATGTCCATGTGTCTTTTGTTATCCAGTGTAAGTGATGTACAGTTCAAAGAACGTCAGTTGCTACCTGTGTTAATGATGAAATTCGTCCCTCTGTTGTGTGCCTCCAGGTGATCGCGCCTGAAGAGATCATCGACCCCAAAGTGGACGAGCAGTCAGTCATGACGTACCTGTCGCAGTTTCCCAAAGCCAAACTCAAACCTGGAGCCCCCCCTGAAACCCAAACTCAACCCTAAAAAGGCCCGTGCTTATGGCCCAGGTAGACATTTTTAATGTTCTCCCTCGCGTTCCGCAAAGAGCCCTCATACATTGAACTGATGCGTACAGGTATCTGTTCTGGTGCATGTACTTTGTCATTCATCTTTTAGTGCCAGTCGTTCTTAACAGCAACAGCACTGTCTTTCAGCGAGCTTCGTATGTTACTGTGTTATGTAATGTAGCGTTATCCTGGCCTTGTGGGAAGCAGCCTGGTGCAGAGTGATTGCCTTTGATCCTGGACTTGGCACATTGATATAGCTGTTACATACAAGTGCAGTTTATTTGGGCGACAAGAAATGAATAAGATATTCTATATAACACATTTGTGCGTTAGTTTATTTACAGTCTGTTTAGTTTTTTTAAAGAGGCCATTTGAAGACCAGTCACGATCTTCTCTTGCAATGCCATGTATGACTGAGTTGCATGTGAAGGTGCTCAGTTTCAGATTTTGACTGAAGCAGTGAAGCTTCTTGTGCTACTTTCACCACTTTATTTATTTATTTATTTTTAATTGAAAATTTACATCCAGAGGGAATATAGATATTCAGTCTCTTTGTGTTTTGTTGCCTATGGAGCTGCATCTCCAAAAGCCGATCAAACTCAACTGAGATCCGAGCTGTGAGCAAAAGTACCCAAAGTTTAGTTTCTGAATGGAAAAAGTAGTAGTTCTCAGTAGGGGTGTGTTCAATTCTTTTTTTTTCGATTCAAATCAATCTTCATTTGAATAATCCGATATTGATTCGTATAAACCCGAGATCTATCTTTAAAATTAGCATTCCAGACCCCCCCATCAGTTAAGCATGGCTGAAAGCAGATGTCTGGCTACATTTTGGATTCAGAAACCAGGACGGTATATAAACATATAAACACTTATGTTTTTAGTAATGGTAGGTTTAGTGTTCCTTGTACATTTACCACATTAGTTCTCTGAAAATCTCTTTTCATATTCAAACAAAACTTATTATTGTAACTGAAATATCCCTAAATGAATCCATATTGAATTGAATCAAATCGGAAATGGAATTGAATTGGGATACCAAGCCCTAGGTCTCAGTTCTTCTTTTAGTTTTCCAAAAAGGAACACAGTGTCCTAAAGCAGCTTGTTGAAGGATATTCTCCATGTTTTTCAGTCATTTATCGTTTCAGTCATTCATTTTAGTCACTTTTGTTGTGGCTCTTATTACTAAATAGTTTTTATAGTGAAGTTCTATTGAGTGGAGAGGCTTGTGAACATTCTGAAGAGCTTTGTCTTTGTCAGTGCGATGCTAGCAGTGCTATTCTTGGTACGACATAAACTTATCAACTCCGTCCACAAAAATGTCTGTAAGAGTGTTTTAAAGGCCTCAGTGGAATTATTAATGTAGGACTTTCATTTACCTTTTGTGTGCATTTAGAGAGGCTGTTCATCCATCTCGTATAAAGGGATTTCTGTTGGAACAGCAGAGGAGGAAAAAGCTCTGATCACTATGGAGCTTCTTAATGGGTTTCCCTCCGTGTTGTACTTGGACCTGTCCGCTTCTCCACTGTAAACTATTGCAGTGTAAATACGGCGAGGCTCTGAAGGACTTCGAACACGGTTGATAGACGGTCTGCAAACGTCCCTCTCTTACCTGTTGCAATTTTTTTTGTCCGACCCGCAAAACCCAGTAGCTAATGAGTTTAGAAGTCGTCGCCCGTTTTGGCAGCTTGATTCACAGAGCAGCCGTGCCATAACGACCCTCCTTTAATTTTGCCATGGCAGAATGACTGGCTCCTCTGAACTCGGAGAAGTGGTCAGTCCCGGATAGGGCCTGAATGTTTTTGAACGGCTTGGGAGCTGTCTCTGCAGGGCCGTAATTCAGGCTAATTTGCAGCAGTAAATGGACGTTACTCACTTTAATGTTATTTCATTATGCAGTCGTTTTTTGAAAGGACAGCAATTTTAGGAGTTTGTTAAAAATCCGTCATGTTCAAACGCCATGAATTACGAACGGCTACCAGAGGGTTTTAGTTATGTTCTTCATCAGCCCGGTTAAGCATGTTTTCGGCCAAGAACTCATAATAAAGTCGTTTTGTAAGGTCTACTGCAATCATAAGAGGCTCAACCTCCTGAATTCTTTTAAGTAAGCCTCTGTGCTGACTGCTCTTTGTTTTTGGTCTCTGCCCAGCTTACTGCAAAACACTTAATTATGCCGGTAAGGGAGCTGTGTTTGACATGCTGATGTAACGGGTAAACGAAGACCAAAGCTGCCCTGCTGCATTAGCCTGTGGGCATGTCATAACAGTGTGTTGTGTGGTTTTTACCCCTCCCATGCTAATAAATCAAGTCTTTGGAGAAATCTTGTGCATACTTGAGTTGTGGCAAACTTGGTTTAAGACCCAAATCAATTAATGCTAATTTAAGAGTCAGTGTGCAGATTTTCACGTTGTATGTTTATTACCTTTTCTTATTATGGTCCCGCGTATGCCCCACTGTAAATTCATACCCTATTACTGTTTAATACAGCAGATATTTTATGACCCTTGTGACATAAATGACTTCAGTCGTTTACTGTATATTTTTAAACTATAACAACCTTTTACATAAATAATTCTTGAAGGAGGGCAGTGGAAAGACCCTGACTGATACAGTTCAAGAAAATTCCTGCTTATTATCCATAACAATAAGCAGGAATGAATGAATGAATGATTGAATAATTGCATAGGACACTGATTTAATCTGCTGCAGGCTTTTTTTTTTTTAATTACTTGGTAAATGCTTTTAGACACTGAGTCACGATATTCTTTTCTGGGCATATATTGGAAAAGGTTGCATACAAAATTAGACCTTAATTTTAAAAACCTTAAAAACACTGTTTATAAAACATATTGATTGAGAATATTAAGTATGTTTTTACTTTAAGTAGTACTGGACATTTTTTATGTGTATTTTAATTTAGTACTTAACTTTTTGTATGTTGAGTATAGATTTGAAGATATCTTTAGTCTCGGTTGACCTCCTTGTTTTAGGGAACTATATGATAATTGATGCCCTGGTTTTGTTTTTCAGTGACCAATGAATTCCAGACCATCACGATGGACTGTATCTGTTCGGTTATTCTTTTTCTAGGACTTTGTTTCTCATGTCTCTTTGCACGTTGACAGGTATTGAGGCAGTGGGCAACAGAGTGATGCGTCCAGCTGTTTTCACAGTGGATACCTTCAGTGCAGGACAGGGGCAGGTCACTGTCTACATTGAGGACCCAGAGGGTAGAAGAGAGGAGGTGAAGGCTGTGCCAAATGAGGGCAAAAAGACCTACAGTGTGACGTACATTCCTCAAGTCATGGGACCTCACAAGGTACAATTTTGGAAATCTAGATCTTGGGTTTTGGGGGGTGAAGCAGCACTTCACAGTAAACTGCAGAGAGTCAAGCCTGAGCCGAGTTTAATACATAGCTGTTATGCCCGTTCATACAGGTGACCGTGCTGTTTGCTGGACAGCAAATTCCAAAGAGCCCCTTCGAGGTGAGTGTGGACAAGGCTCAGGGAGATCCCACCAAGGTCACTGCCAAAGGCCCTGGCCTGGAGCCCTTGGGCAACATTGCAGGCAAACCCACGTACTTTGACATCTACACAGCAGGTCTGTGGTCCAAAATAAATAAATAAATAAATAAATAAAGCATTTTTTCTATATTGTGTAAGGCTGCAGAAATCTGTTTGGTAGAGGATAATAAAGTTAAATAAGTTGAAGTTAAGAGTATTCATTAAAAAGTTCCTTGGAAAGAATATGAAAAGTGCTGAAATAAACAAGAGAAATTCGTAATGATAACTAAAACATATAAAACCCTCTCTCTCTAGTCTTTAAGTGTGTACCAAGTTTAACTTCAAGTGAAGATGCATGGCAGAAAGAGGCCTCCCCACTTTCTTTGTAATTTACTGCAGTTACATGATAAAACAGACATACGGTGGGGGGAGGGGGTGTACAATGAAGTAATGCACTCCCAAGAGAAAGCAGACTTCCTCTATTACCAGAAAAGACCATGATTCATCCCTTCCTTCAACTCTCTTTATACACGTGTGTGTTAAACAGGAGCTGGAGTAGGTGATGTGACTGCCGTGATTAAGGACCCCCAGGGCAACAAGAACACAGTTGAAGCCATTATGGAGGACAAGGGTGACAGCGTCTTCCGTTGCACCTACAAACCCGTTCAAGCTGGTCCCCACACCATCAACGTCACGTTCGGCGGCATCGCCATCCCCAAGAGCCCCTACACTGTCACCGTTGGCCCAGGTACCCCATCCAAAGGTCTTTGTAGGGCTTGGAATGACCAACTAGCCCACAAAACATGTATTACAGTTTGATATTGTGATGCAACATGTATCTGTCCTGCTGAAAGTGTGCTAAGCTACAAGATGAGAAGCTTTTGAAGCTTTGTGAGATTGACTGACCTTTCATAGCTACTGCTGTATATGGCCATTAAATAGCTACTGCATCCTCATTGGTCTGTAACAGTAAGTATTGATAAACAGCTAAATATATTAACTATACAAAATATTGATGTAAAATATAAAAAATAGAATCAGTTGAAGTATCTGCAGAGCTCCAGGGTGGTGTTAGAAATTTGGCCTTCAGGAGTCAGATTCAGGAGTCAGAAGACCTTCAGCGTTGACTCACACGGGAATCTGAGCACAGCTGTTAGCCGTCGGACAGCAGTCTTAATCACGTGCATGCAGAATCTAACATGGGCACAGCTTAGGTCATCAGTCTGTTGCTGGTCCAGTCTAGTCCATCTCTGAGTCAGACTAACTCGGTCTAGTCCAGCCTGACATGGTTTTAAGTAGAAGAGGGCCAAAAAGGGTTAAATGGGGAGGGACTGAATGTGGAGGAAGACAAGGAGTTTAAGGAAGGGGTAAGGGGGATGAAGATGAGACCAAATGGAGGTAAAGTGTAGATGGGTGGGCAGGAGACAAAAGAGGGGGGGGTGATCAACTCTTTGCAGAGAGAGGGTAGGATGGTTTAGGTCATCCACAAAGGCCATTGTGGAAAGACTCCAGAACCACAAGGTTAACAAAGTGCATATGATGAGAATGATTTCTCTCAGTGGTCAGTTTCTCTTTTAATCATCTTTCTAGCTGCTGTACAAAAGAACAAGATGAATAGTGGAGATGTTTCACCAGGGGGTGGGAGGGGGGTGTATGGATGTACAAGTTTTATACACGCCTTGCATATTTCCAATTGAAACATATTTAAAACCTTGGAGTCTTCTCTATAGTATGTTATGATGGAGTAAATATAAGCGAACAGCAGATGTGAAAGTTATGGTAGCCACTGTCAGCCAGCCAAACTGTTTTTCAGCAGGATCATGCATATCCACACTGGATTTGAGTTTGGGCTTTGTTTTCACTTCCTCTTCTGTTTAACGCTCATGGATTACTGAAAGTTGTTTATGATCACCTCAGTTTACATGTGCTTGTTCAGATTACCAGCCCAAATCAGATTTTTGCCGTATCCAGATTCAGATAGATTTTTGATGGTCTGCACAGCAGAAACACTTATGAAATCTGTTTTTGCAAATCAGATCCAAACCACATGTGAGGCTGTTTTGAGATGCGTTTACGATCTGACTTGTACAGACGCGGCTTAGCCTGGATGCTCACATCAAAGTTTCTTTTGTGTCACTCGCAACGTGACACACAAAGACAATGTCAAATCCAGAATGCCAGAAGTGTTCGGATTTAAGAAGAGTGCCAAAGAGTTGTGCTTATGCCAGAGAGTTTCTACTCAAACACTGTAGAAGAGGACAGCTGTCTGCGAACAGCGACTTAAAAGAGAGATTGTTTGGTAGGCAATGTGAGGCAGTTCTGTCTTTCCTGGCTGTAATCCTTATCACCAACATAAATATGTAGTTACTGGCACTTCTGCTGTTTTTCACAGGAACCGTGCAGATAGTTGGGTGATGTATGATCAAGTTCTGTCTGATCACTTGCAGATAACAACTCAAGTGTCTCAAAAGATCAGATTTGAAAAACAAGTCCAATTTGCCTTTGTACATAGGCTTCAGAAGTCAGTCTCTGTTACAGTGGCCAAAAGCACCCTGTCCATATGAGTGAAGGGGAGCCGTTCTAAAACATGCTTTGCTTGAAGAGTTGGAAAGAGAGTATTTACTATTATAAATAGTATTATAATATTAAAATTAAAACGTTTTCTCACTTCTTTTAGGTTATTATTTAAAAAAAAATCTCAACTCTGTTAATTTCTGTGGTACTCTCAGCATTGCTAGAGGCTTGTTTGAGGGTTGTGGACAAGTCACTCCACCATAGAGACTGGTTGTAAAGTCTGGTAAACTCGAATGCTGGCAAACTGGCTTAAAAGCTTGTAAAACACTAAATTCCTTCTATCTGAGGTAGCTTTTCCAAATCAGGTACCGTGCAGCAGTTGGGCCCTAAATGAAACCTAATTGAACTGATTTTCCTTAATAAAAAGTAGCGCATTATCAGAATGGAAATTAACAAGGCTGTTTTTTACAATCACATTGAACGGGCTGTCCATAACCAAACAGTGGAGGCATTGTTGAATCTGCCGAATTGGATGGAGTGATTATTCCCATTACTTGACTACCCACATTAGATCTGGCCTACAGGCTTCTGACCTCAAGATGAAGTCAGTACATGCAGCCAGGGGACGTCAGTTTTTTTTTTTGTTTGTTTTTTTTTGTTTTTTTGGCAGGACCGCCCATGTTCCTGTTTTTGAACTTTTGCACACTTGCTCCAGTAACTTTGCCCCACAACCCTACAGTTGCCCATATCACTGGACCGCCTCAAGAACGGTGGTGAAGCATGCATGAATATGTTGTGCTTCCACAGAGGTGGTTTAATCACTCCCCTCCTCCACATTCCTTGGATGTGTTTGTGTGTGAGGGTTTTTTTTGCGGTGGCATGTTTTGGTTAGTATGACCTCAAGAACCAAAATGTACGAGCTAATGAATGAGGAGGCAATGCAGTGAGCCAGCGTAATTGTTTACCATATTTCATTCCTTCTTGCTTTATTAGAGGAGACCGTATTCCTGGAAACGTGCACGGCAGCAAGCGACAGGCATCGCAATTCATGTGGAGGATGCCAGCAGCCTGTTATGCCTTAAATAATAGAACATAATTCTGAAATATGTTCTTTATGCAACATTGCTGCTCTGGAGCTTGCTTGAAAGATCTGTGTCTCTTCTATTTTCGTGTCGCTGAGTATAATGTTGATAGGGTATATTTAAGTCTTGGTGTTCGTCTTTGATGGACTGTTCTGTAGCAGTCTGTGGGCTCGGAGTGAATGGAGTCCTGTCTGCTGAAAGGCAGATGGCAGTCGGACATTGCCGGGTCCGGCTCCACCCTGCCTGCGGCCTTGGCATCTCTTCTTCTGGTCTAATGAGAGAGCTGTGGGAGAGACTACCTCATAGCAGAGGAACTCTTCTCATCCCGGCGGCCTGTTACCCTGCATGTGGCACTGGCTCGGGCTCCCGGATGGCTAAGCTCTATGTAACTCTTGCGACACTGAGGATGAGTTAATAGTGTTTGTGTGTGTAGTGTGTGGGTTGATGTATGCGAGGAGCTAGTGCTATGTAATAGTGTTTTCATACTGTGTTGCTATAGAGTGCCTAGCTGGGAGGTCTCATGGTTTGCATGTGATGGTGACGGTGGTTGTTTGTCTTTGCTGCAGTGTCAGGGTCATGAATGTAAATCTCCCAGGTTTCAATGTGATCAGGTATTATTTGCAGAGGGTTAACTACTTAAGAGAAAACAGTCTGCATACTTGCATAACATGCAACCACAGCACATTTTTGATCATGTGAACATGTTCAATCACCCGCCTCTCCACTAGATACAGTACGCATTGTGATGCAGCAATCACGATTAAGTATATTGTGATATATTGCGATACTGAAAGCAAAGTGATATATTGAGATTTTTCAGATCTTCCTATTAAAACACATCACTATATGAACAGGTTTATCAATGCTTACAATAGCATTGCGCCCTTGTACTGCTTGTTAATGTTGGAGTGGAGCTGAAAATGGATTACAACACTGCCATCTAATGGTCAGAGGTTTAAACACAACACACAATGTTTCACTGTCTGCCAGGAATCTGTGCATTGATACTGTGTTTCTAAGAATTCATACAGTATTACAAAACATAATATCCAGATATTCGATATTTTGATATTTTCCTACACCCAACTCTCCACTGTCTTGTTTTACACACTGATGGCGCTCAAATCACAGGCACATTGATGATTATTATTGATCTGTTTCTGCATCAAAGCGATAAGGTGAGGGTGACCGTGTACACGTGTCTTTCAGCATCCACACCTGGAGCCTGCCGAGCTACAGGGAGAGGCCTGCAGCCCAGAGGAGTGAGGGTCCGTCAGGTTGCTGACTTCAAAGTGGACACCCGCAATGCAGGAAGCGGTGACCTAAAGGTCGCAGTCAAGAGTCCCAGTAAGTTACTCATCCCTCTCTAACTCCACTAAGTCCTTTAGGTTTGTTTTCTCTGTTCTTTTTTTGCTTCCAAGCCCTCGTCCTAAATCTTTTTCAAGGCACAGTTGACAGCTTTGTTTTCCCTTTTATGTCAAATGTAGAAAAGCTTATGTTATATCTATGTTTTGCATTTTAAGCTTTGCTTTGGAGCCATAAACTTACACACGCCATAACTTATTTAAAAACAAAGTATAAGCGTTTGGCGTATGTAGGCTTTGGCCATGGTACTGTTTTTAGGGGTAGCATTACTAAAGCCAAGCATACAAGCCTTTAGAGCTCAGCTAGCCTCTTAAAATGGGCGACATTTGGACAAAGCTTTAAGGTTTAAGGGTTTTCTTAATAATAGGCCAAGAGTGTGAGTTCACAGTGTGGCCTAGAATGTGGAGCAGGGTGCTTGGTGGTGCCGCTCTCGCAGTAAAACAAACCAGGGTGGAGGTTCCCCAGGCACCACCAGGCTCTGGTGCCCAGATGGCATTCTTCTAGCTTAGTCAGCAGGCTTCATTCCAGGACCTTCTGACTGTGATTAATAGGCTGCGTCATGGACCCTAGCAGAGGGTAGACAGGCTGAAACTATATATCAGGTGCTTTGTGCCAAGATTATGACTTTTTTCTAAGTGTAGTTATAATGTACGATATCTCAGAGTAGGTGTCTAGACTGAGTACAAACTATAAGTCCCTGTTTGAAGGAATATACAATTTGAGCAATCTGAAATACAATCTATAGGTTGCAGGGGTCTCCAGTGGTATCCGCAAAGGACTAGAAAGGTTGGATGCTTTCGTTCTCATCAAGCAGATGTACACCTGGTTCCCACTTGTTTAATCAGTTGTTCTAAGTCTTCGAACAGCTGGATAGTTTAAGTAGGTGCACTCCTGCTTGTTTGTAATTGTTGAAGACCTGCATTCACACAGACCCTCTGCAGATTGGTAACTGCTGGACTATGTAAACACTTTCTAAACATGCCTTTCACTCCCTAGTCCATTTAGTAATTACATGGAAACTAGCTGCCAAAGCAGTGTGTTTTAAATTTGTCAAGACTGTGACATCACAGCCACTAACACCATCTCCGCGTGACCCCTGGCTAAGCCGACAGCAGTTTAGTTGCTGAAACACATTGAAGTGATGAGTGTTGTTGCTATAGACAAACTGTGTCATACGAAGTAGAAGAATTGGGGTAAAAGGGTTCCGCTGTTGTAAAATATCCACAGATGCGGAGATAAAAATAGGCCGTTTCTTTTCCCTGGACTAGCTCTGGGTGGGTAGGTGCTTCACAGTTTTCCACAGACAGTGTTTCCATGTGTTTCTCTCTTGTAGAAGGGCTTGATGAGCCAGTGAAACTGAAGGAAGCCATGGATGGCGTGTATGCTTATGAGTACTACCCTAATGGACAGGGCAAGTACACAGTGACAATTACGTGGGGTGGCCAGCACATTCCCAAGAGGTGAGTTTCCTTGTCCTGGGCTCTGGGTTATTCTTATACGATATTTAATTAGTGACTGACAGAATATGGTCCTTTTGGAAATCCGTTTGAAACTAAAGAAGTTGCTGCCAGATTTTTGTTTGCTTCAATATTTAAGTCAAGGTGATTTGTGGAATCCCTCTTCTCAGAATCTCCAGTCAATCAGTCCCAAATACTATATTATTATGCCCCATCAGGGTTATGTAGGATTCGAAGTTTGGTGGTGTTATAAATGTAGACAGTTTTGGTATGGAGAATTTGTAATGCTGGTAAAATATTTGAATAATGCTGAAATACTTAATGTTGCGGGGCCTAACCGATATTAAATATTTGTAGTGGATGATGATTTTAAGGGGCTAGAAATTTTGATGAGTTATAATTTAATGTTTATATTTAAAAGTCATTATACTCAATAGTTTTAGTTAAAAGTGCTTTACTGACTGATAGCAGTTCTCAGTTATCTCACCTAATATATTTATATATATTTTTTTTTTTATTATTTTATTTGTATTTTTTGTTTTGCCGCTCACTTCATTCAGATTGAATTAGTCTCTACAGGTATGTGTGAGAGAGCTGTTATTATTTTTATAGAGAATACTGCAAAGAAGGAAGTGCTAACCATAAAGATGTTAGTGCGTTGTCTACTGCACCAGTATACAAGGCTTAATCAGTACAATGCATTTAGTAGGTTAGTTGAACTCATTCCTCCACACACAGTCTATGCCTCCAAGTATTTTGACAGCCACCTAAGTATATCCCATCCCATTTGAACAATTACCAGTGTTTTGGTTTTATTGTAAATAGAAAATATTAAATAGAATAAATAGAAAAAGTTTAGTTTATGAATAAATAGCTACACACAGTGTCATTGCTGCAAAGCCTCACTCCTTTTCCCCACAGCCATTATATTATCTGCATAATAACCTCCACTTTAGCCACAGCCATGGGGTGGTTTACATCTAAAAGCGTGGCACTCTCACCTCCATGGTGCTTCCTCCAGGTTTGTTTCCAGACCAGTGGGGGAAACCGTGGCTGTGTAGATTCCAATCACTGGGTCTATAGCATTCTTATGCTGGTAGCTATAGAAGAGGAGGAGCGTGGCATTACATCACCCGTTCTTGTGTGCGGGCGTGCGTGCATTTGCACGCAAGCTGACGTGTGTTTGTCTGGGTCAGGGTCTTGGGGGAGTCTAGAGTAACAGTGCCACACAGAACTACCACATACAAAGGGCTGCGTGTGTTCGTTTGCCTGTATTTCCTATGGCACTGGTGAGCAGGCCTAATAAATGTGAACCATCAGGGGCATATGGTTTAATTTTACTGCATGGAAATGCTTGTTCCCTGTTGAAGGTTTATTAGTTGTGTTTTCCCAACAGTCGTAGTGTCTTTTAGTGTAAGGTTGGCGTGGTGACGTACTCGTTTTTCACATTTTGGCCTCCTGTAACAAGAATCTTAACCCTTGGGGGCCAAACGCACCAACCTGAGAAAGAAGAACGAGCATCAAACGAGGGCATATGATGATCACTTTCCTTCAGCTCGCAAAATTTGCCCTCAAGTGCAGTAGCCGAGTCAGTGTAGCAAAAGCTGTTTAAGATCATTTGTTGTTGTTCATTTGTTATGAAGTGGAATCAGTAGCTGATTTATTGAAGCTGTGTAAAAAAATTTTTTTTTTTTAGGTTTTTGTTTTGATAGCTATCATATCCATTTGGCGGAAGCTTCAGAGATGCTTATTTTTAACAATATTGAAAATGTAACAATATTATTCTCATTAAAAAATAGTGTGCATTTGGAGTTTCGCTTGTTTTGTTGATTAGAGTTCTACAGTTGGCCCAAGACGTGACCACATCTGAAGACTCAAGGGGGCTAAAGCAAGTTTTAAATGTAGTTTGTTGTAAATGTTCTAATTTTTAATCGTTAATTCTGGTAACTCTGTCGGAAGTTTTTTTATTGAAAGCAAGGGTTCGGAATATTGTTATCTGAATGGGTTGGTTGTTCCTGCCCTTTCTTGTGGAAAGAAAAACAGTCCTCTGGTTTTTGCCATGTTTTATAATTAATCAGCGCTGTAACAAATGGAGAAAAGTTAATTGGCTTCTATCGAGCAGCAAGATTTTCCATGTCTTCATGAGAATTAAAATTTATGACCTTAAGTGATGGGACTTTAGAGGAAGGAAGTATGTGTGCAGCCCAAGGCAGTAGCCTGGTATTTACACACAGATCCAGGGGCTCTGTTATTGCCCTGATCTGGTGTCTGGTGACCTCATGCATGGCTGCACTCTCAGGCCAGCGCCTGGGGCTTTAACTGGTGCTGCACAGGAACACGCTGAAATGCTTGACTGAGAGAACGTAAGAGGGGGGCCGTATTCATACAATCACTCACTGTCTGCCTGGAACAAGCTCACCTATTCCATTCTCCATTGCTGCGTTAAACATTCATCCTGTTGATGATGCATTTGAGACAAACAGCTCCTCTATGCTTCTGCTTTTTCACTGCCATGCATTTGATAATGCAGTGGTATCATATGTGCTTCTCAAATGTCCTGACAGTCAGTAGTCTAGCGCCTGCACACTGTATTGCACGTGTACAGTAAGTGTACAGAATGCATCAGTGGTGTTTATTATTAATGACACTTTACCATGTGGTATTGGAATTACAGCCAGTAATTATTTTATATATTAATGATCTGCTTTAAGTTTTACAAGCCAACAAGTAAAATGATACTTATTGGTAAATACATCGGTCACAACAAGATGCTTATCAGTTATTGTTATCTGGCCTCCAGTGGTCCAGTGATCTCTCTGGGTGGGATTAACAACAATTTTTATTTAATAAAATCGTCATGCTCGTGGTATTTATGTTTGACTCTGGATTCTTTGTGGTCAGTCCCTTCGAGGTTCTGGTTGGCCCTGAAGCAGGACAGCAGAAGATCCGAGCATGGGGCCCAGGTTTGGAGGGTGGCATCGTGGGCAAATCTGCTGACTTTGTGGCCGAGTCTGTTGGCTCAGACGTGGGAGTGCTTGGTGAGTTCACTTTAGTTAAAATTATTTGAAACTTTTAACAGCAGTGTAAAAGCACATCCAGCTAATGAGCATCGCTGAGGGAGGCATGGTGGAACAAGTGGAAAATCCAATGAGAAGAAGCAAGACACAAAAGGGAAACTTCATAACAGCATGAGGAAAAACCAGTGAAGGGAACCAAGACTTAAAAAGTAAAACCTCCTTAAAAGCATGAGAAGGAACCACTTGGAAGAACCAAGTAGAAACTCCTTAAAAGCATGTGGAGGAACCACTTGAAGGAACCAACGAGAAACTCCTTAAAAACATGAGGAGGAACCACTTGGAAGAACCAAGTAGAAACTCCTTAAAAGCATGTGGAGGAACCACTTGAAGGAACCAACGAGAAACTCCTTAAAAACATGAGGAGGAACCACTTGGGAGGAACCAAGTAGAAACTCAGTGAAAGCATGAGGAGAAAACATTTGGAGGAACCAAGTAGAAACTCAGTAACAGCATGAGGAGGACACACTTGAAGATGAACCAAATAAAAAGAAGAAGTTTCCTAAATGCATGAGGAAGAAGCACTGAGAGGAATCATGACCCAAAAAGTGATTCAATATCAAAAATAGTCTATGAACTCTAGTCTGGGCCTCTGTTGCTCCAAACTGTCAGAAGCGTGTGTGGTAAAGACATTAACAGTCTGCCTTTTGAGTGACCCCTACATCACCATTAAGCAAACTACTATGCAAACTGCTGGCTCTCCAGATGTGAGTTAACTTGTTATAAAACATGCTTTTTTGCATTTTGTTCAGGCTTCGCCATTGAGGGCCCATCACAGGCCCGGATCGAGTGTGAGGATCAGAACGATGGCTCCTGTGATGTGAAGTATTGGCCCACAGAGCCTGGAGAGTATGCCGTCCATGTGATGTGTGATGACGAAGATATCGAAGACAGCCCCTTCATGGCCTACATCGTCCCAGACAACAAATCCAGCAACCCCAACCAGGTACCACCCCCACAGCGGCGCTCAAGCCGGAAGCAAATCTTATTTGGAAAATGATCTTCTTAACCCAAATACGTGTTTGCGCTGGTGTTTGATTTGTGGCCAAAGCACTGCTTTGAAATAGTCCAAGTAATATCTGTAACTGGTTCAGGTTAAAGCCTATGGACCAGGCTTGGAGAAAACTGGCTGCATTATCAATAAGCCTGCCGAGTTCATAGTTGAAGCCAAGGATGCAGGAAAAGGTCCCCTGAAAATCATTGCGCAGGTGAGTCCATTCAAATCCGTTTAAGGGGGGTTTCCTTGTCTGGGCTCTGCTCTCTAAGCCACAGAATTATCCTCATAAGCCCTGTAACTGCTAACATTCCTAAAGACTATGATTTTTGGAATCCTTTTAAAACCAATTTGAAAATCCCCTGCTGGGCTCTTATTTGCCACCGTGTTTAAGTTAAGTCTAGGTGATTTGTTGAATCCCGTTTCTCAGAACCTCCAGTCAGTCAGTTCCAAACGCTGTATTTTGTGGTCTCGTCATTTAAGAAGGATTTGAGGTTTTCTGGTGGTATAAACCTGGACTCTTTTGTATGAAGACATTTTCATTTGCATGCAAAACTGAAGTTTACTACAGTTGTTTTACAGAGATACAAACATTTGTAAGCTGAATAAGAAAAACAGTTTTGATTAAATTGGTTTAAATATGCAGGTTACCAGTATTAGAAGTCATCTATTCAATGGTGGTACTAAATTGTTAGTACTAACTAACAGTTAGTAGGTAAAGTAGATTTGTAAAGAATGATGAGCTGTAGAATATATATATATATATATATAATCTAGTGAGTGAGTAAGTAGGCTGTCTAGGTAGCAGCTGTTTAAGTAGCAGTGTTCTCTCCTCATCTCTCCTCATAAAACAGATTACTGAGACACTCTAGTTCCCGCCCACTGCAGCACGAGACCGGTGGTTTAGCTGGTTGCTAAGCTACCGACCACCATCCGAAACAATAGCCCGAGGCTTTAAAATCCGCTAGCATAAATGCTAATGGCTCGAGTATAAAACTGTAAAATGGTGAAGGACTCGTTACAGAGTTTATAATAAAATACTGTTCTGTGTGATTATATGACCAGAAACACATTGAAACTCCAGAGAGAATCAAAATAACTTTTTAAAAACCACTTCACTGCTCGTAGATTTGCCTGCATTGCATCATGGGATTGTCTTAGCGGCTGAGGAAGCGTTCCTTAAAATCAGGTTAAATAAGGTGCCTTAGTAGACAGCATGGGTGCGTCGCCTACTAGTCAGTAGGTGAAATCAGTAGGCGAGCGTGGCTAGTATGTCCGAATACCTAGGAGGCATCGAGTAGTAGGTGAACGGTACCCAGATCACCTACTGAATCAGCAGACATTTTTATGTAGACGAACACAGCACACTGTGCTATCCCATGATTCACCTGGAGCCGCGGATGAATTTAAAGAGGAGCAAAAAAATGACGACGCAGCTACAGCTAGTGAACTGCCATATTCAGACAAAAACGGAGGTCCGTGTCGCAAAAGTATCTAAATCTGTCAGTAAACGGGGCTTTTAAATGAATATCAGGATTTTTACGGTGGTGGTCTGACATCTTGCATCACAGGACGCTGGTAATATGGTGGACGTAGTATGTCTGAGCTTGTGTGTCTACTAAAACTCTCCTACTACTGAAATTACCTACTGCTTAAGCAGTATGTACTGACTCTAATCTAGTACCTACTGACTAATAGGTGATTTTGGACGCATCCCATGTTTAAGGTCTCTAAGAATTGGGACAGCCTACATGACAGGGGCGTGCATACTATGAGGTAAAATGCTGTAGGCAGCTCCCTGTGTTTTGAGACAGACCCTATATAATCAGCCCTATCCAAAGGATAAACATGCATCTGCATTATGTATATTTTTATTTTTCCACATCATTTGAACACGCCAGTTGCCATTTGCAGTATATGAATATTTAATTATAAATGAACCAATAGAAATGCTCTAAAATAGCTCAGAATAAATTAGGCTTCTATTTTCCTTGCATTGAAAGGAAAGACCTTTGACAGCTTTTTTCCCTTGTTAAGTGTTTTTATATATTTTTTAGATATTTGGTTTTAGAAACTGGCCCTAGGGTGTGATGCACCAGAAATATATTGTTGCTGTGTGAAGGAAAACTTTACTTCATTCACCTGTTTCTTGTTTTTTTTTTGTTCATATGTTAGAACTCTGATGGTGAGCCCATAGACGTGAAAGTGAGAAATAAAGGGGAGAACGTGTACGCCTGCTCCTACACCCCCACCTCAGCCGTCAAACATACGGTGGCGGTGACCTGGGGAGGGGTCAGCGTTCCCAACAGCCCTTTCAGGGTAAGCCCATCTGACCCACAAAACGCCATAGTACCCACTAACACCTCAACGACTAACCTGTCAACCGAGCTCGTTCAGTTAACGGAGTCTAAAGTGTCAGAAGTGAAGGCCAGCCCTGTCGGCTCTGAGGCAGACGCCCCAGCTCCGAAGCGCAAACCCATCATTATCATTACCACCTACACTGAGGAGTGTCGCTCCTATTCACTCAAGTAATCTGCTGCATGCAGGAGGAATTGCACTCATTTGTTTTTCACTCTTTCTTGCTTTTTTAACAATGTTTTGTACGCGTAAAGAACAACACTGAATTTAATATTTAATCATGATTGAAGGTCTACACTAATATAAGAAATCTTGTCTTTGTTTTTTTAACCTAATGTTTTTAATGAACTAATGTAATTAACAAGAATGATTGTGTATTAATGTACCGTAATTTACAAATCTGTCCGGTCACATTTTATTTTGATGGTCTGATCATTTCATTTAACTTAGTTCAGCTCATTGTAATTACTAAAGCAATCAAAACTGTTAGTCAGGATGGGACTAGGACTATGTTGAATAGATATGAAGTTGAACTGTTTATAATGGGACTGTCAAAATAAAGTGTTTCCATGTCTTTCTATTCATCTTTAACCTGTTTTATATCTTCTTTCAAGTTTTATTTTTATTTAAATTATGCCTGTTGCTGTCTTTTACAAGTAAGCATTTCACTATCCATCACATTTCTTTTAATCAGTCTTTATTAATGATGTCTTTTGTTTTTCTTGTAATGGGATTGCACCCAACAAAGCTGAAATTGTGCTCATGAACTTTATCAGCAGTACATTTCCAGGTTGTGCCATCTCTTCGCCTGACTGCCCTTTTTCACTTGACTGACAAGTCTGCTTACATTTCATAAACGTTGGAGAGTCTCTGTCGTACTAACATCAATCAGTAGGACTCTGACTCTGAACTGGGAAAGCTGGAGGTTTGGATCACACTGAGCACATTTTGTAATTCAGAAGGATGGACCTGTTCAGACACTGTCAACTGCTTTATTCACTGTAAATGAAATGTTTTAGACATTTTAAATAAATTTCAAACCAAGACCTGTTTTAATAGTGTATCTCATTGTTATTAATGTGTGTGTGCGCGCTGGGAAGCAGTTGTGTCCTCTATTGGAATTTGTGATCGAGTCTGATTATATTATATGTATGTATGTGCTTCTGTTTGTTTGTTGTTGGTTAAAGGAGCAATAGGGAGCCAGTCAGGTGGTCTAATAAAAAACAGATATAAACACTACTTGGTGTTATTATATAGGCTAATAAAGTAAAGGCTTGGGCTGCTGTACGGGTTTCCTTTCTACAGTGTTCACACTGCAGTTGAAGAACATATCCTGTCTCTGTTTCCAAGACACAGTTATGGTCATGAACAAGACGAAGTAGGAACACGCAACTTATTGCTCCTTTATATATTTCTACACAAATTCTATGCTGAGTTACTGCAAGACATTGTAAACTTGTATTTGCTAAACTTTGTTGAGAGCTTGTTGCTGCTACTCACCATAATTTTGCATTCACTGAATATTTCTGGGAACTTGTTTCTTGCTTAAATCAGTAACTTTAACACGGTTTCTGCTGTAGGTGCAAGTTGGAAAGGGAAGCCACCCTCACAAAGTGAAAGTGTTTGGTCCCGGAGTGGAGAGGACTGGTCTAAAGGCTCATGAGCCCACACACTTCACAGTGGATTGCACAGAGGCTGGAGAAGGTAATGCATTTAAAGAAACACACACACACAAACACACACATCTATAGGCATGGTGTGTTAGAAAACATTTGTAGTTTCATATGTAAATAGCACGCTACCTGTAATTCCTTATTGTTGTTGGCTGCTGTAGGTGACGTCAGCGTTGGTATCAAATGTGATGCCAATGTCATCAGCGACAAGGAAGAGGACGTCGACTTTGACATCATTCCGAACGCAAACGACACAATCACTGTTAAATACGTCCCACCAGGGCCTGGACGTCTCACCATCAAGGTCCTCTTCACAGATCAAGTGAGTGCAGACAACAGTGAGCGCTTTGTTATTGAACCTCTTTACAGGGTTCACAGGGAGCTTCTACTGGCATTAATTAGTGTTAATTATAATTAAAAAAAAATAATTCAAATAAAATGTAAATAAAATCAACTGAACACAATTTTTGTATAATATATATATATATGTAAGTATATGTGTGTGTATATGTATGTTATATTATTTATTTATTTTTTATGTATGTTCCTATACGTTTTTTTTTCTCTATAAACAGTTGAGATTGTTTTCTAATATTTCAGATGTACTTTTTTATTTGTTTATTTATTTTTGTGTCTATGTAGGAAATTCCCATCAGTCCGTTCCGTGTCAAAGTGGAACCTTCTCATGATGCGTCTAAAGTCAAAGCAGATGGACCAGGACTCGCTCGAGCAGGTTCGCTCTCCTTTTTTGTTTTGTTTGTTTTGTTTTTTTTTTACTCTGATGTAAAGTCACTGTAATATCATTACATGTTACATGATCAAGGTTGTGTTTGGATTTTAATCTTCTACCTTCTGTCCTGTCTCTGCAGGTGTGGAAAGTGGAAAACCCACTCATTTCACTGTTCAGACTAAAGGAGCAGGCAAGGCTCCGCTGGACGTGCAGTTCTCTGGCCCAAACAAAGGACAGCCTGTCCAAGACTTTGAAATCATTGACAACTATGACTATTCCTACACTGTCAAGTACACTCCAGTCCAACAGGTGTTGTCCCCCACCCTAATAAAAGTATCTCAGCTATTATACTGGCAGCTGTAGAGCATAAATGAAGCTGTTTCATTCTAAACTCTTGTAACTGTTTATACGAGAAATGCTGTTTTGCTATATCAGATTCCCTGATTTCTGTTGCTTCAGGGTGAAATGGTGATAACAGTAACATTCGGAGGTGACCCAATCTCAAAAAGCCCCTTTGCTGTGGGAGTGGCAGCCCCGCTGGACCTCAGCAAGGTCCAAGTCAACGGCTTGGAAAGCAGTGAGTTCTCTCTCGCTCCCTCTTCTTCCACACACGCACATGGCTTTGCGTTGCTCAGTGAATCATTTATAGCGCGTTCTCCTGCCAGCACGCTGTGTGTTTTTACAGCAAGCCATGTGCTCTGATCTATAACTTTCACCGCACGGTTGTTGACGACATACTAAAGAGCGCTGTAAAGCCTTTTTCTTTTACGTTACATCGGCAGAGTTTTATTAGCACGCGTGTTTCTGGTTTGTGGAGAGCGTTTACAGAACTCTAAATAAACTCGCCCTTTAAAAACCGGCCGCGCTGCAGAATAATGAATTTCTGTAATATCCCTTGTGATACTTCAGCCAGAAATCCAATTCGCACAATCTAATTTTCGCTTTGTTTCAAACCTAGTTTGTCCAGCCAAGACATGGTCTGTGTCCAATGTTTGCTACTTTTGTGCACTGAAGCTTCTAAACCTGCATTTCAGGAGTGGAAGTGGGCCAAGATCAGGAGTTCGCAGTCGGCACTAAGGGAGCAGGTGGTCAGGGTAAGCTGGAAGCCCGCATCACCAGTCCATCAGGCAAATCTGTGCCCTGTGTAGTGGAGCCCCAGCTTGGTAAAGGGGCCAGCTTGGTGAAATACATCCCTAAAGAAGAAGGCGTCTACACTGTAGATGTCCTTTACGATGGAAACCCAGTGCCAGGGAGCCCCTTCCCAGTGGACGCCATGCTGCCCCCAGATCCAAGCAAGGTTTGTTTTTGCTTGTGTTTTTATTTATTATTGATAATATTAGTGGATAAAGGCGAGCTAGAATTTGGTGACTGTGATGCTTTAAAATGCAATTTATACAATTGAGCCCTTAGAGGTTGTTTTTTTGATATATATGTAAATATATTTAACCAAAGTAAGTACGTATATGTTCTGTATGAGTGTTTCTGAGTTTGCACTTTATTCTATTTGTCCTATTTCAACCTTCATGTTGTTGCCAGACACTAAAACAAAGTTCACAATCAAATGATCTCCTCTTTAACTTGACTTAAAATGTTGTATTAATGAACCGTTTGCATTACATTGCTAGGTTCAGTAAGCTACATCTGAAGTAATAGCAA
Source organism: Megaleporinus macrocephalus (assembly GCA_021613375.1). Classification (NCBI taxonomy): domain Eukaryota; kingdom Metazoa; phylum Chordata; class Actinopteri; order Characiformes; family Anostomidae; genus Megaleporinus; species Megaleporinus macrocephalus. The sequence continues at coordinate 13,564,058 of CM038714.1, read as the reverse complement.
ATTATATTATGCTTTTCTTATCTTTAGTGATTTGATTTTGATTTTGATTTTGACTTGTAAGGGCCAACATTGCACAACATGAAATATTTCCGTGTGGCTGGTAGAGAAAAAAAACAACCTTGCTCTTTGCAGGTGAAAGCCTTTGGTCCAGGATTGAAAGGAGGCTTGGTTGGAAGCCCTGCTGAGTTCACCATTGACACAAAGGGTGCTGGTACAGGTGGGCTCGGTCTGACTGTGGAGGGCCCCACTGAAGCCAAGATCGAATGCTCCGACAATGGCGACGGCACCTGCTCTGTGTCCTACCTTCCGACCGAGCCTGGGGAATACCTGGTTAATATTCTCTTTGAGGATGTCCATATCCCTGGCTCTCCCTTCCACGCTGATATCCAGTACCCCTTCGACCCCGCCAAGGTGGTGGCCTCTGGCTCGGGTCTGAAGCGTGGCAAGGTGGGAGAGGTCAGCGTCGTCAACGTGGACTGCTCTAAAGCCGGGCCCGGCCAGTTGACGCTGGAGGCCACGTCCGACACCGGCTCCAAGGCCAAGACCGAAGTGCTGGACAACAAGGACGGCACTTACACGGTCACCTACGTGCCGCTGACAGCTGGCATGTACACGCTGCTGCTGAAGTATGGAGGCAAAGCCGTCCCCAACTTCCCCGCCAAGGTGGCGGTTGATCCAGCCGTCGACACCAGCAAGGTGAAGGTGTACGGACCAGGAGTGGCGGGAGAGAGTAAGTGCGCTGCTTTCTGACGGAATTTAAAAACGTGTGTAATTATAAGGAGATTATAAGGAGATTATAAGGACTGTATACATAGGAAGCTGTAGGGACGGCTAAAACACCCGCAAGTAGATCTCCGTTATCACCATAGGTGCAGACACTAAAGGGTTTGATTGTATGTAGTTACTGGAATTGCAGGTTTTACAAGTGACTATTGGCCTTGTTAATTTTACAGCTTAAATAGTTCTGCTCCACAGGTGCTTAACCTGCTTGATAACCTCATGAGTTACTGTTACATGTTATTAGGGTGCAACTTGACATTTTATCACTTATACACTTTGTTGAGTGTAGTGTATATAATGGTGAGTAAACTACTGCATGCTTTATTATGGGTAGAGCATAATTGCTTCTATTGAATTGAGTTTGGTGCAGCACAGTTTGTGAACTGTTGGAAAAAAATAACTACTATGTGTCAGCTGGAAAAACATATGAAAGACAGTGTAATGCAATGTGTATTGTGTATCATGAACATGCCTATTGAGTACTGTTGTGATATACATTTCCTTATTGAATTTACATTTACAGTATTTAGCAGACGCTCTTATCCAGAGCGACTTACAAAAGTGCTTAGTGTTCGGTCAGAATATGTATCTCTATCTAGTACAAAGGGTTTAAGTCCAAACTACTCTTATACTTAAACACTGCCATAAACAAATGCCAGAGCTGATACCTAGAAAGAAGACAACAAAATATAAGATTAAACATAGTACAGTACCTAACAAGACTGGAACACCTACAGAGAAGAGAATAAATACAAGACTACTAGAGGTATTGCCGCATGTTGGAGGTGATATCTATTTGTTGCATCTACAAGGAGAAGAATTTGATTAACAGCCTTAACAAAGACTCTAGATAAGGTTTGTAGAATTTGGCATAGAATAGAAGACCCCACCTGTGTGTGTGTGTGTGTGTGTGTGTGTGTGTGTGTGTGTGTGTGTGTGTGTGTGTGTGTGTGTGTGTGTGTGTGTGTGTGTGTGTGTGTGTGTGTGTGTGTGTGTGTGTGTGTGTGTGTATATATATAACTCTTTTATAAGAAAAATCTTCATCCACAAGTTGTATGTCTTTTGGTGGTATATTGTTTTCCTGGTTCCCATGACCTCATAAGTTGTCTTAAGACTCCTCATGGTTTTCTAACTACTTCTTTTCAATGCCTTGTTATTACGGATGCCTTTTCTTCCAGAACCCCTCCACATCTCATTATACTCTCAATGACCTCAGCCTCAACTCTAAAGGGGTCCTTCATCTTAGGAAAAGGTTTTGATGAAAGATCGGAGTTTTGCTTCAAAGTAAGCAGAGTGGCGATGACATTTTTATGAAGGAGATGAAGCGCTTTATGAAAAGAATGTCATCCTTTAAGAGCTCCATGCTTTTTTTCTTCTTTAGTCGTTCCCTTGTGCACCATTTGGCTCGTGTTAAGAGTTTTTTTTTTTCTTTGTTCAATTTTGTCACCCTTCAGGCATCTTCAGGGAGGCTACCACTGACTTCACTGTGGATGCTCGAGCTTTGACCAAAGTTGGAGGGAAGCACATCAAGGCGCAAGTTAAGAACCCCTCCGGCGTTGCCACAGACTGCGTCGTCGCCGACCAGGGTGACGGCACCTACAGAGTGGAGTACACGCCGTTCGAGAATGGTACAGCACAATGTCGGACTCGCTCACTGTCGCTCAGACGCAATTACAACTTGCTAAGTCTGGCAGTTGGCTTTGTAATGAGCTGTTGAATATAATATGTCAAGCTGACAATTTAATTTAGTCATGAGAAGTATCTCTGACAGTAACCATAGGAGAGGAAACAGCATCTGTCAGTGTAAAACTATCATAGTTTGCTTTCATCATCTTAATTTTTCCACAATGTAAAGAACAGCTGGTGTTATTGAACGGTGTCTCATGATGCTGACTACAGTGTGACCTTGCCATAAAAAATAATGTTGCTTCCAGGTGCTCATGCTGTGGAGGTGCTGTATGATGAGACTCCTGTGCCCAAGAGCCCTTTCCAGGTTGCTGTGGGTGAGGGGTGTGATCCTACGCGAGTCATAGCTAAGGGTCCTGGACTGGAGGAAGGTCTAACTGACAAACCTAACAAGTTCTCAATCATCACCAGGTGCTACACTCAGGCTTTTTGTCATTACACATGCATGCCTTGACACGAATCTGTATTCTAATGTAGAGGAGAAGCAATTTTATTATGATTATGATCTGGATTTAGTTATTGTACAGTCTATTGTACGGAAAGTGAACCATTGTTTACATGTTTGCCAAGTTTTCGTCATTGTTTGATATCAAAACTAATAGGAAAAAGTGTGTAAATGTAAATGTAATGTATTATATAAGTGATTGTAAAGAAAAGATTGTAAAGAAAGATTATATATGGTATATATGTATATATATGCTTCTAAGAGTTAGATACTGTTGAAGTTGAGTGACTAATGCATGAATGTTAATGCAGAGGAGCCGGTATTGGTGGCCTGGGTATCACTGTTGAGGGTCCATCAGAGTCAAAGATGTCCTGCAAAGACAACAAAGACGGCAGCTGCAACGTGGAGTATACTCCTTATGCTCCTGGCCTGTATGATGTGAACATTACATATGGAGGGCAGCACATTCCAGGTGTGTGACATGGCTGTGTGGTGGATTACAGTATTTGTCATTCAGCAGCAGTACTGACGATGTACAGAAAGTGTCTGGGTGTCGTGAGTGAAGTGATTCATTTCTCCAGTTGTGACTTTTGTTCCAGTAACCCTTTTTACTTCATTATTCACAATAACAGGATATAATGAATCTAAGGAATGTGTTGTAGCTTCTTTATAATAGAAAACAGCCTCATGTTTCATTTAAAACCTGCCAGGAACACATTTTGTACATAGTTTGTACTCCTGCTCACAATCTATCTTTTACGTAGTGATACTGGCTTGTCTGTTTGAATTCATGGGGCTGTATCTCAGCACACAAACCCAGCCAAGGCCGATCTGACAACTGTCTGAGCTTTCAATCTGCAAGCTTTGGAGTGTGGTTATCAAACTGGGACTCATTTTCAGGGCATGCTGAAAAACTCCACCGATAGGCCACCACTGCTAACCATAGCCTAGTTCTTTAAAGTTCTAGGAAGGATGTGTTAAACTTTTTCACCATCCATTTCATGTTTGTGGTGATGAATTTCTGGATTTTATTATAGGTTTTAATGGGTGATGTGAAAAAAAAACAAGCCCTGAAAATTACAGAATTGAGTCGGTCACTTTGCCTTTTCTGAATGGACTCGAAATGCTGTTTGACAGTGTAGCTGTATTTCTGTCCAATTCTCTTTTCAGGAAGTCCGTTTAAGGTGCCAGTGAAGGATGTGGTGGACTCTACTAAAGTGAAACTATCCGGGCCTGGAGTAGGTTCAGCCGTACGGGCCAAAATCCCTCAGTCTTTCACTGTGGACTGCAGCAAGGCTGGGATAGCTCCTCTGTCTGTGGCTGTGACCGGACCTAAAGGTAACAGGCGGTCCTGCAGATGTTTGTTGATTTACTTTAACCTGTTTTGTGTGACGTAAAACAAACAGACAAGCAAAATAGAAATGCACTGCCTGCCACATGTATCAAATATTTTTAAGGCAGAACGAGTTCTCTCTTATACGCTTTTATTGACATGTGTGCAGACAGCATGTTCCTGCTCTTTGTATGAGGGTTAGTGACAAAAGATAATTGTTTAAATAGACAATGAACAAAAAAAAAGTACAATTAGCATATTTATAGTTGATATTATTATCTATGTTAGAATTATTATGTTATTATTAAGATGATAGTATTTACCCACTCTCATGACACTTTCATTACCACCTGACTTGGAAACCAAATTTGTGAAAGGGCTTGGCAATGCACCATAAAGGTCAGTTGGGATCTTCAGTTTATTGCATTACCTTTGCCCCCTGTTTCGTTAAAGCATGCCACAATACAATTCCATTATTGTTGATTGTGCAACATATATTTTTTAATGCATTAAATATGGTTTTTAAAGTTCCTGTATTTTGCAGTGTAGTCTTTAATAGAGTTTTCATTCATAAAATTATGTTTAATTTAAACTAAATTACCTTTTTTTGATAGTTTGCTTCATCAACATGTGAGGTTGGACTGTTGTATCACCTCACATTTTTAGACATTCGGAAGCTAAATTTAGGTGTATATGGATGCACTAAAAAATTATTTCACTTAAGAGATGTTCTAGAATAATTTAGAACATGTCCTGTATTTATTAAAATATTTTTTGGGAAAAATATCACATCAGTAACCCATTAACCGGGGAGTAATGATATACTTAGCCATTGATTGGTTTCCATTTATAATTCTGAGATCATGTTTGTGTTCTCTTGATATTCAGAACAAAGTTTGAATAAAGGAAAATAATGATGTTCTATGTCGGACAACATACTAGTGATGATAGAACTTGGACGTTGTACTGGTGTGGATTGTTGTTTGGTTGCTTTTGGTTTCTGAACTTCCTTGCAGTGTAGTTGAAATAGGTGGTAGAATTAATAGAAAATCTATTCTACACATTGCAGTCTGCACAGGTCTGTGATACAGATTCATTGCAGTATCACAGTGCACTGTTACAGCCCTGTTCTCTTATTTACAGTTTTTAACTCTTCTCAAGCTCCTAATAAACTTCAACTTCAGTTGACTGTGCAACTTCTCAAATGGACAGCTGCTATCTCATTAATGTAGCTAATGTTAGTTAATGGACTTAGTTTAGACTATGGTTTTGTTTGATTGTACTGAGCTAAGAACTAAGATTGCTGTACTTTAGTTAATGGTAATCGTTGTTTGCATTCAGGTGTGGCTGAGCCTGTGGATGTAACAGACAACGGAGACGGGACGCACACTGTAGCCTACACTCCCTCTGTGGAAGGGCCTTACTCTGTGGCAGTAAAGTACGCTGACGAAGAGATTCCACGCAGGTAGTCAGACTCCATTGCAGATGTTTTCACTTGCGTTCAGGGAATTGGTTAATAACGTGTAATCTGTATTTGCGGTTCACCCCTTTTTTTTTTTTAATACCCCCCAGCCCCTTTAAACTGCGCGTCCTGCCCACTCATGATGCCAGTAAGGTTCGTGCGAGCGGTCCAGGTCTCACCACAGGCCTGCCCGCCAGCCTCCCTGTGGAGTTCACCATCGATGCCAAGGATGCAGGAGAGGGCCAACTGTCAGTCCAGATCACGGTGAGAGGAACCAGCATGAAAACCTGCTGCCCCTGCAGTTTGATCAAATACACTAGCTTTCATATTATACATGTTGTACATGGTAGAAATAATAGAACTGTGAAATTCTCTGCCTGTACCGCTTAGAGTTCTCGTCTTTGTTGTTTTCGTGACACCATAAAAGAAAACAGCCTCTCATCACAGCTTTGAACTCTTCGGGGAATGCTTTATATTAGCTGTGGAACATTTGCTGTGAGGATTTGATAGCGCTCTAGCGTTAGTGATCAGATACTAGTATAGAATGATTCATTCTGGATCACAGACGTAACTTATTATTATAGTTATTAAGTGTAGCGCCATCAGTCCAGAGACTGAAGTTACACTGCTCTACAGCCGAGTGCTGGGGGCCTTCATGCCCGTATAGCAGCTGCTTGGCATTGGGCAAAGTGATCTTTGGCTCATGTGTGGCTGCTCTAAAGAGTGTCAGGGCCTTTCTCTGGAGGTTCTGCAATCTGTGTGTACATCTACTATATAGTTATGCAGGAAACCATTTGTAGATTTTAGTCTCACAGTTTCTGCAGACTTGACTTGTTTAATGTAAACAAAGTCATTCGAAGTGGTTTGGGGTGTAAAATGGTTAAGTGTGTAGAAACTTACAGACTCTTTACGGTGGTGGTGTTAAGAACCAGGCATCACAATGCCTGCAAGGCAGATACAGCAATTATATTTGATATCCAAAACCACAAATGAGCCTCCATCTCTGCTGAGTTTTAGAAGTACAGCTGATGGATTTTTAAACAGTGGTAAATCCGAAAATCACAGCTTTCTTTGCCTCATGAAACCTTAGTGCACCTCTCTTACATGAAAGGATTAAAAACACAATCTTTAGGCCAAAATCTGCTCAGGACTGCTGTAAAACAGTGCGCCAGCCACCAAAGAGTTGTGAGCTAACTGTAAGAGCCATTAAAGATTCAGCAGCAATTCCGTTATCATCAAATATTAACTCCCTTTCGCAGCCGAGTTGTAAACCACAAATTTATTGAAACAGTTTACTCTTGGTTCAGTTTTTATGATGGTGAAAACTTGTCTGTTTGCTTGCCACTGTGTCTGTGATTGCAACGTATTATCATAGACCCACAGTGCTCTGAAGTCATCTCCTCATTTGGAAACTGTGTTATTTAATCTTCTCCTGGGGTCTTAGAGTAATGACCACGTTGGTCATTTGGGCTTTAGCTTTTAGACAGGCTCATACCGCAGTTCTCCCCCTAGCTCCATGTTTCTGCCTCTCCAGCCAAAAGCCTGTCTGTGGGTCAGCATGCAAGACTGGTAATGAGTTAAATGGCCGCTTCTCTAAAGCCAAACACTGACTCTTAGGCAGGAGTCTGCATCTCAGTGATCTCCTGTAGAAAGATACGACCCCCTCGCTCCCCCTTTTTCATTGTCATGAAACTCTGCTGTGTGATTATAGAGGCTATAAACTACTCAAAGCTGCATACGTCCCTGATTTATGTTAGAGGGTGTGTGCTGCGTGCTGAGCAGTGATGAAATGTTCACCAATTTCATGATAAACCGTGGTAAGATTCCCAGTGGTTAGTTGTACTGTTTCAAATTTTACTTATTATTTAAAAATGGTGCTGGCTGGCTGGTTGGCTGTCTGTCTGTCTAGCTGGCTGTTTGTCTGTCTGTCTAGCTGTCTGTCTGTCTGTCTAGCTGTCTGTCTAGCTAGCTGTCTGTCTAGCTGTCTGTCTAGCTAGCTGTCTGTCTAGCTGTCTGTCTGTCTAGCTGTCTGTCTAGCTGTCTGTCTGTCTAGCTGTCTGTCTAGCTGTCTGTCTGTTTAGCTAGCTGTCTGTCTGTCTGTCTGTCTGTATAGCTGTCTGTCTAGCTGTCTATCTAGCTGTCTGTCTAGAATGGGCTTTACTCTTATTTCTCTGTTCCACCTTAAATACCGCAGCAGGTACATTCTGTCACACTCTGTTTTACATAAGCATGCAGATCTCTCTGTCATAATAAAAGTCTCTGTAACAAAAAGCTGCAGAATTGCTACTGAACAGAATAACTCCACTAAAAAGAACTCAACGTGCCCAGACGCCATAGAATAATCGGAGTATGTTGATGTCCAAAGTCATGTAAGTTGTGTATTCAATTACATACAAAAATAAAACAAACAAAAAAAAACATTTAAAATACAAAGGCATTGCGCTGTACCAATGATATGCACATGCTCAGTCTGACCAGATCACTGTATATAGTCCACAATATAAAACTTATTCCATTATAAAAATTACTTCACTTAAAAATGCTGTACTATTTAAGCATTTTCAGCACATTGTAACAATACCATGTTCTGACCTCTGTGCTCCCTCCTAGCTTGGGGGAAGCATGTTGCTGAATTCTTTTCTTCTCTCTCAGTCATACTGTCATCACGCTGCTTTTGCAGTATGTAGGCTTAAGCTAAAGGCAGTTCTGTCGTATTACATACTGATCTTAATTATGTTCAGGACCAAGATGGGAAACTGAAGAAAGCCAGCATCCAGGACAACCAGGACGGGACCTACCAAGTGTCCTATGTGCCGGACAAGGTGGGCCGTTACACCATTGTGATCAAGTACGGCGGCGATGAGATCCCAACTTCTCCTTACAGAGTGCGCGCGACCACCACAGGAGATGCTAGCAAGTGCACTGTCACTGGTGAGTGACTTCAGTGAGTTTGGAACTGGACAGAGACATGAAGAGAAGTGATGGTTTGGAGTTTTTTTTCTTTTTTTCTTTACCGCAAATCTAGAAACTGAAATGACAGATGACTTTCTGATATAAACTGAACTTAAAACAGATGTCTTACTCAACATAAACACAAAGTACAAAATATTTTTTTAAAAATCCCACCAGCACAATACAGATTTAAATTCCTTTCAGCGTGGCTTTGTTTTCAATGACAAGTGCAGACACAGCCGTAAATTGTCAGGAGACAAAAATGTGGAAAGAAGCCTCTGCGCTTGCCTTTCACATCAGCGTATTTCATTTTTTCTTTTTTTTGCTCTGTAACACATGAAGTGTATAGAGACACATTCTGTTTCTCATCCTGCAGGACCTGGCATTGGACCTACCATCGCCATTGGAGAGGAGGTGGGCTTTGTTGTGAACACTAAAGGTGCGGGGAAAGGGAAGGTCACCTGCGTAGTGGTGACCCCTGACGGGACCGAGGTGGAGGCCGACGTGATTGAAAATGAGGACGGGACCTTTGACATCTTCTACACCGCGCCAACGCCGGGCACTTACGTTATCCACGTTCGCTTCGGTGGAGAAAACATCCCACGGAGCCCCTTCAAAGTCATGGTGAGGTTCAGCCACTATCATCTCGCTGTCATTCAGTTAAGAGGAAACACATTGATAATAACATTTGCCCATTCGTGGCTGTGTGGGTGGGTTTTTCTTTCTTTTTTTATTTTTATTTTTAAAACTTGGCCTGTATGTTGTTGAAGCAAAACAGTTTGAAAATGCTGACTGCCCTATCCATTATCTTTTAATTTCATGATGTATGGACCTGTAGAAATGACATGTATGGACAGTTTGGGGAACGACGGGTATTGTCACGCAGTGGAGATGTTCACTAATGCCGTTATTTACAGTGGAGTACAGTAAGACCACTAGAACACGAGTGGAAATGCAGCTATTTTGCATTCTTTTCTGATTTGATGGATTGATTACAATCTAAATGGAAGTAGTGATAGGTAGAATGTTTGAAATATTGACGTACATTTCAGAATTTCTTGTATTTCAGTATTTGATATGGTCGTTTTGCTTTAATGGCAGTGTAAAGTTGCGCTGGCATGACTTTTGTGCAGAAGCCTTTAATGCATAGATCAAAACCATGTGAGTCATCTGAACAAGAGTCCCAGATGTACAGAGTTATCCCAGAGATTTGGACCCCACTGTTGTATTATGGTTATCATTATAACGTTATTGTAAAGTATGATGCATGTTAAAATTTATCCATCACATCACAATCTTTTGAAACATCTGATGTTAGCATTACCCTAACAAGTTGCAAACTGGCTGGATTTACTGAAGCATGGTACTGAGTCATGTTGAGTCTGGGTCATAATCAAGAATTATGGTGATGTGTATGTTGTTTTCTACTAATGGTACAGTAAACGTCACTAGTATAATGTTTGATATATATAATTAGGCCTGTGCAGTATGCCTCTTCCTGTGTGGCCTGTGTGTGTGTGTATGTATGTATGTATGTATGTGTAACCCCTCTCTCATTCCCCAGGCTACTGATGAGGCTCCTCTGTTGCAGCAGTCAGTCCAGCAACAGCAACAGCAGCAGCAGCAAGCAGCACCGGGTGCCGGCTTCCAGCCCTGGGTACACACACTCTCCACACTGTCTCATCCCTCTGTCCTCTCCCTGCCTCAACCATCTCTCTCATTCCTTCCTTTTACACAGCGTGCGCCTACTAGAGGAGCTTGAACCCCCCTGTGTCGTCACCCCTCGCTCTTTTTCAGCCTCTGCACTGATCTCCGGGCTGCCTAAACGCCTGTTTGTCTGTCGGCGTGTTTGTCTTGGTCTCTCTTTTCTCTCTCTCTCTGTTGTGATGTAAGTGATTTCCATCCAGTTCTGCCTCGTTCTGACCAATCGAGCATCATTCTTTTCAGGAAATGGCTGTCCGTTCATGGCTCATCTCCCCCTTCTCCCCCCCACCCCTGAATCGGGACTCTGTTCTCTTCTGTGCCCGATTCTCTGGAAACAGCTGTTTTTTTCCACTAGCATGTTTCTTTTATGGCAGAGACCGGGGGGAAACTCCGTCTGAGGCTTTTAGGAGCACCTAGGTTTTGCTTGGAGGCAAATCTGGTGTTAAATAAACTAAAGTGGCTTGCATGGCAACCAAACTACAGTTGCAGGTCTGCTCTACTCCAGAAAGGGCTGCTGTGTTTGATTTATTAAAAAGTGATTCTGATCATTTTTTCCAATGGTACCACTAAGTGGTGATACCTCTGAGCTCTACTCTGAACCTGCATTAAACTGGATGCTGTCACTTCGCTCATGTCCCATGTGTCCCTATCGACCTTACGCCAACCCGGTCACGCCATGTTTCCACTAGACGAGGACAAATGGGGGGCAGTTCTCTAAATGAACGAGGAAAAAAAAAGCTGTACTGAAGTCATGAGTGCAAAAAGAGGGGCTAGCATGTGCCAATACCATCTCACTCTCCAGCTCAGTTCCTATGGTTATGGGAGTTTTATTTTCTGCTTCATTTCTTCTCTCTTCCAGACTGTTCCAGGTGTGCTGGGGGGTTGGTTTGAATCATCGTTCTGTTTTCCCCTCTCCTCAGTCACTTCACTTGTTAGTCCAATGCACGTTTCTGCTGCAGCTGAATCACGAGGCTCAACCTTTCCGCTCCTCCGCAGTTCTTTCGCTGTTGTAACGGATCGGGCTGCTTTCTGAAAATGTCAGTGTTATGACAGGCACTCGCTGGAGCCGGTGTGCGCGCTGTTAACGTTTCCTTTTTTGTTTCGAATCTGCTCTCGCACACAGGTCACTGATGGAGCGTACGTTCCAGTTAACAGCATGAATGGTGCTGGCTTCCGGCCTTTCGACATGGTGATTCCGTTTGCCTTCAAGAAAGGTGAAATTACAGGTCAGAAGCAGATCTAATATTCCTCTTAAGTGTTTGTTGTTGCCTTTCAGACATAATAATGAACTTGAATGCAGGTTTTAAAATAAATACTCAAATGAAACATCTGTTTTTTGTTAAGTGGGTTATTAGGTTATTTGGTGGTTTGTTATTTAGCCTATTGATAGTAGTGCTGTGTATTGGCAAGAACCTGGCGATACAGTACGCATCGTGAAACAGCGGCCTCGATTCAATATATTGCAATCTACTATGATATTGCAAGCAAAGTGATATATTGTGATTTTTTTATCACTATATGAACAGTTTTGCCACTGCTTACTAGCCCTTATGTTGCTTGTTAATGTTGGAGTGGAGCTGAAAATGGGTTAAAGCACTGCCATCTAGTGGTCAGAGGTTTAAACACAACACACAATGATTCACTGTCTGTCAAGAATCTGTGTATCGATACTGTGTGTTTGAGAATCAATACAGTATCACAAAACATAATATCCCAATATTCAATATCTTAATATATTCTTACACCCCTAATTGATATTTTACACTTAACTGTCAATCCAAAACATTGCCAGAGATTTTGATTAGCTGTTGGGGGAAAAAATAGTTTGCTCAGTGCCTGAAGATAGTGAACATAAAAACAAACATTGACTGAAGAAGAGGCTTGTGTTGAGCTTTTCAGACAAGTCTCAGGCTCATGTAAAGTTTAATTGTTTAAGAAACGTGATCAAGCAGCATCTGCTCTTAAAATAATACTTAAGAAAAATGGTAAGAAGCAAATGATTCAAAGAACAGAAGAATAACAAACGATCTTTTCTGTTCCAGAAGGAGTAAAGAACAGATAGTTAAAAATACTTTGTTTTGTTTCTAAACCACTTTCATTGGTAAATCGCGCCCCACTGGACTCTTTCTTCATGTTCTTCATTAATCTATTTATTTATTTATTGCTAATCAGAGTGACACAGTGATTTCCTCTCCAGGAGAAGTTCACATGCCATCAGGCAAAACAGCCCAGCCTGAGATCATCGACAACAAGGATGGAACAGTAACTGTGAAATACGCCCCTACAGAGGCAGGTCTTCACGAGATGCACATCAAGTACAACGGCACCCACATACCAGGTGAGAGGCCACTGAGTTTATCACAGCTAGAAACAAGATCACTGCTTCCTCTGTAACAAGCGTGAGATCAGTGAATAAATGGATTCGCCACTTAAACTACAAAGTGGTATTGCGAACCAGGGCTAACTGGTTAGCATACTAACTTCAGTAGATATGTCTGCAACATGAAAACTGAGATTGGGATAGAAACGTTATCCATTTGTGTTTATAAAATATCCACATATTTACAGGACCAGTTTGTAAGATGACATAACCTGTCAAGTTCATACTCCAAACAATAGGAGACAACATATTACCATACATTGCATAATCTCTCCACCATCCCTCTTCAGTCTTTACCAGTCCAGAAGAAATGTTGCAAGTTTAGCATCAGACCTCATCCCTTATTTCATCAATAGTGTGTACAGCAGTGAAAAGCAACACAATCGTTATAATGCTCACTTACCAAGAACTTCAGTCGTTATTGTGTTTACTCTGTACTTGTACACTACAGTGACTTACTATTGCCTCTTAAGGCGCAAATTGGTGCTACTTTACGTTCTGTTGATCATTTATTTTTATTTATCATTTCATTTTTTGTTAACCATTCAAGACCATTCAAGAGTTTTATTGTCATATGCACAGCATTGTACGTTGTACAATGAAATTCTTACTTATTGCTTACTTATTACTTATTGCTTTCTGCTGACATGAGAGGGTTCGGTTTAATAATTTCTTTTAGTTTTAGCACACAATCACCTTACAGAACAGTGACTAGCACGTACTGAACAATTTGCAGGAATGCCATCCTTTGAAACAATTTCCATATGTTGCCATTTCACTTAATGAGATGCTGTTTCGTACCCCGTCAAAAACTTGTTGTAACTTATTACAAATTGTAAATACGTTAAACAATACATCTACATTTTTTTCTTTCTGTTTATTTATTCATTCATCATGTTTTTTACGTCATCTGAACACAGCAGCTGCCACTTACATCATGTGAAAATTTGGGGATGAATGTACCAATACTTATGGTGCAGCATAGCTTGGAAATTATGGTTCCATTGATTAACAGTAAAGAAGAATCTTTCAAAGAACAGCAAATATATATATAAGAAAGAAGAAGAGTATATTGACATGGCCATCTGTTTTCAAGACTCTTCAATGCCAGCCACTCAAACTGAATATGTAGTTCATCTAAACCAAAGGTGAATGTTCTCTTCCATAATGAATTTCCTTTCAAACATCTTCCTACCATTGTCCCAGAGAGGACACGAATGGCTGTCGTAGATGTCGGGGTTGGAGGGAGTTGAAAGCATTCACCATTCAGGATATGTCTTCCAGGTGAAGTGGGGTGGACAAAAAAAAATACTAATAATTTAGACCGTGATTTATGTTGACATGGCGAATGAGATCTCCTGTGTGACATCAGGCTCAGGGAATTTGTTTAGCAACCATGAACTACGAAAACTATAAAGTCAGGCAGGACTCCTCATGTTAGGGCTTGTACAAAAGCCATGCTTTAGCATTATCCCAGCCACCGATCCATCCGCTGTCAGCTGCCGCAGCCCAGATCGAGTATCAAGCATAATGGCCATGTAGTCCACCAATATGGTCCCTCCAAAAGACAGCAAGACAAGCCCTACAAGCCCTACCCAAAGCAGTTATTTGACCGTATAAGGCATCAATGGCATGACTTTGTCTTTGATTCACTAGTTCCATTGGAAGCCTCTTCCGCAGTACAGGTTGTAATTTGCCCAGGATAAACAGTGACTCAGGGCTTACTGCACATGTGGATATCCTGTTCAGTATTAACAATAGTGCTAGATAAAATAGCCATTGTCTACTGTTAGACATTAGTCTACTTATGTGGATACGCTACACCTCTGAATGTTTTTCAAAAAGGCGTTTCTGCAGAAGTAAGCAGGAAGGTTCACTTCAAGCACGTCCTTTGGGTGACCACAATGAGCTCTTGCAAGAAAAGCCTACCAGTATCAGCACGAGTCGGTTCTTCATTGCCTCAGCTCTCTAGAAATAGCTTGCTCTTTGCAGAGCTGCGTGTGTACACAAGATAGAGTTCACGTTAGGATACAGCAGGTCTCAAAGTGATTTATAGTTTCAACGCTCACACAAAACACCTGTGCAATCATTTTAATACTCTTTTTCACTGGGCCTGTCATAGATCAGTGACAAGTACCTCAATGTGTTCCTTGTTTGCTTCACAGAGAGTCCTCTGCAGTTCTATGTCAACAATGCTAACAGCCCCAATGTGACGGCCAATGGTCCTGGACTTGTGTATGGTGTTGCTAACAAACCAGCCACTTTCACCATCTTTACTGAGGATGCTGCAGAAGGTATACATAGCCATGGCTGTCACTGTTAATTTTGTGGTACTTATGATGAGTTGTTGTTGTTGTTATTATTATTATTATTATTATTATTATTACCATTTTTCTTATTGTTAATGTATAGTGGGGATTTGGGCGGCATGACATTTGTTGACATATGATATATTCATAATGACTTTACTGAGACATTTGTGGATGACGTAGTAGTTTTTACCCAAAGAGAACATAATTAGTTCAGTTTTATTGGATTTACTGCAGTATGTGAAATACTAATATTATACGAATAGTTACTATTAGTAATTATTATTATATTAATATTTTTTGAAACTAATTATTAAGCATGGCTGTACTTGCTTTGTCCTACACCTCTGATATAACATCTGATTTTAAATTTTTTGTTTTGTTTTTTTTTTTTTTTAAGTCCACGCTATTAAAATAGTTCTAAGCAGACCAAACCCAAAGATGCGCCACAGCTCAATATTCTGTTGGGAGGAAAATACAAAATAGAATTTAAAACCTTTATAACCTTAAAGAATCCTGTAGCTTCTGATTTGGTCTGATTGTGTGGAAGCGTGTCTGATCACTGAATTAATTAGGATCCTATGTAATGTCATGATAGGTGGTCTTGACTTGGCCATTGAAGGCCCATCAAAGGCAGAGATCAATTGTGTTGACAATAAGGACGGCACCTGCACAGTCACGTACCTGCCCACGCTGCCAGGAGATTACAACATCTTGGTGCGTTACAACGACAAACACATAGCTGGCAGCCCCTTTACTGCTCGCATCACAGGTGAGCTGCATATTTGTGTTTGAGTATATTTAGCTTTGGTATGTTCTTCCTGTTAGTTGTGTAAATGTCTATTGATTACTTATGGTTCCTGTTTTATTTGGTTTGCAGAGGACAACAAGAGAAGGTCTCAGGTGAAGCTGGGCTCTGCAGCAGACTTCGCTTTGGACATCACCGAAACTGACCTCAGCTTGCTCACAGCCAGCATCAAAGCCCCTTCAGGCCGGGATGAACCCTGTCTGCTGAAGAGGCAGCCCAACAATCGCATTGGTGAGAGGTTATTCTCTGCTTATGAACGTGCATTGGTAGGGTACTGTGAATTTATAGGGAGTAGAGCGGATAAGGTATTATTTAACAACTTAAAGCTCCAAAGTCCTGCATGTGACCCTAGATTAGATTAGATTTTCAACAATTACAATTGTTAACTGAATGATAAATCTTGAGTTTAAGGAGTTAGTTTACAAAGATTCTGTCCTGTGTTTGCACACAGCGAATTTTGACTGCATTTAACCCATCTGTGCAGTGAAACACCCACACCCACACGCACACACAAGTAAACATACACACTAGGGGCAGTGAGCACACATGTCCGGAGCGGCGGGCAACCCTACCCATGGCACCCGGGGAACAGTTGGGGGTTAGCTCAAGGGCACTTCAGTCGTGTCCTGCTGGTCCAGGGGATCGAACCAACAACCTTTCGGTCTCAAGATCGGATCCCTAACCTTCAGGCCACGACTGCCCCCAGTTAATACTATCCCCAAACTATGTGTGTACAAGGTATGATGCACGTAAGCTCCTCTGAATGTTCCTTTGCTAAGCTTTAATGGTTATCGCTCATCATTACTTCTTCAGGTATTTCATTCATCCCTCGAGAGGTTGGAGAGCACTTGGTCAGCATTAAGAAGAATGGACGCCATGTTGCCAACAGCCCCATCTCCATCATGGTGGTGCAGTCAGAAATTGGAGATGCCAGCAAGGTGAAAGTGTACGGACAGGGGCTGGCAGAAGGACGCACGTTTGAGATGGCTGACTTTGTAGTGGACACAAGAGATGCAGGTGAGATGTTTTTGGCTTGCTGTGGCTGGATTTATTAATAAGGTGCGTTTTATTTAAGCAGGTAATTGAATCTTTTTAACAGTGGTGGCTGGCTTAGAAAAGAAACAGCTGTGTTTGCTTCACGGACATGGTTTTCAGTATTAACTTATAACAGAAATCATGTCTCAGTGTAGGACGTTTCTGGCGTCTGATGGACGAGTTCTTTGCTAGCATATGGTGCTTTGACTTCTGAAGACTTGTATTACAGAAACACTTAGGTTACACTTTACACTTTAATGGAAGCTTCTGACCGGTCGGACTCCCCTACCTTTGATATATTTAAGTGCGCCAGATGTAGAAGTCAATTGAGTGATACTGAGGGGAACACTATACAGCAGTCACACCCCCACACACACACCTCCCCTCCTCACTTTCTTGGGATGGTGCCATGTAATTATGTTCTATTTAGTCTCTCTCACACCATCTCTGGGGTGCCTGGTTCCGGCATTTTGTAATGCGTAAGTGTTAAAAGAACAATCTCTGCCAAAACGTCTGGCTCTTCTTTGGTTAATTTAAAGTTATTTTTTACGCTCCCAAATAAACTTAATTGGCTAGGAGAGTGTCCAAGTAAGTTGTGAAAAGTGACTCGAGGGTTGGTTTTAAAGTAGAAAATAGACTTTGTTGGTGCCACAGCATTCCCTAAACCAGGACATTATAGCAGAGTTACTGAGAGGTCTTGTAACTAAGTGTTTGTGGTGGTTTTCTCTTTTCTCCTGTAACACTAGTCTTACTCAATCTCTTCATATCAGTAGTTGTGTATATGTGACACCCTACTAACACCTCTTCTTTTTAAAACCAATGGCATTTGTTACCTTTGCACACCAAGGTTATGGAGGTTTGGCTCTGTCCATCGAGGGGCCCAGTAAAGTGGACATTCAGACAGAAGACATGGACGATGGAACCTGTGGTGTCTCCTATTGTCCCACTGAGCCTGGTACCTACATAGTGTCTATCAGGTTTGCTGAGGAGCATGTTCCTGGTAAGTAAAGACATTATTTCTGTATTTCTGTAGTACATGGCTTCCCAGTCTCCTCTTTTCCACAGAATCTGATTCTGAATCTGATTCTGAACTATTACTTATGTTTACCTGTGATGTACACCTAACGCAGAAGACAGACATGATGTTTAATAAAGCTGATGCCTCACAGCTAAGTCGTTTGTTAAGGTTTCTTCATAGTTAACAGGTTTTCTCGCTTGTCCACAGGGAGTCCATTTAGTGTGAAAGTAACAGGAGAAGGACGCATCCGTGAGAGCATCACCCATCGCCAGAAAGCAGCCTCCGTTGCCAAAGTTGGAAGTGTTTGCGACCTTAACCTAAAGATTCCAGGTGAGAGCACAATGTATGAACATACCGTCACATACCGAACATGTCTTTGCACGGTAACACAGCTGTGCTGTACTCCTTCACAATCACCGCATCATTAATAAAGCTGATTAGTATCGTGATACAGCGGTCACGATTCAATATATCGTGATACACTGCGATACTGCAAGCAAAGTGATGTACTGTGTTTTTTTTATTCTACTATTAAAACACACCACTATATGAACAGGTTTATCCATGCTTACAATAGCATTGCACCCTTGAGCTGCTTGTTAATGTTGGAGCTGTAAATGGATTACAACACTGCCATCTAGTAGTCAGAGGTTTGAACACAACACACAATGATGCACAGTCTGGCAGGAATCTGTGTATCGATACTGTGTTTTTAAGAATCGATTCAGTATCACAAAACATAATATCCTGATATTCGATATAATTAAAAGATGTAAACATTCTTTGTGGCTTGATGTGAAATGCCCTAAACTTGTGGTCAGAATTGTTTACGGTGGGTGGTGGTGATGATAGGAAACAGGCAAATTGTTTACTCTAAAGGTCTAAAGGTCCCCGACAGTTATTACAGGAAACCCCAGTGAAGTTATGCTGCCCACAGGCCATTTTTGATTATTACACGGTTACTTTTAACATTACATATAAAACTCCTATATAGAATATCTATTTGTGACACTATGAGCCTTGGTTTCTATCATGATCACTGAAGGTGATCAATAAAAAATAATAATGTGTCTCCAGTGAATCATTTCATATTAAAACACAGTCAATAATTTTGCCTCAATTTCAACCCACTAAATTATGCAGAAAGGTGGGATTTCTAGAATTCTTCTTTAATACAATATATGCAGAGCAACTAGCAGAAGCTCAGGAAAGCATTGGCCTTTGGTTAACTTTGGCTCACCTACTGTACACTGTGTGTCACTACTGATAAACACCACAGAACATAACATCTCAACAAAGCAAATCAGACTAGCACAAGCTTGCTTTATACCTGAAGCAGCTGATATTAGAGTTTTGAACTCTTTGTTTCATGGGACTAATCTTTTTACTAATTCACTATGTAGCAAAAAATATTTAAAGGACTTTTGGGTCATGATCTTTTTCCTCATCTTCTCACGATGACAGAGTGTTAAAATGAATGATTCAATCTGACAAGCATCCTCACACAACTCCCACATAGATGTGCAAGCTGTTTGGCAGTTGAAGCCATACCACCCAACTTGTTTGTGCGTTCCTGTGTAATAATTCGATAAAGACATCCCCCACCTGGTGTGGGTTTGTCTTCTTAGAAGCCACCCAGGTTCATAAAAACATCTGCTTGAAGCTCCAGTCTCTCCAGGGACAGGAATGACTTTCTTTATTTACCGTCAGAGGTTCATGATTTATGCAGGCTCCTGGCAAATGCCCAAGTTATTCATTTTTCAGATCTACAGCAAAATATATTTTGTTTATTATATTCCAGGCAATCTTAAACACGTTCAGTGATGTTGACGTCTGGACTCTGGGGACCAGTCCATAGTTCTGAGAACCACCAGTACATTATTTGATTGGTTTGCAAATGTGCTTCTTTTGTATCTATTGTCGTTTCTTATAGGGACTTCCTGATAGCTCCACGTTCTTTCAGACACGTTAGGTTGTCCTCTCATAGTGGAAGGATGGACAGAAACACCTGCGGATGTTTTTTAAATATTTATTTGTTTTCTCTCTCTTCCTGCCAGAGATGGATCACAGCTATAAAACTGAGGTGATATTGGTGATTATATCAGTGTAAATCTTAAGCGAGGATGAGTAATTGTATGTGAAAACTGGTGAGGGGGATTTCAGACAGTTCGATGGATGATGGCGGACAGATGTGTTGTACTGGCGTTAGGAGAGATTAAGGCTTTACATGCTTTATGAGTTTTTAAGTAAATATTTTCTCTGTATGCGCCACGCTTGGGTAAATTACCCAACTATCCATTGACGCTCTTGACTCCTTAATTTCTGGTTAGTATTCCTTAAACCTGCCAGGTGAAATTCCTAAGTGAACAGCATTGTGTGCCAAGCGAGATGTGTCTTTTCCTTGTTTGGATATTTTATTCTCCCCCAAGAGGCATACCTGAATAAAAAGATCCAGGATGGATGTCTCGCTGTCTTTCTCATTTCCTCCTGGTGTTGGGCCAATCCCTTCATTTCAGCCCACATAGTGTCAAGCTTGGCATCTGGAGGGTTTTCTGAAGGAGTGAAAAAGAGCCTATTGCCCTCTGAGTGGTTTTTAATGTAAATAGCTTTTGCCCAACGATGGAAACATGTTCCTCTTAGTACCCAGGACTGGAGCTTTTAGTTTGACAGACCATTTTCATTTCTGTAGTGGTAGATTTGCCAACAAGGTCTGGTTTATTGCATTATTGAATCAAGTGTTAAACTGCCTTCTGTAGTTTCAACTCTAATAACAAGGCCAACCATATAGAGCACACTTGGTATAGTTCACTCGAATCTAGTCAAACTGGGGCTTTGTCAGCCTTTTGGGTCCTCCAGCATCCTAGTAGTATACGAAAAGCCATATGTAACTTGAAATATGGAGGGTGCGTCAGATATTAAAGCATGAGAGCACTGTAGTTGATATAGCTGCATCTGTGCTGCGAATTCTCTGCAATGCACCGGAGACTAGCGCATTTGTTGCTGAGCGGTGGTGTCAGAGGCCGGGGTGTGTTGATGGAGCTTAATGGATATACTCTACATATGTTCTAGTTGAAGTTTATCTTACGTAGTTCATAAGATGTTGCTGCCTTTGTTGGGTCATTAAGTTCAGAATCTGAATCGCACTGACTGAAGCCATATGTGAGCCGCCTTTAAGTATCAGTCTTGGGTAACGAGGGTTGTAATCTAATGGAGGGTTTGCTGTGAGTAATGAGCTTTGTAATGGAGTGGAGGCCACACAGGGCTTTGCTCCCTGCTGTCTGAGCTCATGTACTGGCTGGGTGAGGTGAGGCCTCTCTCACCCTCTGGTGCACACTGAAGCTAGCAGATGGCTAGAACCTGAACAATCTAAACGGTCCGAGTAGCAGTAACGACCTACAGTATTCTACAAAAGTCAGATGCCACCCGTTTCATTTCATTTCCAGCCAAAGTGGCTGCTAAGTACAAGTGCTGGGCAGGTATGCAGTGAGTCCACCCTTTTGTTTTTATTGCAGCTTCCATGATTTTTAGGAGACTTGCTTTCAGTTTTTTTTAAAGAAATCAGAAGGATATTTTTTTCACACCTCTTTTGGAAGTTGGTTATATTTTCAGCTTCTCACAATCCATGTAAACCCCAATTATATATTTTGATTCTTCAACCCATAAAACCATATGCCTGGTCCCACATGTCCATTTATGTATTTATTACATTCATTAACTACGTTTTGTAGCTGTTAAGTAGTTGTGAGGAACTACTTAACAGCTACACATCCTTTCAGCTCCATGGTGTTGAGTCAGCTTCTCACAGTGGGATGAACAAAACCACCTGTGGAGTTGACTTTCCTTCTCTTTCTCTTACTCAGGCGAAAGCTTTAAGTACTGTTTATTTGATGGCAACAGTTTTGTGGGTCTGCAAGGTTTCTCACAGTCTCTGTCTTGAGTTTTTGTTTTTTTTTAAAACAAAATTCCAGTTCCCTTCTTTGTGAAAGAGGAGGATCATCTTATACTTGATTTCCTCAGAAACATCCTGAATCATTTCAGATGTACTTACAAAAAAGGTCTTTGGTAAGCTCACTAGGGTGCGTTTAGGTAGCTGCTTGTGTGAATGGTAGTTTTTGGGAAAAGCTTTTGTTGGGTGGACGCAGCTGTATGGAAGAGTTCAAGTGTCTGTAGAATTTATAAAAGCAAAAACTAATTTTCTGTTAAATATAAAGGTTTATTTGTATCAGCCTTTTTAGTGGGTACTTAAATATATCAAAGACTGATCTTGGCCCTGTGAACATATTTGCTGAGTATTAGCAAATCTTCATGGATAATGCCAGATATAGAGTATTGTAAAGTGTTTTTTGAGTTTCATAACAGATTAATTCAAAGAAATTACCCAGTGTTACTTGGAGAAAGATGGTTCTTTTGACATGCATTGAAAAGTTTTGTTTTTTGCTGGATAGTTTTTTTTACTTTGGAGAGCTGATGTTTTGTCAAGACAGCAGGAGATTACATTAGTCCAGTAGGAGTAACATTTAGTACAGTGAGTGGTCTGGTTGGTCAGTACTTGATTAGGTCACCTTTTGGTGTTGGAAATGAATGAAATGGTTGTGTTCTTCTCGTCTCACCAGATAGCAGTAGCTTTTTTTGGAAATTATTATTAGTTATTTATTTCAATAAAATGTCATGTTTACCACCTGTTTAACCTGATTTACTCAAAGTATTGCGTGTGAAGTATTGTCTTTCTTGACCGCACACAAGTAGACCAGGTTCAGATCCTAAATTAGAAGACCCTCTCTTTATAGCTTGTCCTGCTTTCCTTCCTTCTTTTTCCAACCTTTTGCTGGTTTCTTTCAGAAGTGCTTCACCAGTCTTATTCTGTACTTTATCCTTCCTCACTGCTTCTTTCTCCCTTCTCTTTCTCTCCCCGTGTCTGTCTTCCTTCAGTGACCTGGTTCCTCCTGGCTCTGGCACGGGAGCGCCTCTCTCTGGGAGTGTACCGCTCCCACTGCTCTCTGCGGCTCGGGAGACAGACCCAGACAGGCTCTTCTCAGTCTCTGAGGGTCAAGCGCTTCACTGTGGAGATAGTAAGGATTGGTCCAGTGTCCCTGGCAAGGCCCTCTGGGCTGGAGGGTGCGTTTTAAGCGCTGGGCATGTGGACGAAGAGGTTGGCAGAAAGCGCTTGCTTTTGTTTGCTGCATGTTCGATGTTGTTGTGCACATCACTAGCAGAGTGGGGGATAACGTACCCTCCTAATAAGAGCTACAACAAATAGATTATTTCTAGAATTGATTAATCGGTCTGTTTGTTTCACTGACTGATCACCTTTGCTGGCACAATTGTTCAGAGTGGAGTACAATTAAACAATACCAGCCATATCGCCCTGTTATATAGACCGCGTCTGATTTAACGCTTGGAAAACTTTTACATTTTCCTCCAAAATTGATGTCAATAACAACACTTTGACTAATCATTGCAGCCCAACTTCTAATATTTAAGTAGTCGTAACGCTGCTGCACTACTATACATTGTTTTTAATGATGTTAGTTACTTTCAGACTACCAGCCAGCAGTTTCCAGCACTGGTTAATGTCTTTGCATGCCACTTGTCGTTTTGTTTACTTTGTTAACCCCAGAAATTAAATTCCATATTGATATTAATATTGTGAAAGATATAAAAAGATATAATATTTTAAGGTCATTCAAATTTTACACCACCTCTGATGTTACTAGCATAGAAATGTCTGTCCTCTTATATCTTGGCTAGTTATAGCAGGTTTATTAGCTGCTTTCAAATGACGAGTCGTGTTTATTCTATTGATCTGAGAAAGTTTGAACTTGCTTGAGCATGCATCTCCACTGGCGCTGTCTATGTGACAGCTTTTATTCTCGCCCCACCTTTAAATTTCCATGGACAGCGTCAGTGTTTTTGTATGTTACGCTGTGTTGCTTGCAGTTTCATCCTTTAAGCTGAACGAGAGTTTTAAGAATCTCACAAAACACCCACACGTCCTCGTGAGAGTGTGGTCTAGACATCTGAGCTGCCGAGTGGAAACACTCATCCCCCCCCCCCCCACCCCACATAATCTCCTCGCTGATATTGTCTCTGCATTCTCCATCTCAGCGAATGACCCGTTTGTCACCGCTCTTCTTCTTCTCCTCTCTCATGTTTCTGCTGTCCAGAGATCGATGTCCGCGACATGTCCGCTCAGGTCACCAGCCCTTTAGGCACCACAGAGCCCGCCGAGATCGTTGAAGTAGGCAACAACACCTACTGCGTGCGCTTTGTGCCTCGTGAGATGGGCGTACACACGGTCAGTGTGAAGTACCGTGGGCAGCATGTGCCAGGAAGCCCCTTCCAGTTCACCGTGGGGCCTCTGGGAGATGTAGGAGCCCATAAAGTGAGGGCAGGAGGCCCTGGGCTAGAGAGGGCGGAAACAGGCGTGCCAGGTACAGAGATATCATTAACCTCTTGCTTCAGTTGACTAGGATGTTGTGTTAGTACTGCACAATTATGTCTTAGTTGATCTGAAGTCAGAGTTTTCTTATTTCCTTACTTTTGCCCTGCAGCAATAAGACAAACGAGCAGTGGGCCAGTATTTACACTTATCAACGGCATGCAAGTTTCATGCTTATATTAAGGCACCCATGTCTTAATCTGAGAGAAAACTAACTTTGCACTTTACTCAACAGCTGAGTTTAGTATCTGGACACGTGAGGCAGGGGCTGGAGGTCTGTCCATTGCTGTGGAGGGCCCTAGCCGTGCAGAGATCTCTTTTGAAGACAGGAAAGATGGATCTTGCGGCGTTTCCTATGTGGCTCATGAACCTGGTAGGCATGATTTGCCGTCCTGGATAATTCTTGCCTAGAGGTGAGCTGGCACGTCTCGCTCATGCTTCTCTATTTGCAGGTGACTACGAGGTATCTGTGAAGTTCAACGACGAGCACATACCAGACAGCCCTTACCTGGTGCCTGTGATGGCCCCCTCAGACGACGCACGCCGACTTACTGTTACCAGTCTTCAGGTGAGACACGAGGAAACATCTCCACACCAGGGGGTGTCCGCAGCTAACAAAGAATAGGGTTCAGATCTCTGCCACAGTCATTTCCTTTAGCAGACAATGTCTTGTTTTCCAGACATTCCTCAACAGAAATCATAATATATGGTTTCTTAACATGATTTCAGTGCTTTCTTAACGTGGTCAGGTGACCAGGTCACTTTGGATTATGAGATGAATCGTAATATCGACCAACCTCTCCTCAATTGGAAGCACATATTGAATTATGTAATGCACATAAATAATGCTTTATTATATTCTTATGTAAGCCTGAAAGTGCACTCAGACATCAAAGGACAAATCCAAGTATTTGAAGTCATTTCTAGTAATTATTTCTAGTAAACACCATGTTGGAATTTGAGGTTAATATCCCAACCCATTTAGCTTCAGTGTATTTTTGGCTCAAGTAGCTCGAGTCGAGCTGCAAAGAATATATTCACCGTGTTAGCTGTCTAGTACTTCTGCACAGTTTTGACTTGGAGTGGTGTAATGGGCTAAATATGTCTGTCTGTCCCACTCCCTAAATCTTAATGAGCCATCACTATGTGCTTGAGAGGACAGATAAATTCAGGGTGTTTTCTAATGTTAGCATCCAAGTCCAGTCTCAGCTGGGCGATAAAGTTGCTCCATGTGAGTTATTCTGCTCCACACGGACCTCTTACTTACATACGCGTTTGAAAAAATGAAAAAGCTTGGTCAATGAATAACTGAGCGCAGGCTGTTGTGGAGCAGCTGTCAGTGTGTGATTGAGAAGGAGTTTTGACTGTGATTTTATCAGTTTTAGCTAGTAAGGCACCCTACTTTGAAAAGCTGCTGGACATCAATCAACTTGTGTGGAAGCTCTGGTGTTTCTCTTGTGTTTCATTTAAAGGCTTCTAACAGACACACGACTCAAGCTCACTATAGTGCTGGCTAAAGCAGAGAGAGAGAGACTCGCCAAAGCTGTAGAAACTAATTTCCTGACCCATGTTCAGTTTCCCTTTCTGTAGTCTAGTAAACCTGCTAGTCCTAGAAAAATCTGCTCTCCCTAGAAACATCTTGTGTGCAAGGGTGACCTCTCTCTTTACTTTAGCTGGTCCACTGTGAGTTCAGGTAAAACAGTTTTAATCTAATGCAATGTGTGCAAATTTCTTTTAGTGTTGCTTATATTACAATTAATTGTTTGTTATTGTGTCACATGAGGTGGGCGTTATGGCAGACAGTGTTGTACCATGATCCTTCATGATTGATGTCACAGTCTTTTGATACACTAGCACTGCCACACGTGAAAACAGCAAACACTTGGCGCAATAATTAATTTCTTTCATATTTCACTTTGAAATACTGTATTAGTACGAGGGGTTGCACAGCTACAGGTTTTTTTTTCTATGATGAAAGTTGCCACCATCAACTACGCTGCGATGTCATGAGTGAAACCTCAACAAGCAGCTTTTAAAAATCTCCTCTGCTCAGAAGGTCGTGACGTGCCCTTTTCAGCAAGCACTGGATTGCTATCGATCATTTAAGTAATCGAGTATTCTATCGATTAGTCAATAAATTAATCGAGTAATCAGATAAAATATATATTTTCAAATTAAAGAGCAATAGTAAATATATTAGATAAAATAAGACAGGCATCTAAACTAGTACAGTTTTAAAGAAAGCATTAATGATTACTATAACTGAAATGTATTACTAGACCTATATATCATACATAAGTTCACAGGACTGCATCATATTGCTAGCCCCCAGGAAACCGGAAATATGGAGCTCCGGTCATCTTTTCTGAGGTGTCCATGTTGTTGGTGTTGTGATTAACAGTGATTAGTCGAGAACAAGTTTAAATCCCCATTGCCAAACAGTCAAGTCAATTTTTGTGGTTTATCACAATAATAATAATAATAACACATTGTTATACTGCCCACCTCTAATGTCAATGAAGGACTTGTACTGTAACATAGGTACAGTGTCTAACCGATGATAGATAAATAAATTATAAATGAATGAATGATTGACAGAATTTATATGAACAGAGGTATGGAATGAGCGTGCTGGGTGCTCATTGGGAGGGAGGTGTATTGTTCAACCTCCACTGTTTGCCACTTCAGGAGTCAGGCCTCAAGGTGAACCAGCCAGCTTCGTTTGCCGTGCGATTGAATGGTGCTCAAGGCACCATCGACGCGAAGGTGCACAGTCCCTCTGGAGCTCTGGAGGAGTGCGTAGTTACAGAATTGGAACAAGGTGAGGCTCTAAAGTCTGTTGTGGCTGCCAGTGAACAGAGTGGGGTGATGTTGTCTTTCTGCTGTGTAGTAGTTTGGGGATTACAATAGAAAGTGGATATAAGAAATACATGTCTTCCTCTGTATTGTAGAGATGGGACAGTATGGTCACCATTTGAAGCAGTCACATTTACATGCACACAATGTTCCCAAGTTCTTATTTGTTCTAGACTGAACCAAATCTGTACTTTAGACACTGTATAACAAGCTCATTTATAGATCTGTTTACATACAGACGAGTGTAGATTAACATTATAAGATGAAAGCCCCCTTCATGGCCCCATGTCTGTGTATCTTCTTCCTTTTGTTTCTTTATCTGCTTAAATACGACGTCTGCTTTAGACGAAATGTTAAACATGACTCTGTGGTTAGAAATGTGCCATCACAAGTGGTGCTTTAGAAAATGTGTGCAATTCACTGGAGTAATCTTGGTGTTTACACGTCCAAATCGATTTTGAATAGTGTGTCTAGTGTCAGCTTAAACCACGTTATCGTAATTGGGCTAAGCTCTTAGTGAGTAATAGTGGTGTGCATATGAATGTTTTATAGAATTCTTCATTTTAATTCATATTGCTTGCTCTTCAGACAAGTACGCCATTCGTTTTATCCCACGGGAGAACGGCATTCACACCATTGACGTGAAGTTTAATGGCACACACATCCCTGGCAGTCCGTTCCAGGTGAGGGTAGGAGAACCGGGACAGGGTGGAGATGCCGGACTTGTTACTGCCCATGGTGCTGGTCTGGAGAAAGGAACCACAGGTAACACATCTAGATCCATATGCTTGTACATATTTAGCACAGGGCAACACTGTAGGTCTAAATAATTCAGTTCCACTTCATGTTCCTGCCCGTTTGTTCTGATGTAGTGCCAGATTCTCCGAGTCTTTGGAATGTGCCGTGGAAGGAAGGTTGTTTTATTATGGTGGAATAAAATATGGCACAATGTTTTGTACACAGTGGAGGGAAACATTGTCAAACATGTGTGCTAAGATTTAGGCTTTTAGCATAATGAGAGTACGTTTTAGATAACTGTGGTCAACATTTAGGCTTTGTTTACTCTCCTTTACTCCCAAACAATACATTAAAACTGAAAGCAAAGCAAAAAATATATATACATATAATTTGTAGTATGTTTTGGGAAATAACAGATCTTGTGACTGTTTTGAACAACATTACAATACCGCCAGTGCAGTACAGTCAAGATACTGTTAAGTGCCTAAACAAATCTGTACAAGTTTGGACACAGTTTAAAAAAAAAAAAAGATATTTTCTACATTATTAAAACCCCAAATTGAACCACGTTTTGTTGATTTTCTCCTTGTGAAATACAATTAGAACACATTTCTGCTTATTTCAGTGCAGTTTAACACATGGGGGAAGAAGAAACAAACTAGAAATTGTTCTGTATCTTTTACATAGAACACATTTAGTTATATGTTGGGAATTACACAGACTGGACGATGTGTTGGCTTTGCTGCTCTGCAGTGATGCTATAAGCTTGATGACAATCAGTCCTGGGCTTGTTGGAAAGGGCACGTCACCCTTTACTTACCTGTAAAGATTGATCTTGACACTGATCAACACTGATGCATTTCTCTGGCTCTCCAGAACTACCTCAAGTTGTACTTCAAGTGGTCCTCAGGAGATTTTGGGCTCTGTAGCTTCTGTTCCCAGATGACTAGTAATGTGATCCAGGGCTCTGTGAAAAAGGCACGTCACGCTTACTTGTGTAGTTTGCCCTTGTCACAAGTTTTTTCAAAGCACATTCCCTTCTCCTGTGGTTAAATTTATGACGTCATCAGTGAGTAGTCGACTCCAGCATTTTTTAAAACGCAGGCAGTTAAAAGTGGATGTTGTGCAATCCCTATTATACATTATATTTCTACTGCAGTGTATTTACCTCAAAGTGTAGTGGATTCATTAACGTCTTCTCACTTAGATCAAGAACAAATGGCCCAAATGTTTGCATAATGAAAATCTATTAGGCCCAATTTGCCTTGATGCAGCTTTGCACACTCTTGGCATTCACTGCTTTTTGTGGCATTTAATTGTAATTTTAGAGTTTTAGAAAGACACAAGCATCAATTTACCCTCTTTGATCTTCTGTCTTTAAAATACTTTGTAGACACAACTCACACTTTTAAATTTAGCATTATGGCAGTCATCCATTCATTACATGTGGCCAGACCTTCAATTGGCAGTGCATGTGATATATAACTCTAACACTGTTGCACCAGATGCAGTATTGTTTTAACGTGCCTGTTTAATTTCAGGTAGTAATATGAATTGTGTCCAGTAGTCATACCAGAAGGATTCAGACATTACAACATGGTGTTTAAAATTAAGTAGAATCTGACAACTGTCAATGCTGTCACAAGAACCAATGGCCACGTTTAAACACATTTAAGTAAAGCGCAGATTTTAGATATCAGTTCAGCCTAGAAATCCTGTTTTAGTGTATGATATTAAAGTGAAACAGATACTGTGCTAACAAATTATAACAGCTTTTAAAGATTCAGCCTCATGTAGGGCTGGGGTGCTGCTTCAACATAATCAATTATGAAATTACTTCGATTAGCATAACGTGTGTTGATGCGTCGCAAAAATGGCCTGAAAGCACTGATAAGAAAAATATGTATATTGTAAGAGTTTGAGTGAGAACACTGAAGTTTTTTTTGTACGTTTTTGGAATAAAAAAGGAAAACTTTATTTTTTACGGAAAACAGAATCGCTAAACCAACTCCCCATTTGAGCAGACAGAGAGTCGACTCACCGCTATGAGTGATTGTAAACAGTCCTTTCCTCAGCCCGACCTTAAAGGGCCAGCAACAGCCTAATTAACACAGTGTCTGTGTGTGAAAACAATTCGTGAGTGTTCAGTAGCCCCTGTGTGCGTGTGTAATTTATTTGAAATACAGTGTAAATACAGTGTAAATCACAAATGTTTTTTAGTACATTTGTCTATCATCTGATAGAATTAAATCAGAGGATGTAAACAATTTAACAATGTTTAACAATGTTAAATTGTGACTGATATGAAAAAAAATATTGTGATAAGATTTTTTCCCATATCGCCCAGCCCTAACACAGAAACACAACAGTGTGGTGCTCTGTCAGCTCTGCACAGTGGAGATGATCACAACAGTACAACTGCTATACACGAGACCTTGAAGCTCAAACATCCGGTAACGCCTCATGAACAGCAGCAGGACAGCACCTGTTTACCTGTTTATCTAATCTTATAGATTATTTTAAGATGAACATGAAAAGTCTCATTGCTAACCGCTTCTTAATCGTCCAGTGTAAATACCCAAGACTGTTCTCGATACCGCAGGTGCTTTAAAACACATGTAACTGTCAGATTTCTTGTCTGTGAGGCGTGTAGGCTACAAGTCATTTGTGCCTACGTGTCCAGTCGGAGCATAGACTTGTATTCTTTAACCGTTTATAGATCAGGTGCGTTTAAGGTACCTTTTAATACATTAACTCTAGAATGGCCATGCATTTCCCTCGTGCATCCGAGCATTTATATAAATATATTATTCATCCATTGGTTACAAATCCATAACAAAATAATAAACATTTTAATTCCTAACACACTCACATTAGAGTCATCTAAAAATTTGATGTTGGATTAATCAACTAATCGAAAAAAGAATTGTTAGATTAATCAATTAAGAGATTGGTCTATTAAGAAATTAATTGTTAGGTGCAGTCCTAATGTAATGATTATTATTATGATGTGTGTCACGGAAGTGCATTCACACAGATATGAGGATAGCCAATCAGACAATCACAGGTTACAGTTTAGCGTGCAACATTTTGGCTCAGACTGACTGCAGGGATATAAAAACTATTCATTCTGATAGTTGGATGGCTCTTCTCCGCGCAGGCACAATAGAGCTCTGTATAAACGTGTGCTTGTGCTTCACTCTGTCAGCAGAGCCTCTGAACGCTGCTCGTTTATTTAGCAAGATGATTTGAACAGACGGGTCTTGTATTACCTGACCTGTTAGTCGTGGAAGCCATCCAACGCAAATGTATGTCTTTTTAAAACTGGCCTAATTGAATTGTGGTCACAGGAAAAGCCTCCTACAGCGAGAGAAGCATCAGTCTGCAACTGTCTGGGTTTGATTTAGCATAGCCGTTTTTATCATTAAGCATGAAAAGAAAGAATGCCGGACCCCTTTTTTGAAGCTTAATGTTGTGCTGATAAGCACAATAGTGGGATAAAGACACAGGGATGACACAGAGGAAGTGTAAATCAGGCTTTGTTAAGCTCAGGGCTGGGTTGGTGTAGGAATATGTTTTCTTTTTCAAGCTGGTTTGAGCTGATTGTCTTCCACAGTGTGGAATTTATGTGTCCAGCTGAAGAATGACATTTTTATTTGGGGTTTATTGTCTTTCTGCAAGTTTTGTGGCCTCATCGTGTTGAGCTCAGTGTACAGCGCTGATGTGTAGAACTTGTAGGACTGAGATGGTCTCTTGCCTGTCTGTGCCTGATATACTGACATTAATAACCGAATAATAAGCTTACAGTACTAGTTTTACTGTTCAGTAACTACTATGAAACTTGTATTATATTCATATGTAGTTTATTGATTGTCAAATTAGTCATAGGATTCTGGGTCGGCTCTGTTACACTTTTTGTTAGTTTGGTTACAATATACACTACCGCTCAAAAGTTTAGGATCACTTTAGAGTTTAATTTCATGCAATTTTCATGTAATTCACAAACAATATTGTCCATTTCACAATTAATGTATCAGATGATTTTTAAAGAATAAAAATGTTTATATTAAAGCCTATTTTTGTATAGAGGCTTATTTTACATATAGTTCTGTTATCAGTAATTCTCAGTCCTCTGTCTAAATCTCCTGGTACAGCCACCAATCCAAGTTAAGGATGTTATTGGGCTAATTGGTTGTTAGGACACTCTTGCTCAATTGTGATGCACAGCTGAAAAACATTCTACTAATAAGTGAGTATAAAAGGGAACAACATTCTAGGTTAGTTTCGTATCTGAAGTATCAGCAGTTGATGGCTTGCTGACCGAATCAAAATGACCAGAAAGAAACAACTTTCTTTAGAGACCCGTCAGTCAATTGTTGTGTTAAGAAAGATACTCCATTAAAACAAGAACATTTCACTGTGATCCCAAACTTTTGAGTGGTAGTATATATATATATATATATATATATATATATATATATGTATATATATATATATATATATATATATATATATATATATATACTGGAGTTCACAGATTTCATAAAGGCTAGAAATCAGTTCTTTGCACTGCTGCTGGGCTCGAAATCAGGGTCCACACTTTACCAAAATGATAAAACCCGCAGAGCAAGTGGTCCTGGGTATGAAACAGATGCTCTAGTGTAGAAATGGCATAAATGCACTCTCTTCCAAACTCTTACAGCACTACTATGTTTCAGCACTACTGCACAGCAATTTTTAATTTAATGGTATCAAAACAAGTATTGTTTTCGATGCCAAATTTAGAATCAGCATTGGTATTAATATAGATATTGATAATCATGACCAATGCCTAACCTTAGACCCTCATAAAGACCCTTTTTTAAATCACAGCCTTTGTTTTCTTTGTGCAGGCAACCAGGCAGATTTCATTATCAACACCACCAAATCCAGGCCAGGCTCTCTGGCTGTGACTATTGAGGGACCCTCAAAGGTGAAGATGGAGTGCCAGGAGTGCCCCGAGGGCTTCAAAGTACAGTACACACCGATGGCCCCAGGAAACTACCTGATCAGCATTAAATATGGGGGCCCCAACCACATCACTGGCAGCCCCTTCAAGGCCAAAGTCACAGGTATGCAGAAGAAGACTGATGTTTGACTCTAGGGTGAAAGGGTTAGGAGTAGAAAGGCAGTCTGTAGATTTTCAGAACGTTTTAGGTCAAAGAAGTCTGAGAGTGAATGGTGGTTTTGACTGAGTGTGGGCGGGTTGTTCAATATTCTTGTATTGGTAAAACTGATTCCCATACGTGAGTAAAATTATGACTCGGGTACAGGTGAAGTTGATTGATTGACCTGATATAGGATTGGGCACCCTTGAGCTACACCAGCTAATTAGAATGAAATAAAACTCAAACACGGAATTAATAATTTTGTGAAAATATTAAATTGTAGATTACTTCCACACAAATTAGTTTGAGAACATTGCTTGAAGTGCAAATCTGTCTAAAAGAATCTAGTTGATGGAACTATGAAGAAAGTCTAACCCGTCTTTGGTTTACTATGCAATCTTCCAACCTTCAGGTCAGCGGCTTGTGAACGTGACTAACGCCAGTGAGACGTCCACCCTGACGGTAGATCCTGTGCTCAGAGCCAGCAGCGCAAACTCCTACAGCGCCCTGCCCAGGGCTGCCTCCGATGCCAGCAAAGTGACCAGTAAAGGCCCAGGCCTTAGCAAAGCCTACGTGGGTCAGAGAGCCAGCTTCTCTGTGGATTGCAGCAAAGCAGGTGAGTAAAACTAAGTCTGTCAGTAGGAGGCAGCACTCCTGTAAATGCTTCCATTCACGGTCAGTTATCTATGAATGCTTTCCCAACAACTCTAAACACTACGTCTTGCATTTTCACAAATGCCCTCATTTGTTTCTTCTTTCTTTTCTTCTTTTTATTAGGGAAAAACATGCTGCTGGTAGGAGTTCATGGACCACAAACCCCTTGTGAGGAAATCATGGTGAAACACATGGGCAATCTGCAGTACAACGTCAGCTACATCCTGAAGGAGCGGGGCAGCTATGTGCTGGCAGTGAAGTGGGGTGAAGACCATATCCCAGGCTCACCTTTCCATGTTAGTGTCCCATAAGTCTGCAGGGCTTCTGAGAGGCTTCAGAACGTTCCTTCTGAGAGAGACTTTTTGTGGAAATGGAATATAAATACAGCCAAATCATGCTAATATTTAAATTAAGCCCAATACCGAGAATGAAAATTGCACTTGATTGTATTTTATATGTGACATGCATTGGCTGCATTCAAATTGTATGTCCTTTATATTTGTTCGACATATTCTGACAAGTTTGAGCTTTCTCTCCGACTCGGAGCTCGAGGGGCACAAAAACACGTAAAAAACACGTGTCCATGTTTAATGTAAGTGTCAGTTAAAGAGGGAGCGCTCTATTCCTTTTAAATATCTTTACTACTGATACGGTTTTGTCTGTTCACTAATGTTCTCGTCCAGTTTAATGCACATTGTAGTAAGAACTTCATTGCTGTTATATTTTTTTTTCTTCTAACTGCTGCACATCGGACTACTGTGATGTTTACATGCTCTTAAATCAGATCAGGCTTCACAGTAGCAAAGCCGATCACTTATCGGTTTGATCGTTTTAGGATTTCCACGCTTGCGACACTGTTTTGTTGGTGATATCCAAACTGTTTCATGACACAACTGACAGTTAATAAGACACATACAGTAAACTGAATGGGGGGAAACATGACCAGGCTGTTAATCTGTGGAGTGGTATCATAATTTGGAGGGATTGCTTGATTTTTGACCAACAACACTTAACAGCGGTCCACTGTATGTAAATCTTAGAGGTTCAGGAATTGCAGTGTTTTCTTTTAGTGGATCCTTAGCTCTTTTTTTTACCTAACAGTTAACTTTAAATTTACACTCTAGCCAGTTAGCCCAAACCTACACATTCCTAGTGTAATCTGCTTTGGTGGTGTTGGAAGAGATTACAGCTGCGTCTTTACACTTTAAAGCAATTAGTGACAGTTTGGGGAGTTTTTTGTGTATACTGGCATCCATGTTCGTCTTATATTGCTCAATTATTATAGTTTTGATAAAGTGAAAGTATTTTGTTATTTGGGGGGGTGCTACTATTTGCATTTTGTATTAGCCCAGGGTGCCTTAATGTGAAAAACATAGTTCAAAATTATGTACATTTGATAATTTAGACAAAAAAACTGGAATAAAGATATGAAACATTGTGCTTGTTGTAGAATTTTATTTAGAAATCTGATGCAAATGCATGCATTTAAGGAGGAATTTCACTGATCTTTCAAACCAAATAATTCACTCCTTGAGATGTAAGTCACTTAGATTTCAAAGGCATTAAACTCTTCAGATGTCTGGTTCCTATCACTACCACTGTGAAGGATTCAGACTCTGCAGCTTCCTCTAGAACAGAGCATTTCACACACCTTCCTATAAGAACATTATCCAGCTTCATGCTCTACTTTTTCTGTTCCACCTTAAATAGTGCTGTGGTTATGTTCTGGTGTGTAAGGCATTGTTGTAACTGCTGCACCATTTAAGGTAGAACTGAAAATTTGAGCAAGAACTTGAGAAAGGAGATACATGCCAGCAATAGAATGTAAGTACTGCACATTTTAAGGTGGAACAGGTAAATACCCACATGAACCAGGCACATCAGAAGTTGGCATCTTCCTAGTTTTAATAAGACTGAATACCAATCTTACCTGATGTTTTTTTTAAGCAGCTGCTTTAATACAGAAACATTGCATCTCTACATGACGGCGTCTGATTTAACATGACCGGCTCCTATGGAGAAATAAAGGGCTCATTCAAAACTAACACATAAACACTTTTGTTTTTGATTACAGATAATTAAACATGAATGAAAATAGATGTGAAGATTGTGCTAAATGTCTGCTAATAAAGCCCCTCTAAATCTTACTCACTGCTCCTTTAATGTATTAACTATGCAGGTGTTTTGAGAAATCTGTAAAACATGAGTTTTGCTGTGATTTATTACGCTGTGACATTAAATACTGGCCTAGTATCCATGGGTTACTAGTGACCCATGCTTGGCTGACTGAAAGCCCAATTGTTGCAGGGTGATTAATGTAGGGTCCAGTCAGCTAGCCATGAAGGATCACCTTGACATTTCTATGGAAACGAGATCAAGCATGCAGTTGCACAGTGAATGAGTTGTGTGGGGATCATCTTCACTCATTATCAAAGCTAAAACTTCCCTTCTGGTCAGCAGAAACTTGAGCGCGAGGTCACTTACAGCAGCCTTGCTTTGAGTAGTGCCTTGCAGTGCAAGTCTAAATATAGAAGTCTTTGTCTCTCCTGTGCCATGTCAGCAGTAATGAGCCTATTTTGCTGCTGTATCAGTTGTGCAGCTACATTACTAATCGAGACGGGCTTGAATGGAAGGTTTGTATTAAAGTTCGCAATTGCTCGTAATGAGCTTCCTGGATAAGTATGTTTTTGATCTGTTTAGTTTCCTCTCATTTATAAAAGGTGGCCATTCATGCCCTCTGTTTAAGAAGCACAGCTGGCTTTTGTTTCAGCCACTGAAGTGCATTCTTTGTGTCATGTGTGGAAGAATGACACTGCCATCCTCTGGACTACTAGGAGCACTACTGTAGCTTAACGGGGAATTAAGAATACAGTGCAGGGACTATTCTGTATGGTATCCTGATTAGTAATTATGTAATCTCCCAATAATTATTGATCACACTGAGTGATCAGTGCTTTATAAAAGTATAAGAATATTATAGACTTAATAAAACAATAGTATTTTTCCCACCACCATTCATTTTAGGCTGATTTAAACTGGTTTATGCTGCTAATTTAGCTGGTCACCACAGTATGGTCATGCTGGTTGACCAGCATACCACCGTGAAAACACAACATACGCTGGTTTTGGTGGTGATCAGCTTATCAACTTCCTTTGCCGCTAGCGAGTGCCCCAGCATCCAAAGCACAACATATACTGGTATGCTGTTTTTTCCAGCAGTGTTACTGGAGAATGATGGCTGATCCACTGATGAAGTACTTTTTAATCAGGTGATTATTTTTCATGAACATTTCTCCAGGCTGCACTCCTGGTACCCTGATAAAGTTCTGCCTGTGCTGTTTTTCCTCTAGCTCACTTTCCTCGCCGTCTGTTTGCTCCTGATGTAAACTAGCTGATTTGCTGCAGTGCAGGTCATCTTGGGTCTCTTTTGTTATTCTGTCAGCACGCTTTTGTTGAAGAGTGTGTGTCTGTGTGCGCTTGTTTTCATACACTTTCTAGGAAAAAGACAAGCAGCAAAACCAGTGCTGACTTCATGAAGTGCTTCCTGCAAAAACTTAACAATTAAACGATTACATTTCTACTTTAGCTACGAGGCTACAGTCATAGTTTAGGTCATACCACTTTATTAGGTACAGCTACCTTATATTTATTTGCATTGTTCATTTTATCAGCTCTGGTTACCATATAGGAGCACTCTGTATTTCTACAATTACAGACTGTGGTCCATCTGTTCTAGTGCTGCTATACTGACCCACACTCCTCTGGCCATAATAACCTGCATTTCTCTGTATGTCTAATCTACAGCAA
Organism: Megaleporinus macrocephalus; assembly: GCA_021613375.1. Lineage (NCBI taxonomy): Eukaryota > Metazoa > Chordata > Actinopteri > Characiformes > Anostomidae > Megaleporinus > Megaleporinus macrocephalus. Next base: position 13,526,505 of record CM038714.1, on the reverse strand, counting down.
TACTGACCCACACTCCTCTGTGTCTAATCCACAGCCATAATAACCTGCACTTCTCTGTATGTCTAATCTACAGCTATACTGACCCACACTCCTCTGTGTGTCTAATCCACAGCCATAATAACCTGCACTCCTCTGTGTGTCTAATCCACAGCCATAATAACCTGCACTCCTCTGTGTGTCTAATCCACAGCCATAATAACCTGCACTCATCTGTGCGTCTAATCCATAGCCATAATAACCTGCACTCCTCTGTGTGTCTAATCCACAGCCATCCTAACCTGCATTCCTCTGTCTGTCTAATCCACAGCCATAATAACCTGCACTCCTCTGTATGTCTAATCTACAGCTATACTGACCCACACTCCTCTGTGTGTCTAATCCACAGCCATAATAACCTGCACTTCTCTGTATGTCTAATCTACAGCTATACTGACCCACACTCCTCTGTATGTCTAATCCACAGCCATAATAACCTGCACTTCTCTGTATGTCTAATCTACAGCTATACTGACCCACAGTCCTCTGTGTTTCTAATCCACAGCCATAATAATCTGCACTCCTCTCTGTGTCTAATCCACAGCCATAATAATCTGCACTCCTCTGTGTGTCTAATCCACAGCCATAATAACATGGACTCCTCTGTGTGTCTAATCCATAGCCATAATAACCTGCACTCCTCTGTGTGTCTAATCCACAGTCATAATAACCTGCACTCCTCTGTGTGTCTAATGCACAGCCATAATAACCTGGACTTCTCTGTATGTCTAATCTACAGCTATACTGACCCACACTCCTCTATGTGTCTATACTACAGCCATAATAACCTGCACTTCTCTGTATGTCTAATCTACAGCTATACTGACCCACACTCATCTGTGTGTCTAATCCACAGCCATAATAACCTGGACTTCTCTGTATGTCTAATCTACAGCTATACTAACCCACACTCCTCTGTATGTCTAATCCATAGCCATAATAACCTGCACTTCTCTGTATGTCTAATCTACAGCTATACTGACCCACAGTCCTCTGTGTTTCTAATCCACAGCCATAATAATCTGCACTCCTCTCTGTGTCTAATCCACAGCCATAATAATCTGCACTCCTCTGTGTGTCTAATCCACAGCCATAATAACATGGACTCCTCTGTGTGTCTAATCCATAGCCATAATAACCTGCACTCCTCTGTGTGTCTAATCCACAGTCATAATAACCTGCACTCCTCTGTGTGTCTAATGCACAGCCATAATAACCTGGACTTCTCTGTATGTCTAATCTACAGCTATACTGACCCACACTCCTCTATGTGTCTATACTACAGCCATAATAACCTGCACTTCTCTGTATGTCTAATCTACAGCTATACTGACCCACACTCATCTGTGTGTCTAATCCACAGCTATAATAACCTGCACTTCTCTGTGTGTCTAATCTACAGCTATACTGACCCACAGTCCTCTGTGTGCCTAATCCACAGCCATAATAACCTGCACTCCTCTGTGTCTAATCCACAGCCATAATAACCTGCACTTCTCTGTATGTCTAATCTACAAATATACTGACCCACACTACTCTATATGTCTAATCCACAGGCATAATAACCTGCACTTCTCTGTATATCCAATCTACAGCTATACTGACCCACATTCCTCTGTGTGTCTAATCCACAGCCATAATAACCTGCACTCCTCTGTGTGTCTAATCCACAGCCATAATAACCTGCACTTCTCTGTATGTCTAATCTACAGCTATACTGACCTACACTCCTCTATGTGTCTAAACTACCGCCATAATAACCTGCACTTCTCTGTATGTCTAATCTACAGCTATACTGACCCACACTCATCTGTGTGTCTAATCCACAGCCATAATAACCTGCACTTCTCTGTATGTCTAATCTACAGCTATACTGACCCACAGTCCTCTGTGTGTCTAATCCACAGCCATAATAACCTGCACTTCTCTGTATGTCTAATCCAGGGTCATACTGACCCTCACTCCTCTATGTGTCTAATCCACCATCATACTGACCCTCACTCCTCTATGTGTCTAATCCGTGGTCATACTGACCCTCACTCCTCTATGTGTCTAATCCACGGTCATACGGACCCTTACTCCTCTATGTGTCTAATACACAGTCATACTGACCCACACTCCTCTATGTGTCTAATCCACGGTCATACGGACCCACACTCCTCTATGTGTCTAATCCACGGTCATACGGACCCACACTCCTCTATGTGTCTAATCCACAGTCATACTGATCCTCACTCCTCTATGTGTCTAATCCACGGTCATACAGACCCTTACTCCTCTATGTGTCTAATCCACAGTCATACTGATCCTCACTCCTCTATGTGTCTAATCCACGGTCATACAGACCCTTACTCCTCTATGTGTCTAATCCACAGCCATACTGACCCTCGCTATTTTTTCATTCCTCTTTCCTCCCATAGACACTAATTCACTTTCAACTTCACTTAGTAACCATTTGACAACCCGCTCACGACCACTCAGTAGACACCCTGTACACCATCAGTACATAAAACCTTGCTCCATCTCTGACGTCCAGTTTTATCTTGTCAGACTGTGTGAATGTCAGTTTCTCATTAAAGGGAACATAATGCCAGTGACTGCTATGGTAGCAGATTGTTTTGAGAGGAAGCTGCTTTTTACTATTTAGTATGTACTTATGTACTTAATTAAATAATTCAAAGCTGTTTCGACTGAAAATTAAATATAGTTTGGTGTCTGATGCAGTACTGAATAATGCATATGAAACATTATTATGGCACATACACTACTAAAAAAGATCCTAAAAAAGTTTAGGATCACTTGCAAATTTCATTTCATGCAATTTTCATGCAACTCACAAACAATATTGTCCATTTCACAATTAATGTAAGTGTATCAGATGATTTTTAAAGAATATAAATGTTTGTATTAAAGTCTATTTTTGTATAGAGGCTTATTTTACATATAGTCCTATTATCAGTAATTCTCAGTCCTCTGTCTAAATCTCCTGGTACGACCACCAATCCAAGTTAAGGATGTTATTGGACTAATTGGTTGTTAGGACACTCTTGCTCAATTGTGATGCACAGCTGAAAAACATTCTACTAATAAGTGAGTATAAAAGGGAGAACAACATTCTAGGTTAGTTTAGTATCTGAAGCATCAGCAGTTGATGTCTTGCTGACCGACTCAAAATAACCAGAAAGAAACAACTTTCTTTAGAGACCCATCAGTTCATTGTTGTGTTAAGGAAGAAGATACTCCATTAAAACAAGAACATTTCACTGTGATCCCAAACTTTTGAGCAGTAGTGTATGCACTTATGAACAAGAGACAATATACCCCATGTCCTAACAGGGTATAAAAACAAATGTTTGTGTGTGTGTGTGTGTGTGTGTGTGTGTGTGTGTGTGTGCACTCATTGTTTGCCCTGGGACACATTCCGCTCTCCTGCTGAGGAAAGCCATCTGATTGGCTGAGTGCAGGTAAAGCCCAAATGACAAACGGCTCTGGGGTTTCTGTGGCTACTCCTGTTTCCCTTTAACCAAGCCAAATAGACTCGATACAGCACACATTAACTAAGCGTTAGTCCACAACACAGCAGGCCACGATGAGGAACCTCCTGACCACACAGAACCAGAACTGCTACAGGGAGCTCATTATGAAGGAGGCCTACACTCGCCTCAACTGGAAGACTAAATACAGCAAGGACTATCCCACCAGCTTCACATCCCGCAGGGCCAAGACCATCGGCTTGTTTAACCCACCAAAACCCTCATCCGAAATTACTCTACCTCCTGTTGTCCAGCCTCAGGGGAAGAAGAAGGAGGCCCCAGTGCTGGTGGGTCGCACTCTCAGTGAAGCACCTCTAATGAGGCCGGTCAGCCCAAAAACTAAGGAGACCCTCTATAATGGATTCTCCAAAGAGGGTAAAGGTCGCAGCAAGTACCTGAAGCGACGCGTCCAGAAGATGCCAGAAGAGAAGTTTGACTACCCAATACTGTCCTCCTGGGAATACGGCTGGAGGTTAGGTGAGGAGCACGTGTTTGATCTTTTTTTAAGTTGGATTTGGTAATGCTGCACCAAGACATTTGAGGATGATGACTTGGTAAACATTGTATGTCATGTTATATATCAGTATATGAGTGGTCAGAGAGTTCTGGTATCTTGCAGGGTTTGTTGATTTCCCTGCTTAGACACACAGGTTGTGCTGGACACCAGCCCTCCAGGGCCAGAACTAAGGGACACTATTATACACTGTGCATCAGGAATCATCCAGAAGATTGGAATCAGTGTTTTTAATAACATAAAGCCAATTTTGTGTGTATAAAGAAAATGGTTCTAACATGTCTCGTTCATATGTTGTAAACAGTTGGCATGAAGCTCTAACAAAACAAAATATACAGCTGTACGTAAAAAAAGGCGTCTGTCAACAACTGACAAAAGACTTATGTTGCCTGTACAAAAGTTAATGCTCATTTTAGTTTTTCTAGTATGTTAAATTCATTGAAATGTTAAAATGTGCACCAAAATACCACTATCCTCTAAACCACATAGCCAAGTAAAACACTCTGCTCTTGAGTTAGTGAAGTGAATAAGCGCTGTTGTGAAAGATAGCTCCTTTCATATGAGGAGAATAGCAAAACTTAAAAGCATCTTGTCTTTCAAAGACTGGAAACAATTGTTCAAGCCTTTATTTCCTCTTGTATCATATTACAGCAACTCACTGTAGAGAATCTGTCAGTCGAGCTTGTCAGGTTTACAGCTAGTCTTAAAAGCAGCATTGAGGCTCCTGACTGGTACCAAGAAGAGAAAGAGCATTACCCCTGTACCCCTGTGAATCACCGTGCTGGTTAGCAATAAAATATAGAGTTGAATTTAAAGTTTTATCATATTTGCAAAGCTTTGTATGGCTTGGCTTTAACCTCTGAATCTATTCCCACCTTACAATCCCAACAAGTAGCTTCTAATTTTTCCACTTTATTTATTGGTCTTGTTTTTACATGTATAGCATCTTTTTAGTTGAATTTATAAAAAATAATGTTGTGTTGATTTGAGGATGTGCTAAATATAATATAATATAATATAATATAATATAATATAATATAATATAATAAACAAAGCTTTTATCCAGATCACTTAACATCATTTCCATCATGTAGATCAGATCATAAAGAAAATGGCAAACTAAGGTAAATGGATTCATTTTAATTTAACAGCTAATTGCTGCTCACAAAACACAATTACTGCCACATTTGTTCTAATGTATAACATAAACATTTTTATTGCATATTATAATTTTAATAATGAGTAATATATAAATTACTCATACTGAACTGATTCCACAGAGTAGTGTATGTCAGTCTAATGTGCATTTTCTAATAATAAAATATTGTATAATCTTTCACTGACACCCTGTCTGCAGGTGACTATGAACACAACTACAGATCACCGGCTAATGGGAGGTCGGGAGTTGTTAGGAGCAATTTCTACGCCAGGAATGGTATTTTTAACATCCCTTCTCCCACCGATAAACTGGGGTAGCATTCCAAACCAACTTTCCAAGAAGACATGATCGCATCCTCCACCAAGTGTAACTTATGTGACATGTTTTGAATTTGCAATGTTTGTGCAATTGTGTTTTTTTCTTATCTGGATTGTATAAATTGTATGTACACTCAAAAAATAAATAATAATGCAGGTGCCAAGAAAGTTCACTTAAATTGTCAATGAGTATTTTTAATACCAAATAAATCACCATAGCAAATGGCTGAGGAATGGTTATCTGAACACTGCAGAGCATGGGGTTGTGAGAAACCCTACAATTTAGGTCATAAATCTCACAGGCCCTTGCTTTCAATCACTCATAAAATCCAAAACCACCCCAAATCTATATAACACCACACACAATTGCCACTCATTATCTTAAGAAAACAACAAAACCAATGAACAAAAATATATATACTTCCACCACAAAATCAATGGCAGTTTTAAAACAGGCATCCAGTGAATCTACTTTAAGGCACTGAAAATGGTTCTTCCACACCAAGAACTCTTTAGCACCTTAGGTTTTGTCAGTCTGGTGTATCAATTCTGATGTAGCAGAAAGAAACCAGGCATTTACATTGACATTTTTTAATATAAAGCTTTATTTAATTGCATCTGATGCATCTACACCGTGAAGTATAAATTTGACGAATGGGAAGAGATGAAAGGAATCAACCCGACTCACAGTGTCTCTTAGTAACTGTAAACTCACACCTCCAACCTACTGGTTTATAATTAACAAATAGGGTCCACTTCTCATCACCTTTGTAATGAAAGCCCTGATGTTGTCTTTCTTGGATACACAAAACTCATCTTCAGAGTAAACCATTAATTACTCAACAGGCTGAATGTGTATTCCAATGTGCCATAACATTGATTAGGTTTAATCCAATTCACTGAAGGGTTCAGGCCAAACTCCACTTCCTTTAGCATTAAACATTAAAAACCCACGACCTCTCAACCACTTCTCCTGGCCTGGTTCACAGTAAAGCAAAGAGGGAAATGGTCGCTCACAGCCAAAGCCTAGAAACAAAGACAAAAGGAAAAATGTTTACATTACAGTGCAGAAATTTAAGTTCCAGTTTCAGAATCACTTGTCACATTTAATAGTTCTTGCAATTTTACTACAGTGTAGAATTAATTACGATAAGATAGACAGGAGAAGGTATTTTAGATGCTCTCCTTAATGTTCCACAGTCTTTTGGAGATAAATGCTAAATGCTAAAATATAGATTTTTTCATTGATAGCATCTGATTACAACTTTACAATTTCAAGAGGACCTACTATACTACTTCTCAATGTTTATAATTAGATTAGAATAGATTTACATAAATTAATTTTCCCAAAACATATACTATACATCTGTATTCTGTCTGCAACACTCTGTTAGAGCTCCTATGTCTTTAAGCCCAGCCTCCCAATGAGCCCAGTGTGCTCTGACTGATCAACCGCCAGGCTGGCATCCTCTACATAATTTCTGGCCGCACACTGTGGAGGCTATTCTTACACTTGTGTCCATTCTGCTGTAACAGTTTGAGCCAGAATCCGATCCTAAAAGTCAAGTAGAACAAATTGGTAGATTAACTACCAAGCTAGCTAGACTGGAGCAGTTTAGTTTCAGAGTAGGATGTCTAATCATTGTGTATAATAGCGTGACTGGAATTCCAAAGAGGTGTTTCAGGCAGAGTACCTAACAGCATTTTTATGATGTCAAGTTTATAACAATGCCATACAGAACAAATTTCAAAAAGGCTCTATATAGAAGTGTATATAACACATTTCACCATGCAAAGAACCAGGTAAGCAAAAATTGGTTCTATATAGAACCCACAGTTCTTAATAGAACCATTGCCTTGACCTTGAAGAATCATTCCAAACCTATGGAATTACTATGGAATTGTGAAAAAGCCTTTATATGAGGCTGGACTTGTATGTGTACCTCTTGCTCAGTGAGTCCAAAAGCCTGCTTAAAGTCATAAACCTCCACGGACTCTGCTTTGACGGCCTGGATTATCTTCTCTCCGCGGAGGACCACCCTGCAGACAGAGATAAGAGCATGCTAGACTAAAACGACAATTGTTCAGCGCTCCACAGAAGCAGGAGCGGCTCTGACACTGACTGACGTTTATTGATCTACATACAATATAGTGTTGAGATCTATTTGTTTTCATTGTATTCAATTTTAATTCCGTCAACTCTTCTGATGTGAAATTTTCAGATACACTGATCAGTTATAACATAAAAAACCATGTTCTTCCATCTACACTCATTGTCCATTGTAATAGCGTAGCCCTACAATTATACTGTACTCCATCTGTTTCAGTGTATACTTATTTGTTATACCATTTACCCTGTTCTTTAATAGTCAGGACCCCCACAGAGCCACCACAAAGCAGGTATTGTTTGGGTGCTGGCTCATTCTTAGCACTGCAGCAGCAGTAAAGATTTGAAATGCCTCAGTGTCACTGTTGGATTATGAATAGTCCACCAACCAAAAATACCCTGCAAACAGCGTCCTGTAACCACTGATAAGGAGACTAGAGGACGACCAACACTAGCTGTCCTGCAACAGATGAGCTATCATCTCTTTACATTTACAAGATGGACCAACAAGGAACAAGTGTCTAATAGAGTGGACAAAGAGTGAACACAGTGAGTGTTTATAAACTTCAACAGCACTTCTGTGTCTGATCCACACACACTAGCATAACACAGGTCCAAAAAAGGTCCAGAAAATTTGATTGACTCTGAAATTGCACTCTGGAACAAGAGCAGTAGAAGGGTCATGTTATAATATTAGATTTTTAGTTCTGAATCAAAACGTCCAACATCCAAGTACAGCTGAAGCTGAATCCAATGGCTTAGTCCTCCTCTCCATTCGTGCCATTTGCTACATCCTTGACTGCATCGCTGCATCATCCAGATGTAGCACCTGTGCAGCTTCTAAAGCTTTTACATTCAGACTCAGCTTTAGTTTAATAAACTGTATATACTGTTCGAACACAGGAGGATGGGTCTCCCCTTGTGAGTCTGGTTCCTCCCAAGGTTTCTTCCTCCAGTTGAGGGAGTTGTTCTTGCCACCGTTGCCTCTGGCTTGCTCACATTGGATAAAATGTTGTGGCTTCATGTTTTCAACAAATAAACTTGACTTGCCTTGACATAGTAAAAATAAAGTAAACATGCAATTTTAACAGGCAATACAACAACATCACATGTTCACATGTTGTATTTTATATATATATATATATATATATATATATATATATATATATATATATATATATATATATATATATATATATATATATATGGGTGATTCTTTCATTGCGGGCTCTTTTGCCATCTTAACTTTTGTAATGTTTAGTTTTATAAAGTAATGCATTTTACTTTAATTTAATTATAAAATCACACTGTTAGACTTAATTATATTTAATTTCTAAATAATTTAAAAGATACTGATGGTGAAATTGAAAACCTATCATTACCATCGACAAATGTCATTACCATCTCAACAGGTTACGTGTTGGTAATGACGTGTTACGGTAATGACAATTTTCATTTTTTTTTAAAAAAAAGCTTGCTAGGCCATGGATTTGCTAAAATGAGTTAACAGTTAGTACAAGCTGCTCTTTAAATACACATAAATAAATAAACAATGTGAAAATGTAATGTTTAGTTGTAAATAAATAAGTAATGTGTAAATGTAATGTTTAGCTATGAATAAATAAATAATGTGTAAATGTAATGTTTAGTTATAAATAAATAATGTGTAAATGTAATGCTTAATTATAAATAAATCATGTGTAAATGTAATGTTTAGTTATAAATAAATAAATAATGTGTAAATGTAATGTTTAGTTATAAATAAATAATGTGTAAATGTAATGTTTAGTTATAAATAAATAAATAATGTGTAAATGTAATGTTTAGTTATAAATAAATAATGTGTAAATGTAATGTTTAATTATAAATAAATAATGTGAAAATGTAATGTTTAGTTGTAAATAAATAAATAATGTGAAAATGTAATGTTTAGTTGTAAATAAATAAATAATGTAAAAATGTAATGTTTAGTTGTAAATGAATAAATAATGTGTAAATGTAATGTTTAGTTCTAAATAAATAAATAATGTGAAAATGTAATGTTTAGTTGTAAATAAATAAATAATGTGTAAATGTAATGTTTACTTGTAAATAAATAAATAATGTTTAAATGTAATGTTTACTTGTAAATAAATAAATAATGTGTAAAAGTAATGTTTACTTGTAAATAAATAAATAATGTTTAAATGTAATGTTTACTTGTAAATAAATAAATAATGTGTAAATGTAATGTTTAGTTGTAAATAAATAAATAATGTTTAAATGTAATGTTTAGTTATAAATAAATAAATAATGTGAAAATGTAATGTTTATTTGTAAATAAATAAGTAATGTTTAAATGTAATGTTTACTTGTAAATAAATAAATAATGTGTAAATGTAATGTTTAATTATAAATAAATAAATAATGTGAAAATGTAATGTTTAGTTGTAAATAAATAAATAATGTGTAAATGTAATGTTTACTTGTAAATAAATGAATAATGTTTAAATGTAATGTTTAGTTGTAAATAAATAAATAACGTGTAAATGTAATGTTTAGTTGTAAATAAATAAATAATGTGTAAATGTAATGTTTAGTTGTAAATAAATAAATAATGTGAAGATGTAATGTTTAGTTGTAAATAAATAAATAATGTGAAAATGTAATGTTTAGTTGCAAATAAATAAATAATGTGAAAATGTAATGTTTAGTTGTAAATAAATAAATAATGTGTAAATGTAATGTTTACTTGTAAATAAATAAATAATGTTTAAATGTAATGTTTACTTGTAAATAAATAAATAATGTGTAAATGTAATGTTTAGTTGTAAATAAATAAATAATGTGTAAATGTAATGTTTAGTTGTAAATAAATAAATAATGTGAAGATGTAATGTTTAGTTGTAAATAAATAAATAATGTGAAAATGTAATGTTTAGTTGTAAAGTACTGCAGTACTGATGTAAACGATAATGACTCTGAATAAATGTACTCTATCTTCAGGAAGAACACAAGATTCAGTTACTCCCATTTACACACATTAACATGTTACTCTTCACTCATGGCTGACATGTCCCTTGTGAGTCTTTGTTTCCATGGTTACAACATGAACAAGTGCTACCTTCAAATAGTTCCCTGCAGAAGTCATACACTGTTGCAGTAATGAAGATAATGTTGGGGACGATAATATATTGCTCAAAAATATGCATAGGTACAAATATTAAACTAAACAGTAAATTATTTAAAAGTTTTTATGAACACATAAATACACATGAATACACATAAATAAATAAACAATGTGAAAATGTAATGTTTAGTTGTAAATAAATAAGTAATGTGTAAATGTAATGTTTAGCTATGAATAAATAAATAATGTGTAAATGTAATGTTTAGTTATAAATAAATAATGTGTAAATGTAATGCTTAATTATAAATAAATCATGTGTAAATGTAATGTTTAGTTATAAATAAATAAATAATGTGTAAATGTAATGTTTAGTTATAAATAAATAATGTGTAAATGTAATGTTTAGTTATAAATAAATAAATAATGTGTAAATGTAATGTTTAGTTATAAATAAATAATGTGTAAATGTAATGTTTAATTATAAATAAATAATGTGAAAATGTAATGTTTAGTTGTAAATAAATAAATAATGTGAAAATGTAATGTTTAGTTGTAAATAAATAAATAATGTAAAAATGTAATGTTTAGTTGTAAATAAATAAATAATGTGTAAATGTAATGTTTACTTGTAAATAAATGAATAATGTTTAAATGTAATGTTTAGTTGTAAATAAATAAATAACGTGTAAATGTAATGTTTAGTTGTAAATAAATAAATAATGTGTAAATGTAATGTTTAGTTGTAAATAAATAAATAATGTGAAGATGTAATGTTTAGTTGTAAATAAATAAATAATGTGAAAATGTAATGTTTAGTTGCAAATAAATAAATAATGTGAAAATGTAATGTTTAGTTGTAAATAAATAAATAATGTGTAAATGTAATGTTTACTTGTAAATAAATAAATAATGTTTAAATGTAATGTTTACTTGTAAATAAATAAATAATGTGTAAATGTAATGTTTAGTTGTAAATAAATAAATAATGTGTAAATGTAATGTTTAGTTGTAAATAAATAAATAATGTGAAGATGTAATGTTTAGTTGTAAATAAATAAATAATGTGAAAATGTAATGTTTAGTTGTAAAGTACTGCAGTACTGATGTAAACGATAATGACTCTGAATAAATGTACTCTATCTTCAGGAAGAACACAAGATTCAGTTACTCCCATTTACACACATTAACATGTTACTCTTCACTCATGGCTGACATGTCCCTTGTGAGTCTTTGTTTCCATGGTTACAACATGAACAAGTGCTACCTTCAAATAGTTCCCTGCAGAAGTCATACACTGTTGCAGTAATGAAGATAATGTTGGGGACGATAATATATTGCTCAAAAATATGCATAGGTACAAATATTAAACTAAACAGTAAATTATTTAAAAGTTTTTATGAAACTCATATTGTGATCTTTTTCATAAATTGAAAACCATTTTTTGGGTCCCAGATGTTTTAAGGTCTGGGTTGGGGACAAGGCCAAAGTAGCAAAATATTGATGTTTAAATCATTATAAAAAATGGAAATCATAATTATTTTGGTGTGTAATTATTTTAGTGATGCAATTAATGATCTTTTTAATAGCTGAAATGTTTGTTTTGTAATAAAGTAATTTTAACACAAATTTATGACTTACGGACGTAAAAGTTCCCCTAATCGAAGAATCACCCATATACACAGACACAATCTGTATGTATTCATTGTAAGGAGTGACAGCCAGACCAACTGTCTTCTCAAATGAACCAATTCCTGACCTATCATAGGCGCAGCTCGTGGACTGTTTCACGGAAGTGTCCAGTTTATCGCCAGTCAGCCACAGGAAGTTTGTGTCAGAGCGCAGGCGAATGTTCCGCCACTCTCTCTTGGGGACGTAGCCGCAGGCAGCATTAAAATCCCCCATGATGATGACGTTCTGGTGAAAAGAGATGTTGAGGGTGGATGTTAGAAGTGAAACAGGAACTGTGGGTTGCGTCGAATGAAGCAATCTGAGAGGCCGCGTGTGTTTCTCTGTGAGTGTGTGAGACAGAGCAGGTGCATGACAGGTGAGGGGATCAGTTTCACTCATTTAGAGGAACTGCTCTCTCCTTTCAGCTTTGTCCGTTTGCCCTCTACACTGCAGAGACCTCTGGGGGCGTAACAGGACACTCAGTCTTCTCACAATATTTTAAACAAAATTCTAATAAGACAACAACTGATGATGGTATTGTACACTTACTACCAGCATTGGAGCTGGGAGGTAGGAGGAGTGATGGAGTGAGTGTCGATTGGTGCTGATGATTTGTAAACGTTGGTGTTTAAGCAAGGCGGCTGCATCAGATAATTAATTAATAGTTAATTCGTTATGACGCATTGTCACAACTGCCTGATGCCGCTGTCACAGTTCTGCACTGCAATATCACTATTACATATTGTAACATTACACCCCTACAGATCACTAAAACACCTTCCTTTCATTACATTTCCACAGAACAGTGCTAATGATCAATCACACACATACACACCAAATATATAATTTATATATTATTAAGAATTTTATCACTTTATTAGTGCTAATGATCAATCACACACATACACACCAAATATATATTTTATATATTATTAAGAATTATCATTATTAATTATATTATTATTAAGAATCACACACATACACACCGAATATATATTTTATATATTATTGAGAATTTCATCACTTTATTAGTGCTAATGATCAGTCACACACATACACACTGAATATATATTTTATATATTATTGAGAATTTCATCACTTTATTAGTGCTTATGATCAACCACACACATACACACTGAATATATATTTTATATATTATTAAGAATTTTATCACTTTATTACTGATAATGATCAATCACACACATACAGGCCAAATATATATTTCATATATTATTAAGAATTTTATCACTATATTAGTTATATTATTAATTTATATTATTAATTTAACTTAAGCTTTAAATTCACATTTTGTCTATATTGTCAGGAGACTTTTATCTTTTTATTAAAATACTACTAATGTTATTAAGTAATACTTGTCCTGTTACTCTTTTAAGTTGATTTTTATCAGCATTTACCTCTGTAAAGCACTTGATGAGTATCAAAGGTGCTATAAAATTAAAGTTTCTTCATCTTCTTTTTTCTTATAATTCCTTTTATGCCACTTATTAAACAAAAAATGTTTGGTATCTGAAGTTAGCATGACATACACGAAAGGTATGAGGCTAATGTAGCAAATAAGTGCTGGAGACTAATGAAATAAAGGTGCCACAGAATGAATTTACATTGTCATAATTGAACAAACAGAGTTCGGTACATCAAAGATTTACTGAAAATGAATAAACGTTTAGGATTGATGTTTCTGTACCTCTGACTGCCAGTGCTGTGAGACATTTTGAAAGACGTCGTACAGCTCGTCTATTTCTTTAACCGCTGCTTCTGGAGGTGTATGAATGGGGATGATGACAAACTCCTTGATTTCTGTAACAGCAGAGAGACACAGAAGGTCGTGTTATTCCTAGTTCCTTTGACTGACAGCAGCAGTGGTTTATTCCGAGCGCTCAGTTTCAGAAAAGTCTTGCCTGTTTTTGGTGATGAAAACCACACAACGAAAGGTTCTCGAGCAAACGCATCAACATCTTCAGTCTGCATGTCGGGATACTGATAAACAGACTTCACAGACACTGACCGCCGTCTGAATGGACAGAAAAGAGTATGAGTGAGTCGCCAATAAGTCAAAAAACCCATTGTTATATATAGCCTGTTTTCCATAAATATATATATAAGAGTTTTCCATAAATATAACAGACATCCACTATGTAGGTATTTTTAATCTTCCTGATTTAGCTATGTCCAGCTCTGTCCACTAGATACATTTTCTGATATCACACAATAAAAGGGGGAAGGCCATCACGTGCTCCTCTGAGGAGTCGTGTAGGAAAGGTATATCATGTTTTGATTCTTTAAGTATCCGTTTTTAATTACTACTTTACAGACAGTGGTTAATTTGTACAGTGTGATAAATCCCACTAGATACAGAGTTGTAGATTTTAGTCAATAGACTCTTCAACTCCAAAGTCAACAGGTAGCATAAAGGCACGTGCTAACTATAAGGGGTCAGTCAGTTCCCGTAACGGCCACCAGAGGGCGCTGTAAGCCCACCAAAGTGGCAGAGCGGGAGCTTAAAGAGGCCACATTGACAGCACCTGGGAGACCGCCCATAAAAGACTGGAAGTCTCGCAGGTGACTGTCGCACCCTCTCTCTGTGAGACAGTAAACAGTAGCTCTACGGAGCAAACAAAAGAAACAAAGAGGATTAGAAATCGCAAAACAAAGAGAAAAGAAAGAAAAAATAGGACGAAAATCCCAAAGAAAAGAGGTTTAAAAAATCCCAACAATAAGGATCAAAATCCCAAAAAACTGGGAATACTAGAAAAACAAAAGGAAGAAAAAAGAGAAAGAAAATCCCAAAGAAAATAGGAATATAAATCCAATCCCAAAAAAACAAGAGAGAAAAAAAACCCTAAACATCTTGATTTTTTCGTTCAAAGTTATTGTCACTTTGTTTGAGGCACGCCGCTTTTGGCATGCTCCCTTTGTTTGCTGCTCCTGCACTTTTCCCGCATGTTGTTTATAGACCCGCCAGCTCAGGGTCAAGAGTACACTCCCAGTGGCGCAGCAGTTAAGGAGCGCTCCCCTTGACGCAGAAAGAGTTCGAATCCTGGTCAGAGCTACACAGCTGTCTCCCTTTTTCCCTTCCCTCCTTTATTTTCTACATTGTTAAAAAGTTTTTACACCACAAATATGGCATTTTCACTCCTTTTTCTTAATAAAACCTTTATTTTTGGCTTTCCATCTCTGCACTTGACTCCTCCCACACCCCATCCCATTATACTAACATTAGCAAGAGTTTTTTTTTAATATATTATGTCGTCTTGTTTATGTTATCGCAATATATCACAATATATGGAATCGTAACCCTGTATTATGATACATATCTTATTGACAGGTTCTCTACCTCTGAGTAGGACTGGGCAATATGTCAATACTTATATTTCTACCACCTTAATGCGTTCTCTATCCACCAACATCTTAAAAAGTTGTGGAAAAAGTGATGGAAAGGGTTTTTTTCTAACAAATTATGCTGTAAATCACATGACACTGTGATTCTTGTCAGACCAAAAGCATGGACTGTCCAGTACGGTATGCTTGGACTGACGAGGGGACATTCTGAAATTCCTAATCGAATGTTTGTTTGACACAACTCTGGATGGAAGGTGAATGTCGTGTGGGTGGTACAGAGACTTCAACCCTCCATAGTTCAACCCACCTGGCATCTCAACTGGCAGCCGCAAGCAGCAACCATAAAAATATGGCAAATTGCTGTGAAGATAATTCTGTATAAAGCAAATCTATAGCATTTATAGTGTCTTTGCACAACTGCAGTGGATGCAAACACGTTTTCTCTTCTGAAATACCTGTAGATAAAGGCATACTGCTCCTTATAAGACTTTCGGCCCAGTCTCTGACTGATCACGAAGCCATACTCCGGACTCTTGCCTTTGTACTTCCTGTAAAACACAGTACATTGTGGTCTTACCAGCTTTAAACTTGACCCTATAAGTTGGTGTAAGTTATGTCTGTTTGTTTATTATTTTATTCATTTATATAAAATGCACATTCGTGTCACTTAATCCTTAAAATTGGCTTTTGATTTCGAGGCAGAGTTACCTGTTCAAGTGAGCAATCAGCCGAGGGAAGGCCTCGCCCTTCGCATCCTTGATTTCCATGACAAGCATGAGGTCGCATCGAGCAATACTCTGCAGCAGGAACAGATGGAAACATATACCATCTCCGTATAAAATGCCTTCATTTACACAAGAACACCACTCGTTTCCATATAGATTTTTATAGAGCCCCTACATCTTGACATAGTGGGTCTGTCTCAAAACCTAGTGAGTATCTATGTAGGCAGCTGTGTAAGTATCAGTGTTCTCTCCTCATCTCTCCTCATAAAACAGATTACTGAGACGCTCTAGTTAGAGAGAGACTGCATCACGCCTGTGTCAAACCGGTGGTTTAGCTGGTTTTGCTAAGTTACCGACCGGCATCCAAAACAATAGCCTGAGGTTTGAATCCGCTAGCATAAATGCTAATGACTCGAGAATAAAACTGTAAATTGGTGAATGACTCGTTACAGAGTTGATAATAAAATACTGTTTTGTGTGATTATATGACAAGAAACACATTAAAACCAGAGAGAATCAAAATTACTCACATTTTAAAACCACTTCACTGCTCATAGATTTACCTGAGTTGCATCATGGGATTTCAATGTTTCTTTAAAATCAGGTTAAAATAAGGTTCCTCAGTAGACAGTATGTTTAAGGTATGTAAGAATTGGGACAGCCTACATGTCGGGATCGCATACTATGAGGTAAAATGCTGCCTATGAAGACCCTCATGAGGTTTTGAGACACCCATAGGTTACTAATAATAAGGTATGACCAGGATTTCATATACTGAGGCCACAAATAAATATACTCAGGCTTGTGGCCCCGCAAAACTATAATTTGCGGTCATAACTTCAAAAATTATCACCATGTCATACACATTTTTAAAATAGAGGACAAATCATACAGCTTTCTAAGTTTGTCTCTGCACTGGATATACAAGTTATTCAAGCTAATAAAGTGTACAGTCAATCATTAGCACTGCCTCTTTGAAAGTCAATAGCTACATTCTTGCTGGTGTAAGATGGTCAATGTTTGGCCAGCTGGATTAGATATACTAAAACAGAAATCAAGCTTTGTCAAGTTGGTCATGCTGCAGCTATGATGAGGGGTATAACATAGATTTTTGTTAAATTGTTAAGACAATATGTATGAAAACATGACTTTCTGCTATGATGCTCCAGAGAAAACTACATTTTTAAGTTCAAGCAGTCATCATTCTTGTCCTCTTGGTTGTAATCTCTTATGGGAAGTGAAACATTAAAAGAAACTTCAGAGGTCTTGACCCTGAACTGTTTATGCATTCTCATGAACACATTTAAAATGTGAAAAGTCTCGCCAGTTCCCATTTTTGTGCAGATGTTTTTTGAGTGATAGCTGACATACTAACACTGCAGACCTTATACTTACTTGACCTCATAATTACTTGAAACCTGTATGTGTATTTTGCAGTATCAGAGCATTACCAAGACAACACTGCACTAGGAATAGTTACAACCAGTGAGCCAAAATTTTGTGCTCAGCAATACAAAGGGTTTACTTGAATGAACTCTAAATGTAGAGTTCATTTCTTCCATAACACACACACACACACACACACACACACACACACACACACACATATATTGTTGCAGTCCAAAGAAAACATGTATCTTTATTTCTGACAATTATCATTTTTCTATATATAATTTAAACACAACAGCTTAAGTTTCTAATTTCATGATAAATGGACCAATAGAAATGCTCTAATATAGCGTGGTTCCATTGACTTACATTGAAAGTAAGGAATGTTTTTGTCCTCTCCTGTAAAGATATAAACTTGTTTTTCTTTGTTGTTGTTCTTCCTTTATATATATATATATATATATATATATATATATATATATATATATATATTTATATATATATATATATATATATGTATAGTCCACATTTTTTAAAAACAAGTAAATGATTTACATATTATATTTAAATAAATATTTAGGAGCTATGAAGTAAAGCTTACCTCCAGTATTACGTTCAGCACTTGTGGTTTAGTAACTTTGCTTTCTCCGAAGGACTGTATATTGAAGGAGCATATTTTGAGGCTGAGGGCTCCTCCAAGGCTCAGCAGGAGAACCAGAGAGCGCTGCATCACTCCAGGGCCGGCTGTGCTGAATGATAAGAACTGAAAAGTTTCCTCAACTGTTTATAACCCAACCCCTCCTCTGCTCCAATCCCTTCCTCGTCTGCACACCGCACCAGAGTCTGTGTAAGCTGGTGGGCTACTGAGTCTGCATCATATGTGACATATTAAATCAATTTCTGTGGTTTCAAGTAATTATTTTAAGCTGTCAAAAGAAATCATGGAATTGTATGTGACCTGAAAAAGTGGTAATCAAGGATAATTTCCACTCACTAGGGGATTGGTCACACTGAAGAGCTCAGTGACTTTAAACATGACATTTCGTTATAAGTCAGTTTCATAAACGTCAAGCACGCTAATCACGACTATAAGTGCTATCATTGTGAAACGGAAACATCAAGGAGTAACAATAGCTGCAAACATCTGACCATTACCAGGTGTTAAAGTGCTCAATAAGTAAAAATGGCCTATCATCTTCTTAGCATCAAGCCCAACAGAGTTCCAAACTGCTTCAGGATACAACTTCAGCACAATAACTATATGTCGCAAGATTCATTAAATGGGTTTCTATGGTTGAGCAGCTGCACACAAGGTTAAGATTACTATGCGCTATGCCAGGGGTTGGATAGAGTGGTGAGAAGCGCACCACCACCAGACTCCAGAGCTGTGGAAACAGGATGTCTGGAGTGATAAAGCCCACGTCACTATCTGGCAGTCAGATGGAGGAATCTGGGTTTAGCAGATGGCAGGAAAAATGTACCTACCAGAATACATAGTGCCATCACTAAAGATAATGTTCTGGGACTGTTTCTCAGGGTTTGGGCTTTAGTTCCAGTGAGGGGTAATTTTATGGAACTCTTAAGAAATTACAGGCATTACAGGTCTAGCCATTGTATTCTAAGCTCCTGACTTTCGCCAATGTTTACATTTAATCATACAGTTGACTGTTTATTTAAGTCTGTGAGCAGTTTCTGATACTCCTGCCTCTCTCAGCTGATCCTGTTTTTGCTCCTTGAACATTACATTGTCAGTAAGTTATACATTATCGCTGTCTAAAGAAAAACTTGTCTCTCTATTTTTGTTCAATTTTATTTTTCTGCATTATTTGAACACAACAGCTGGACCAATAAATGAATGGACCAATAGAAATGCTACAAAATGACTTGGAAATAATTCTGGCTCTATTGACTTGCATTAAAAAGAAAAGGGGATTTTGTCCACTCCTGTAAAGTTGGAATTGAATAAATACTATTTTTCACTTGGACAGTTGCGATATAGTGGCAAGAAAAAGTATGTGAACCCTTTGAATTTCCTGGTTTTCTGCATTATTTGGTCATAAAACGTGATCTGATCTACATCCAAGTATCAAGGTATCCTACAGAATAATGTCAGGGTGGCTGTCCACCAGCTGAAGCTCAGTAGAAGTTGGGTGATGCAGCAGGACAATGACCCTAAACATCGGAGTAAATCTACTGCAGAAAAGCTTCAAAAAAGAAAATCTGCCTTTTGGAGTCCAGACCTGAATCCAATAGAGATGCTGTGGAATGTCCTCAAGAGAGCGGCTTACATACTTTTTCTTGCCACTGTATATAAAGGTTGTGCATTATCACTATTTAATCTGATTATTTTACAAATGTTCTAAAGCAGCTTTTCATATTATTATTACCATCATTACTGTGTGCTACTATTTCAAAGTGTATACTGTTTATGTAGTTTCACACTTTTTTATCATTAAAACTTGCCAGTGACATCACACTGCCTGTTCCTTTGAGGACTCTGCGATGAGAAGTGTTTAGGTGACACTCTTTCAGTACTCTGACGAAGAACCATGCAGGTAATATTAACGCTGCAGCATATGAAGATATTTTAGAAAGTTATGTGCTTCTGTGTCAGTTTGGGGGAGGAACCCTGATTCTGAGCCAGGTTTTCGTCTCAATCAATCACGTTTGACTATGTGAGCGCATAGTCTCACAGACACTCTTCAAATTCTTGTGAAAAGCCTCATCTTAACAGTGGAGGCTGTTACTGGTGCAAAAGGAGGGTCTTTAAGGTTGGGTTTCCATAAAATTATGGAAGTTGTTTGTTATTGAAGAACATTTCTATGACGCTTGATCATAATACATGCCTGGTAGACACGTTATCACGCTCTGATTGGCTAAAAACAGAAAACTTTTAACACTCTCAGTGAAACCTCCTCAGGCATGTTATAATAAACCTGTAATACAGTAATTGCCTTAGACATACGTGCCAGCGGTAAGTGGGCCACGCAGTGATGGTTTCAGCTGCATTTCCTCTGCGTCTGTCCAGAATCTCCCCTCTGCCCACCTGTCAGATGTTTTTTTTGTCGGGATAAAAATAATCTTCCGGTCTTCGCCTTTAAATATAACGCAGCTCTTCCTGACAGGAGGTGGAAATACGTTCTGTTCTTTTCCCACCACTCGTTTTCCGGAGGACTGCTGCGATTGGCCGGTAGCTCCAAGAAGTCCCGCCCTCTCTAGCTACGATTGGCCAGCAGTTCTACTCCTAAAAGGAGAATTCCACCAGTTTTTCAAAATTTCGGAACAAGTTAGTTATTGAAAGTATTGTGACGTGAAATCGTTCATGTAGAGAGGTGGTAGTGATGAAAACTTCCCCATGTCTACAACACAGATATATCAATTTTATTTACAATCAAAAACTACATGTCAACCTACATGTCTTCAGAGTTTTATATGTAATGTTGAAAAATATATTAATAAAACATTCCGTAGTTTTGCGGAACGTCATGGTCTCCCAGTGTTCCCATCAACTGGGAACATCATACCAGCAGTTCACTTCTGCAAAGTCTTTATAAGGTCTCTGACTTGCATACCCCCGGTAGAGTAGCCCTCCCTCCATGTTCAAGGCTACGGCCTTGCCCTTCCGCCGTGAACGATACATTTTAGGACCAAACGTTATATCACAAAAGCAACATAAAACAATGTAGCAGACATCAGGCAGAATGTCCAAGCTTTCAGAGACAGTCAACTCTTCAGACGTCTGGTTTCCATCACCACCACTATAAACAATACTGACTAGACATGTTTCTCTAGAACAGTGTTTCACACCAAACCACACACAGTTATTTTGTTTACGTCTCAACCATTAAATAATATACATTAATTTTTCGGCGGAGTGCCCCTTTCAGCTACTCCTAGTTCTGGAACATAACTACACTAAGGAGAAACCGGTATTAAACCTTTTAGATTTTTAAATACCTTTCCCATTGCTGGGGACTTACAGCCCGAAACACTGTTACGATTAATGGATTAAAATATATATATAATTATGTATATTTAATGTATTTATAGAATGTATTCCTGTTCTTTGTCAATTTTATTTTATAATAAATGTAAGTAACTGAAACTGCCATTAACAGGACTATCTGGCAATTAATAGCTTAATTATCTAATAATTTAAAACAAGCTGAAGTTTATGTTTATCGGCAAACCCCGCCTTTTGCACGAGCACCTGCTCGCGAGCTTCGTGTCGTGAGCGGCGAATTGGCTCAGTAGCCAATCACAGCGCGAAGGGGGCGTGGCCTGTCGGAATATGGGTGGGGGGAGCACAACTACGTGAACCTCGCTCGCGAGGAGAACACGGTCAGGTTCAGCGCGGTTACCTGAAGGCAAAGATCAAAACATGACCCTCGTGTATGTCCTGTGAGGAGACTCCCGCTGTCATTCCTACAACCAACCACACGCTGGAACCGCCGCTCGACGACCAGAGGTAGAGTTTGTGCAGAAAATAGGAAAATGGACGCTTACGTAAAATGAAGGCTGCAGTGTGAACGGCGGTGTTTTATACAGTAGGAGGTGAAGCGCTGCTGTCCGCTTTAGTGACATTTGGAGATTTTTTAGATTTTGAGATTTGACTGAGTGACAGAAAGGAAATAATTATGCTTAGCTAAATCTCATTTCCTCATTCATGGCTGAACGCTTTAGCTTTCTGTTTGAACTGTATTATATGCAGAGTCGATGCTTATGTAGCTCCTTGTCATTAGAACTGATATATTGTTTACTTAATATATATTTGGAGGGTGACTGTACATTACGAAGGTCTCTCTCTCTCTCTCTCTCTTTCTCTCTCTCTCTCTCTCTCTCTCTCTCTCGCTCACACACACATACACAGGCTCACGTGTTAATGTCAGATGATGTACTTGCTTAAACTGCACTTATTTAAATGTATCTCTCTTTTAATCGATCAAATATGATTTTCTCTTCTCTTTCATACAGAGATATTTCAGTGTGCCTGTCTGTTGATCTATATGGATACTCTGAAGTGCTGTGAGCAGGTGTAGCTGTAATGTCATGCATTTAAAGAGTGATTCCAGTTTTATGAAATGTCTATATCATTCAGTTATTGAGTTGTTCAGAGTGATTTATCTACATTGCTGATGATGGGAACCTGGGGTCACAATGTCTATAATACAAATTTTATTTTCTATTCAAAACCGCCTGTGAACCTAGACAGATCTTGTCTGCGTTCTCACATAAGGTTGATGATGGTAGAGAACAACCTTCTTGTATCGTTCCACTATAAATTTGATTAGAGCCACAGGGTCTCTGACATCAGGCAGTGTTTTTATAATCATTTCATGTAATGACATTCTGTGAGGGAGCTGTTAGAGGTGAACGTCTGGTTTCATTCACCACCACTGTGAACAAATTTGACTCAGCGTTTTTTTTAGAATGGACCATTTCACACCACATCACTCTAAATGACTTTGTTTACATCTTAAATAAATAAATATGTCAATATGTAAAATATTGAATATCACGATATGTTTAGTAATACTGTATCGATTTTCAAAAACACTGTATCAAAAATTGATTAAAAGTTTACATGCACAGATTCCTGGAAAGCAGTGAATCATTGCAATCCATTTTCAGCTCCACTCCAACATTAACAAGCAGCACAAGGGCGCAATGCTATTGTAAGCACTGACAAACCTGTTCATATAGTGGTGTGTTTTAATAGTAGGAATCGCAATACATCACTTTGCTTGCAGTATCGCAGTATATCATGATATATTGAATCGTGGTCACTGTATCACAATAAGTATTGTATCGCCAGGTTCTTGCCAACACACAGCCCCATTAATTATGCAGCAATTAAAAAAAAAGTTTGTGGGCCTCCCCTTTGTGATGTCTCCATTAGCACTGATGAGTTAAATTAAAATAAATATTATGTTCAATTTAAATAAAT
The DNA here is from genome assembly GCA_021613375.1 of Megaleporinus macrocephalus. NCBI lineage: Eukaryota > Metazoa > Chordata > Actinopteri > Characiformes > Anostomidae > Megaleporinus > Megaleporinus macrocephalus. The sequence continues at coordinate 13,502,641 of CM038714.1, read as the reverse complement.
AAGTTATTTTGGGACAGCACAGTGTTGTAGTGGTCAGCAGTCTCCTCACAGTAAGATGATCCAGGTTGGATTCCCGGTCTGGGTTGTTCTGTGTGGAGTGTGTATGTTCTCCCCGTGTTTGAGTGGGTTTCCGGGTACTCAGGTTTCCTCCCACAGTCCAAACACATGCATGTTAGCTTGATCACTCACTCTAAATTGCCTGTAGGTGTGAGTGTGTGTTGGCCATGTGATGGACTGGCGACCTGTCCATGGTGTACCCCGCCTTTGCCCGATGGCTCTGGGATTGGCTCAAGCCCCCCCGTGACCCGACTAGTGGGATAAAGAAGAAGATATGATGGATGGAAGTTTTTTGCTATAATAATTAATTATTTTGAGATAATATGTCAAACATGTTTGTGACATGTTTTGCCTTCATTTCAGAATACTAATATAGTTTAGAAACTGCAAAGGCCCCATGTTACAATATTATCACAGTACTTAAGTCATAATACCATATTATTGCTGCTCCCTGAGTGGACCAACTATGCAACTAACTCTTTAATTCTAGTACCAGAAGATTATTTCATATTTGCTATGTATATAATTAAATATCAATATCAATACTTCGTACAATACCATTATGAACAAAGAAGGATACATACCTGGTGGTGTTGAGCTCTACATTACATTACTATTGTTCAGCCATGTGACAGCATTTTTACCCTAAAATGGTGTACTTTGCTGGCCCGTGTCCAGCTTAATTGAGGTTATCATACCAGTGTTGTCTGTCTTTCATGTTGTGGGCTGTGGTTTTGCTGGCTATGCATGAATGGCTGTAGATTGTGATTTTATTATTTGTGACAGTTTTCACATAGTGCCAGTAAAAGCGTCACCACTCTTTTGCCCCAAGCACGTGCAAGCACACTGCATATTCATTCGCTTTTTTTCATTTAGATTTGGGACTATTTAGCTAACAGACTTAGGGACATTCTGGAGCTTAAAGCCTGTGGAGCAATGGAACTATGTTCTCTGGAGGGACACTGGAGGGACTCTCCAGTACCTTTGGGATAAGTTGAAGGCCCAGAACAAACATTTACATCTAGCCTAAAGCCTTTTACTGCCGCAAAGGGAGACAGTCTAATAATACACTTGATTTCTGAAGGAATGTTGGATGAGCAGGTCTTTACACAATGTAACAAAACGTCATGGTGAACCAACCACCAGAAATGGTCCTGCTACTTTAACACACATTAAAAGCTAATAACATTCTCCTGTCCACCCCTATCATAAACTTGAACATTAGCATAAACAGCATCAAGCTTCTTCCCTTTACTGGCCAAGAGCATCTACAGTGGTGGAAATCAGTGCTTTTGTTAACTTCTATTCATATCACTTCTTTTGTCTGCTGCTGAACATGGTTTCTTGGTTGGAGTGGGCAGTGGCAGTTGCAGACAAGAGCTTCAGCCGTCATTGCGCTTACTCTTCCTTTCATTGGCTGCCTTGTATCCTTATATGATCTGACCATGACCAGGGCTTTCATTATTATCAAGAAGTTAGAATACACCAGCGGGGCAGCAACGCTTCTTCCTTATCCCTCTCATTTTGGGCTGATGAGACTTGATGCTACAGCAACTCACCGTCGCCTCTTGAGATTCAAAGTGGCATTATGAGACAGGGTGGGCCAGCATTCTAACTTCAGTAGATAATTGCAGTTAATTTTGGAATATTTGAAACTCTAAATCTTTTATATAGTTTCTTGAAAGATAATTGAAGTGCTCTTGCACTTATTATTTGTCCGGTATGCGTAGTGTCATGTTTTCCTTTCTTAAACCCACCTAATTAAGCTCTGGAAGGGCTTGTTATTTAGCTAGTGATCAGGCTGCGGGGTGATAGAGCGAAGAAAGCACAAAGCTGAGCAGTCCAGTGGGGCCCCCAGCTCTGCAATCGAGAAACACCGAAATAGGTCATCTCCCAGAACGCTGAAGTGCCGGGAGGTTCCTAATGCAGGGTGATTATATTTCACAGGTGAGCCATAGCCATGGATCTGGACGTGGTGAACATGTTCGTCATTGCTGGAGGCACGCTTGCAATCCCCATTCTGGCTTTTGTGGCGTCTTTTCTGCTGTGGCCTGCGGCTCTCATCAAGGTGTACCATTGGTGAGTGTGATGTAAAATGTTGTTCTTTTACCCCGTGAATTGGAGGCCTCTAATTTATAAACACATCCAGAGTGACAGTTGTTTTCATTTTTTAGATTAGGTAATGCTATGCTGATGATTATTTTGATTTTGATTATTTTAATCTTGCTAGATCTTTACATAAGCTTTCAGACACCTTGAGTCACAATGTCATATTGCGTAACTATCTTCAAAACCCTTTAGTGAACCAAAGGACAAGTGAGCTCAGTGTTTTGTTCCAGTTAGGTCTCATGTGCCCTTTAGTCTACATCCAGAGAAAGGGGTGCAACTTGTGTGTCATGTCGGTTTAGTCATCCCTCACTTTATTACAACACTCTCCCTTTCGTGCCTCTTCTGAGCTGCAATCTTCATCTGAGATGTGAAGCAGTGGCTCAGAATTTCTACAGATTTGAATGTAGTCAACCAGCTAGGTGACGTTTCCTTCTTTAGTTCTGAACTGCAACATGGCTGATGTAATGTTATATATTAATATGTATGTTTTATTATGTCTCAGTATTAAATGTGGCTAAAAGCAGGATCAGCATCCATCTTTTAGCCGTTATTGTTGGTACCGATGTGCCATACAGTGTCAGAAGCCACATAAGCAAGTCTGTTTGAGATTACCTTGCACAGGGGTGCCCGGTCTGATCCGCGAAGGGCTGGTGTGGCTGCAGGTTTTCATTTCCACCTGATTCTACCTGATTAATCCACTGTTTAGCCTTTAAACAGCTGATCATGTAATCTCCTGCTTTGTTGGAATGAAAATCCGCAGCCACACTGGCCCTTCGTGGATAAGGTTGGACGCCCCTGACATTACAGCTCAACATGACTCCGCCCAAAATATTGCTGTGACCTACTACAGTGACCATGGAAAGAAGTCAGTGGGTAAGCTATGAAATTTCATCATTTTGAGTGTTTGATTGTTTATGAGTACTGACACAGACGTACTCTAGACGCTACATCAATGCCCCAGTACCCTTCTTTTGAACGCTTTTAGTTTCATGATGTTGAACGGTACTCAAGGGTATTTAAGAGGGTATTTCCACAGTTCAACATCATTCAGCGGGGTGTAGAGAAACCCGATGAAGACGTCTTGTTTCGAACATCTTTAAAAGCTACTTCGAAGAAGGTTCTTACATGAAGACATTGCTTTGCAGTCGTTTTCAGAGGTTTTGGCCTAAAGCTGTGCCGGAGATGAGCATACATTTCATATAGTAAAGTAGGTATAACTTTGAAAGACTTTGTTTACATCTTAACAGTTAAGTTATGCATATCATCACTGTCCAATGAAAAACAAGTATCTTCAAAATTGCAACTTTACAGAGACCAAAAACATACTATACTCTTAATGTAAGAACCAGAATTTTGTCCAAGCTATTTTGGAGCATTTCTATTGGTCCATTCATCATGAAACGTTCTCATAATGTAAACGGCCAGTGGCATGTTCAAGTGATGTAGAAAACTTAAAATCATAGATATTTAAGTTACATGTTTTTCATTGGACAGTGACCGATTTTAAACATTTAACAGCAAGTCATTTGTAGCCCAGTGTGTGTTGTATGTGTACTGTTATGTTGTTATATATTGTTTTTCAAATTAAAGGGGGCATTGGCAGTTAATTGGCAGTTTATAATTTCTCATGCAGCAAGCATGAAGTAATGATGCAAAAACTAGTCAGGGAATTGTATTGTTCTGTGATTAATGTACACACATATGGCTGAAATGATTGTAATGAAGGTAGAACAGGGTGAAAGTGAAAGGCGAAGCCGAACTGTTTGAACGAGTGGGCTTTATAAGAACACTTGGGACACAACTTATCCTGGTTTAGTCAAAACTGATTCAGCTTTCTGGTTTTCATGCAGACTGTTCTGACCTGTAGTGACCAGGGTTGACTAGAAAGGCCTCTTTCACCACAGTTTGAGATACTTTATTGATCCCAGAGGTAAATTCAAGATCACTGCATTTAACCCATCCATGCAGTGAATAATACAAACTAGTGAACACACTTGCCCACAAAGAGCAGGGAGCAGTCAGGGGTTAGGTGCCTCGCTCAAGATCATTTCAGTTGTGTCCTGTCGGTTCATGGGTTTAAACCGGCAACCTTTGGGTCACAAGGCTGGTTCCCTACCCTCCAGCCCACGAATGCCCCATAAAGCAAATGTGTTAAATTAGGTGTTAGGGATGTGTGCTCTGACTCATTTTGAAATTCAGGTGTGTATGAGTTTTTAACTAATATTCAGAAAAAAGAAAAAACTGGGAAAAAAGTAGATCACTGCTGAAGTTAGTGTGGAAGGTAGTGTAGGCTTACCCTCATAGGTGCCAACACTGGTGGTGCATCACACAGAGGAATATATTTGAAAATGTATTTCTTTGTTTAAACTTTAAAAAGCTGAAGGTTTTCAAATCAGATGAGGAACGGAGGCTGCCACATATGAGCTAATGAGCTGAATCAAGACTACAGTTACCTGATAAAACAATATTTGTTGATAGAGATGTTGTCTTCAAGTGTTTTTCCTTTTCAGTGTGTTTTTAGACATGAGGGACATCAGCGTAGCCTACTTTGATAAAAGCCCCATGGGTTGTTTTTTCTTATTTACATCCTTAATAAAACATCTTTGGCAAGATGCTCACTTTTTGAAAATAGTTTTGAAATTTCCTTAATTGGTTGATCTGTATATCTTCTTCATCTTTCCAGAATGAAACTCAACACATACCTTCATAGTGATGCCAGTACTTAAAAATACTGGCACCCCATCTGGTTACCCGAGTACCTGCGCACATCCAAACATCCCTATTAGGATTAAGTTCCAAGTCAGCTTTAGTCTCATAGCTGAAGTACAATTATCTGAAGTAAAATTTAGATACTAATCACGTCTTAGTCAGCAGTACTTGAGGTAAGAAGGCAAACTGTAGAAATTAGATTCTTGGCTTTATTGCTTTAACTGTATAATCAATATTGCAGGTCCTCACCTAACTTTCTTCTGACGGCACCATTACAGAGGGTTTCCTATTTCGTCAGTGCTTCTCTTATCTTAGCAAGAGTACAGGGCAGTTACCTTATTGCTGTCTCCCTTTGGCCTAGCGGTGTCTAAATAGGTGAGAGGTGATCTAGAGGAGAGGTTGCTGCAGATGGATCCTGCAGACAAACCAAGCTTTTAAAATGTTTTTATACGGCTGGCCTGTTTTCTTTGCTGGGTTGGAATAACTGAGAGTTAAAGCTGAGGGACCAGCTGACAAAGATTGCGGGTGATGTTACAGTCCATGCTTTTTATCCCCTTGTGTTTGATGTCTGAGCTAATAAGAGTTTCAGGGAGTGCTTTCAAGAGTGGTTTTAAAAATAATACTGTCATCATTTAAGCAAAGCCCACTTTTCCTACCAATAAAGACACTCTGAGGCTTAACACTATAGCAACTATAACTGTTCTCTGCTATTTTCTTCTCATGTAATTAAGAAAGTAGCCATAAAAATCCAACATGTTCATGAGGACAGTTTCAAAAGGAAGCAAACATGACAGCCACTGTAGATTTCTGAAGCTTCTAAGGACACAAGCTGTATATGTTCTGCTCAGCCAAACCTTACGCAATCTGCCCAGAGGACATTGCTCCTTATAATGACTCACAGGCGAAGCGTGTCCTGTGCGCTGCTGTCAGTGTCACCGTAACCCGCTGTGGGGCTCAGGGGTGCGCTGATGCACTCCTTTAAGGTCACTGAACTAATCTAAAAAATGAATGGATCCCTGAAAGTGTTCTCTGAGCCGTTTCTGGCAAGCGCTGCTTGTCGTCAGACGTGGTGATAAATCAGAATGCATTGCTTACTCCATCTGTACCTCTAGCCATTAATCAGTGGGAGGTAAATATGCAAAGTGCTTCATTTTAGCACACTTATTTGTGCACCAGACGAACGGGATGTTGATTTAACAAGGCGTGCTGCAGAATTTTATTTGTCTGCCGTGCATTTATCTTCTCATAGCTCGGCAGGAAGGATGCCGATTCAGCGCTCGGAATGTATATCTTGCTCAATAAATAGGCATGACTTGGCGTCCTTTGTGTATTTGCTTAGCAGTATTTCTGCTGTTCATTTTTGAAGGTACTGGAGGAAGAGGCTGGGCCTGCAGGTGGATTACACCGAGCATGAAGGATATCGCTTCTGTTACACACACCGAGGGAAGCCAGGGAGCAAACCCTCTATACTCATGCTTCACGGCTTCTCTGCTCACAAAGACATGTGGCTGGGGATGGTGAAGGTAAGGTCTCAGTTTCAGCCTTCTTGAAGTCTGCAAAGTAGAAGTCATGAAAAACCTACTCAGTGTGTTTCCTTTGTTGAAATAAGATGACTTAACTGTCCATATATGGAAAATAACCTGGAAGAACGGCTCATTTTGAATTCATCGTGGTTGTGATGTCACTACCATGTGACTACTGAATCAGTTTAGTCCCGCCTATTCACAGTATGAGTTCAGATGGTCTCTGGTAGAGGTTTTAGAGTAAAGGACATGAAGAAACTATTAAACATTGTGCTGTTTCTGGCTGCCGGGAAGCAAATGCATCATTGCAGCCTTCCAGAGTGTCCAGCCATCCTAAAGGAGTGACTGAAGTGATTTATTCCCTCCTATCTATAAGGATTTCAGCCTTTGCACTTTGTTCTTTATATTTCAGACTGGACTGCTATTTGAATGAGTAACCTATGACCAACACCACAAATCAATTTCTAATGCACACACAGGTGACATACAGAACTTAACAACACGCCATTCAGATGGGTATCAGTCTTCAGCTTATCAAGCCGTAATATATTGTTCACAATAAAGACATTTTACGTTCACTTACGTTGTTAACCATAGCTCTCATTACTAATTATATAATACTAAATACTATTACTACTAAATAGTACTAAACACTAAGAAAGTAACCATGCATTGCAACACAGTTAATAATCGATGCAAATATGCCATGACTGAAATCGATTGAGATGTAAAATGAATCAATATCTTTTTGAAACAGCAGAGGGCGCTGTCTACCTTGCTTGTTTGATGCCCGTACGTCACGTCAGTACGGTGTCACAACTGGGTCAAAACTAGGGAAAAAAAGAACTGCATGCATGTCCTTTAATGTTTTTTTTTTGCTCTCGTGATTGGATATTTTTCTCATGTGCAAATTGCAATACCGCCAGCTGCTCTCTGAGCTTGAGAGAAGCTTGGGGGGCGGGACATGGGCTGAATGCTATTGGCTGATGGCACCTGGTTTCGTGACTGACCGCTCACTTCGAACAGCCTCTCAAACTACAACAAACATGGTGGACTAAGAGGAGCCAACAGAAGAGATAGATTCAAAGTTTGGTTTATTTCACTTATAATAGTCTTAATAGATTTAATAGTCTTACCACTTCTTATGAGCATGTATTCACTTCAATTAACTTTCGATAAAGAAAAGATTAAGCAAAATACAGCATTTTGTAGTTTGGTTGTGGATAAATAATAAAAGGAACCATAGTTAGTCATAATTTGCATTCAGTTTAACTTAGTAAAAAAAACAATCCAGAGAAAATCAGATCATGAGGCCAGCATTGTGAATCTCACTGGATTGTGAGTAGAGTGTATCATTACATCCCTACTAAACACTAAATATTCAAGCATTTACTATATATACTCTAACACGTGAATGCCATTTAGTCAAGCTGAGTATGTTTAGCTTATGACACAGAGCATAGATTGTACCAACACAAAATATTATAATAATGTAATAATGTAATTAAATGTTAATAATAATATTACATATAAATACATAGTAGGACTTATAGGTTAGTTAGGTTAGATGGGTTTAGTATAGCAATGGAAAAAAAGCATCCATCAAAAACAAATCTCATGAATACGATAAAACATGGTCAACACTTAACAACATTCTAGAACCACCCTAACTCCCATCAGTTTGTATAGCTACCTGTGATGCCTCTTCCCGAATGTTCCCAGTCACATATTGACAAACACACAAATAAATCTATTTGCAGATATCATACATAGCTATAGCTCAATTCATTCCCTAAAGATAAAAATATAATTTCTGTCTTCTTTTCCGTTCTCTTTCTCCTTTTTATGTTTTATATGTTCTCTGTGTTTGTTTTTTTTCTCCCAATTTCTACCTAAATTTATGTATTTCATTTTTTTCCCCTCTCTTCTGTATTCTCTCTTGTAATTTTTGTTTGCTTGTATGTTTTTATTTTGTTGTCCTACCTTTAGAGCATATACAAAAATAGACTTGTAATGCTAGTAATAAAGAAAAAATGGTCCTCTAAAAAGTGGGTTTGGTGGCCGGCCCAAATAAAGAAAACAAAAATATAGATGGACTTAGCATTACTATTGGTACCCTGTACTGACCGGTATTTTTGGATCAGGTGTCAAATCGAGTATTGGATCAGGTATTGGATCAGGTATAAGATCAGGTATTGGATCAGGTATAGGATCAGGTATCGTAAGGTAAAAAGTGGTGTTGGTGCCTCTATTTTTCTAGTGGATGCAGAGAGGTTGAAATTAATTATGTAAAAACAAAAACATGGAAGAAAATGTGTCCTACTGTTCTCTTTTTTCTCTTTTTGTAATGTGTTACTGAGACAGATTCGCTCAGAATGTCTGTCAGTTAACGTGAAAAGCAGGTCAGTGCTTTTGATTGATGTATTCTTGTATTTGCAGTTCCTCCCAACCAGCGTACATCTGGTGTGTGTTGACATGCCTGGTCATGAGGGTACCTCGCGCACTAGTGCAGTGGACTACTCCATTGAGGGCCAAGTCAAAAGGATACATCAGGTATCGTTAATTGTTTCTGGTCCTTCAAAGACTCAAACAGTACAATGTCACAGTTTCCTACGCTCACAGTTTACAGCGTATGAAGTTGTTTTGTAAGAAGGGTTTGCATTTTACATGACATGTATTGTGTAAAACTGAGACACTGATTCATTGATTTCATTTCCAGATATAACAGAAAATATATTTCCCAGAAAATAAATAAAGATAATGTGAAACTTTTAATGTTTAGTGCATCCACTCTTTACCTTTATCGCACTTTCTTTTTGGACGATATGCTTCCAGTTTTTTTTGGTGGGGGGGATTTGGAGAGATATTTTCCAAGTTCAGTCTTGTTTGGTTGCTTTTTCTGCATTTCATGATACAAATAATCTAATCCAAAACACATTCAGTGATGTTGAGGTCTGGAGAGCACCAGCAGCTTCTTCTTATGATTTACAGATTTTATTTTGGCCTTTCCCTCTCTAATCTAATCCAGGAGTCTAATCTCCTGGAAAATTTGAATGAATGGATTTGAAGGAAAATGAATGAATAACGTGTGCCTAATAAATACACATGTGCAGGTAGATTGTCATAAGAAGATGTATGGATGTATAGATGGATAGATGTATGGATGGATATTTTATTGATCCCAAAAGGAAATTCAAGGCATCTAGTAGATATTCCACAAGTGCTCAAGGTAAGACAAAACATGATGGTTACAACAAAAAATAAATATGTAATATAAAATAAATAGAATATAGTATATACAAAATAGAAATAGAAAAAGTCTTACAGTGTGTATGTGAGAGTGATGCCAATAGTACTCTCAACCAGTGTAGACTTTAGTAGTGCATATATACATAAATAGATGTATCTCCATTTTTGTCAATTTCTATGTTTCTACATCAATTAAATGTAGCAGCTGTTGTTTACATTGTGGAAAAAATCATGATGAATGGACCAATAGAAATGCTCCAAAATAGCTTGGAAAGAATTCTGGTTCCATTAACTTACATTGAAAGTAAAGTATATTTATAAATAAGTATATAATAACATAGTCAATGCATGTTCATAAATGAAAAAACTCAAGAACGGTTTGCTCTTTGCTCTGATTTGTGTGTAGCTCTACCATAGTCATTGTTGCTGATTTGCTGCAACCCTAAAAAGGGAAATTGGTTTCCTTATAAAAACCATTCCTTATAAAACAGATGTTTTGATGAAATATAATAGACCGAAATGAGTTGTCCGATGTTTTTACTGCTTTGATAAAGTGGGGCATGACATTTGAGCATGTATTAGCCACTAAAATCTTTTTTAACAATTGCACAGTGAGTTCTTTGTCTGTTATCGATAGAGAAGAGAGGACTGAGTGGTCTTGTGGTCCTGCTTGTATTAAAACTCAGTGAGCCTCTCTGCTGCATGGTTCTAAAATAGATGCCCTTCTTCTGGCCTTTTTTCACTCAGCCTGTTTGTGTCCTTGTGCGGAACATAATCATTTCATGTCAACCTCGCTCCACACTGATTAAGCTTGTGTATGATGGAAGGAGGCTTCTGCTCGCTGCTCTTTAATAAGTTTGAGAGTCCCTAGTGTTGAATATTAAGATGTTGTTTGGATGTTGCAGGGGCCGCAGTAGCATAAAGTACTGCGCAAAAGTCATAGACCACCCTACATAATTTAAATCCAGTTAAAGTTCTTAATTTTTCAGGAGACAGATCTATTGAGATCAGATATAAAATAATCTAACTGCATGAGGAAGGGGAACTTCAAAGGACTAAATGGAAAACAGGAATTTTCTAAACTGGAATATAAAAACTCTGAAAAGTTTTAAAGAAAATAGAACTTCTTAGCAGTTGTGCCGGACCAGTACCTCCAAATATGTCCCCATCAGATCATCAGCACTTAAGGCTTTCATTTCTCATCATGAATAAAAAGAGATGCACATAAACCTTCCCGCTGGCTTCAGATCTAAAAACGTCCACAGGCATTTCTGTCCATCCTTCCACTGTGAGAAGACACCTCAGCGCTCTGGGTCTAAAATGATGTGTAGCTGTCAAGAAGCTCCTCACTGAGAAAAGCAAAAAGGCAAACAGTAGAACATTTGCAGAACAAATAAAGAAGCTCCTAGTGTTCTCAGAACAACAGACTGACCACCCCAGAGTCCAGTCCTCAGTATGACCAATTCTTAAAATTCAGTGAACAGTGGGGAAAAATATTCCTGCAGATATTGTTGCAAAAACAAACAAGCTTCTGAAAGCATTGAAGCTGTTATAAATCATAAAATTCGTAATAATTAGGTTAAATGTTAAAATGTATGTTATATATTAAATATTTCTGTGATTGTGATGGAGAGAAATCTGTGTCTTTTACTTAGTATCCAGTTTAACTGGAAGTGAAATAAATGAAGGTTGACTTTTACACAGTACAAATTAGCAGTCAAAGCATGTTGGACAGTATTTGTTTTGCTGTTAGCTTGTATTTCACATGAACATATACTACTATTTAAAAATCTGCCGTCATTGCCCAAACATATTAACAGGATGTCTGTTATCAGTGATACATAACCAGTTTGTTTGCAAATAACATGAATCTGTTTCATATAGATGTATATTATGATGCTAGAACTGGGTGAACATTGAAGAAATGTGTCCAGAATGATAAACAGATTGGTAGATATTTCATTACTAATTGAAAACACTGTATAACTTGGAGAATTAAGTTCGAATAAAATGAATATCTATAATGCCTTGTGTTTTAAAAGAAATGCATATTACTAGATAATTACAGTGTCTCATCATTCAACAGCTGCAAGTGTCTGTTAGTTATAAAGTAGCGTTTCTCTTTCTTAGTGAGCTCATGGTAAATGTGATGAGCTGTGCACTGATTTGCAGCTAGATGCCACAAAGAAACTGTGATCTGATCTGCATCCCAAGTATAGACAACCACAGTGTGCTTAAGCTAATACCACACAAACACTTATAATACTCCACGTCTGTAATGCACACATCCATTAAACATTCACAGTGCTGGTGGAAAAAGTAAGTGAACCCTTATGCTAATGATTTCATCAAAAGTTTATTAGAGTCAGGAGTTAAAAAATCTAGAGTCCAATCAATGAAATAGATTGGAGCGAGGTGTAGAGCTGCTTTGACTTATAAAAGACAAACTTATAAAAACTCAAACGTTTTGAGTTTGCTCTTCACAAGAAGTATCTGCTGATGTGAACCATGCCTTGCGAAATAGAGCTTTCCGAAGACCTACAACCAAGAATTGTTGATTTGCATTAAACTGGAAAGGGTTACAACGTAATCTCAAAGACTTTAGGTATTAATCAGTCCATGCTGTCTACAAATGGAGATGATTTAGTACTGTGGCTACTCTCTCTAGAAGTGGGCGTCCCGCAAAATTGATTCCAAAGGCACAACGCAGAATCCTCAGAGAGGTTAATAAGAACCCTAGAGCAACAGCTAAAGGCTGGAAGGAATCATTGGAACTGGTTAATATCTCTGTTCCAGGTGGTTTAGTTAATGCTCTGTTCTACCTTAAATGTTCGATTAAGAATCTGGCAAACCACTTTAGCCTCGTTTACAGATCAACATCAACCATGTACCACTGACCATGTATCACTTCCAACATTTCTTGGAAAGAGTGCAAAAAGTGCTGAAATTCTCTTCACAGCCTGGAACAGGAAATATCTTCCACATAGCCCACCATTTTCATTTTGGTTGCTCCTTTTTTGTGTGTATATTTTGGGGGTGTAAATATTAATGGCATGAGACTGCTATGTAACCGTTTACAATTTTGGAATTGGCACGTTTTATTGTCCTCACAGCAAGATGATCTGGGTTGGATTCCCGGTCTGGGTTGTTCTGTGTGGAGTGTGTATATTCTCCCCGTGCTTGAGTGGGCTTCCACTGGGTACTCCGGTTTCCTCCCACAGTCCAAACACATGCATGTTAGGTTGATCACTCACTCTAAACTACCTGTAGGTGTAAGTGTGTGTTGGCCATGCAATTTACTGGTGACCTGTCCATGGTGTAACCCACCTTTGCCTGATGTCACTGGGATTGGCTTTAGCCCCCCGTGACCCCAACTAGCAAGATAAAGTGGAAGATAATGGATAGATGGATGAATATTGCCCCCTTTTACAAATGCAGGATTTGTATTTAAAGAAAAAACAACAATGTTTGACAGCAGTGTTCTATGTACCGAACTCTCCTTATTCAATATAAATACAATTTAACACTCACAGTCAGTAACGCATTCCATAGCCATCTATACGCCAGTAAGCATGATTTTTCTGAACCCTAGATTGGTGATTGGCCATCAAATTACATTTGGTATGCATGGTATTAACATTAGTCCAGCTTGATTAGTCTGTTGATATGCTAACTTTCAGCACCTTAGACTCTTCCTTTGTTTGTTTTTAGCCGCATCCACTGTCAGTAATGTAAAGCAGCGTATTAACAACAAGTGTTCTCAGGATTTGGTATTCATTTTATAACTTATAATAATTAATGTGACTAATAATGCCATACTTTGCAGTGTGGTTTCCCTTCATCAGACTGATGTACTGCAGTAGCATGTAAGTAGTTTTTACTGTCATTCTTTGAAAACAACTTCTCTCTTTGCAGTTCGTAGAAAGTATACAACTGAATAGGAAGCCTTTCCACCTGGTGGGCACATCTATGGGTGGTAATGTAGCTGGAGTTTATGCTGCTCGCTACCCCTCAGAGCTCTGTGGTGTCACGCTCATCTGCCCCGCAGGTTAGTATTGCATACATGTGAAGACATCAGTATGTGATTTCGCAAGAACTTAACTGATTTGTCTCCACTTCCTGTTTTACGTAGGTCTGAATTTCCCTCAAGAGACTGCATTTGTGAAACGCCTGAGAGACTTGGAAAACAGCAAGGGTACTCCTAGTATCCCCCTCATTCCTTCCACTCCAGAGGAGATGGAGGAGATGCTGAAACTGTGTTCCTTTGTCCGCTTCAAGATCCCTCAGCAGGTATCCACCTCAGAGACAGTCTGGAAAATATTGAGGATATAAATTAGTGGCTTGGTCATTCTCCTTGTGACTCGAGGGCAGTCCCGGCCACCTGTTAACAGTTATCATAAGAATTGCTGTCTATAACAAAGGGGTGTACACTGAGGAACCTTGTGGTTACAGAGATTTATAATATTTATAATATTAATAAAAGTACAAGATTATCTGTACAGACAGCCACTGAAATACTGCCTTAAATATGATTCAATAAAAGTTCAATACTGAACAAAGAAAAACAATTCTAAACATTTGGCACATTTAAAAAAATGGCTACAAAAACCTACAAAATCAGAGTTAGTTTTTTACTAGGGAACACTTTTTTGAGGGCCATGTTTATCATATCCTTTGTTTAGTAAATGATTTATTAAGTAAAGCAAATGCCAGGATGTAATAAATCTACTGCAGTATTTAATAAATAAATTTAAGTATTAGTAATCATCATAATACATAATCCCTCCAACAAGCAGTGTAGTTTATACAGTGTTTTCAAGTTTACATTAGGCTATGGCTGCCAGGTAAGATAATGATAATATTAGAACAGTGTAATGCTGAGCATTAAATAAGGTTTAATACAGAATTCCACTGATATTTGTGGTTATCCCTGTGTTTATTAAAGCAATAAGCTACAAGAGGTTGAACATTACTGCTATTTTATCATGGGAAAGGGTGTTATTAGGCACAATGTAGATCAGAGTAAAACCCCCTTCCCCATGATTAAATCAGCCTTTCATGGCTTAGTGCTTTAATATACACACAGAAATCTAATAACATATACAATATCATTAAAAAATGGTCACCAAAGTACCACTGTGAGTCTTTTATAGCGCCAGTCTCACACCACTGCTCTTCTCACACTGGGGCTCAATCTCAAATGACACCCTGCTCACTATGTAGTGCACTACAATACAGGCTCCTGCAGGCCAACAGTGTGAGTGTGTAGTATAGCAAAAAAAAAAAAAAAGGCAAATGGGATTCAGCCACATCCGCATACCTAAAATACAGGGAGTACAACAGCATTCGAGGTTCAGCCTGTATTTAATGCTACTTCTGACTAATACACAGACATTTGAAGCATGCAAGACTGTCAAATGACATCTTTTAGTCTTCTGTATTGCAGATTTTCAGTGAATCATATAGTAAATTCAAGCGTGTGGTGTTAATGATGCATTTGTCATCAGACCGTTAGCTATCTGATGAGCCTAGTCTGACCCTCAGTCTGAATTCTTACTTCATGAGGGCACTCATGCGGTGGTTCAAGTGAGCAGAATTAGTCAAGGTTTTTTTTTTACACCAGTTTAGATGGAGCTGAGCAAATCAGATTGTAGTACTGGAATCATCTGTTTTGTACCATAACATGTCCACATAGAGATCGTACATCTAAACTACTCAGGGAAGAAATCAAAGTTCCAAATACAGTAAAGAGATATTGATTAGAGATGTTGCCTGATGGGTTTGTTGTGACACAGTAGAGTAGTAAGTACAGCTTTAAAGGACAGCTTTAAAATTAAATGTCTTTAAGATGTGATTCTCATTTTTCTTATTATGGCAATGTGAAGCAATCTATTTCTTTCCTCTTGCTTATTAATTTTTTTTTTTATTATTAGATTCTTCAAGGACTGGTTGATGTCCGTGTTCCACATAACGACTTCTACCGTGAAGGTTAGTTGCAGCTGTGTACATGTAGTAGGTGTTGAAATGTTAAAATGTTGATGCGAGCTGACTCACTCTAGTTTTTAATCTAATTTTCAGTGTTCATGGAGCTAGTCGGAGAAAAATCTAGACAAAGTCTGCATGAGAACATGCACCTCATCTCAGCACCACTCCAGGTCATCTGGGGGAAACAAGACCAGGTAAGACCACCACCATAAGGTTGTGAACATATAATGGATGGGGTAGCACTTTACAGTGGTCCAACGGTAGATGATTTATAGATGCTCAGTCTTTAACTAACATCCAGCTAAATATCACCACAAAATAATAATAATAATGAATCATAATTAATAATTTAAGCATATGTAGATAAGTTGTTTGGAACCATCAAAATGAAGTGTGACCAAATGGACATTTATATTTACAGCATTTGATATATTTGATTATATTTCTATGCATTTAATAATCCAATAACTGCAGCAAATCAGAGTTTGTCATTAACATGCACTAGAGGCATGTCTGCAAGGGTCAGGCAATAATTGGATTTCTGCTTTGCAACTAGTCATTAAACTCACAGATTGAGTATAAATATTTTATAAAGGTTTTATGACAGTGTTAGTCAGTCTGTCTGCCTGACAGTCTCATATTGCTTCCATAAAAATAATTGAAATGGGATGAACTGAAGACTGAAGAAGTTTTATCTAATGAGAAAGTTTGGGGGACAAAATTTGCAGTTGAACAAGATACATTGCTGAAAACTCAGCATATCACAATGTCTACAAAATCACAGTTATATGGTAAACCATGACATAAAACTAAAAAATATGAATATATATCATCTGAAAGACTGAAATCCTTTGTTTTGTCAAGCATGTACTTTGTATTCATTGTCACTCTGTGCCATCTTGTGGTTGTTCTGTTAAATGCTGTTTGTTTGTGTCTGATGAATCTTCTAAAAACCATCACTGCGAGGTGTGAAGTCAACTTTGTTAACTTTAATGTACGTTAATGTACACAATTTTATTCCAAATAATTTTTATTTTAGATTTTGTAATCCAATTCTAGTCCGTTTACCGTAAAATGTGAATGTAAAGATAAGGTATAACTTTGTAACTCTTAGGCCTTAAACTTTAGTTCATCATAGAATGAAGTCATGTGGTTCATATATCTCGAGGACCGGGAACATTTAGTTGTAGTATTATTATCTATTGGTCAAATTCAAATTTTACAGCTGCCATTTGGTTTTGGTTGAGTCTTCATGTCCACTGTACATCTAAAAGTATCCTTCTTATTTGGGAATTTGGGAATAAATGTGCATTGCTAACGCTGGTCATGGTTTAATTTCAAATCTAATAAAATCTTTATGAAAACATCATAGAAAATCTGGAAAGGCACTGGACTGTGGAACAGTGGGACTGGCATAATAGAGCTCCATCCAATACCCCTGGTAAAGGTTGGAGTGGCATTTTGTGATATAGAACTAATCATGTAAAAGGTCCCCTGGGTCCTTCCCTATCTGCTTCTGGATCACGGGGGCATGGTTGCGGTATCTTGCCCTCATTAGTACCATGACTCAGGCACATACAAACATTGCTGCAAATGATAGAATTGTGTGGGGGTGTATATATGTATATATGTTTATTTAGTTGTTTATTTACTTATTTATTTATATTATTATTAATAATTATTATTTATTTATTTATTTATCTTATTTTTTTGCCTTCCTTTCTTCTTTTTCCTTTTTTCTCTCTCCACTTTTTCCTCTCCTTTACTGCCTGTCAGGTCTGGCTAAATAAATACATAAATGAAATTAAAATACAAACATTAACAAAAATAGGCTATAGAAACCTACAGAGCAGTTCTCATAAAAGCAAATATGTTTGGTACATCAGTGCATTCGGATCATGACAGGTTTTAAAAAAAAAAAAGAACTAATCATCCAACATTAGTACCAAATCCTCACAGCAATGTTTCAGCATCTCGTGTAAAGCCTTCCCTGAAGAGTCGAAGCTGTTGTTGCAGCAAAGATGGGATGTGTGTCTTCTTAGGGTCCCTAACTTCAGAAGAAATAATTAATGAGCGGATTTGTGTGTTGTGTATCAAATGATACAAAAGCTTATATGAACAAGTGTGTGTGTGTACATTCTCTGCAGGTGCTGGACGTGTCTGGAGCTTCTGTGTTGGCCGAAGCTCTGCCCGGATGCCAGGTTGATCTACTAGACAACTGTGGCCATACTGTGGCCATGGAGCGCCCTCGCAAGGCTGCCCACCTCATCCTGGACTTCATCAACCGCCAGCAAAATTCAGGCAGCAGAAGCAACAAAAAGCTAACATGAGACTGGGATTAGCGAATGCTGTCATTTGTAGGAATTTGTAAAGAATCTAAAACAAGATATTTTTTATAGTGAACGCTCAGGGACAATCACCGGAGTCTAAATCACCTTTACAGTATTCAGTGGAGTATGGAGTAATGCTGTGGGATTCAGTATAATTAGTTTATTCGTTGTGATTTTACTGTAAACCAGTATAACAGCAGTCACTTAAATCAATACAGTTAATACGGCCAGACCTCAAGGTCTTTGTAATTTGTTGAAATCAGTTTCAGGTTTTTTACATCCAAAAAACGGACAACAATGCAGCATTTACTTCTGGGGAAGAAGTGTCCTCAGTTCTCTTTTTTTAGCTGGCTATGCAGTTTTGTCACCATTTATAGGTTTAATATTGAGGATGAAACTCACATTTGCTTGCTTTTGTGCATATATTGTGTTGCTGTGTATTTTTCATGTAACATGATGACATCATTCCATGTGGGACAAAGTATTATGTTTACATTTAACCTGTAAGATATTTATTTCTTCATGTTTAACACTGGACGTCAGAACAGCTCTGCATCTATGTAAGCTGAAGACGAGATTGTCGAATGAAGAAGTATTTTCCATCATATGACTGAGGGGTGACACACTGTGTGGTATATTCCACCTGCCTAAACGTTTTCGTAACGTTAGTATCAATAAAACATTTTTTCCCTACAGAGATTTAGTTATATTTGTGGTATCAATATTCAGTCTCTACTTGTAGACTCTTATCTCAAATGCTAAACACTGAAATCATGTTGATATGGGTTGTACTGGATAAAATCTACAGTAACCTTAATAAATAAATTTCCTTTAAAGCTGCACTTTGAAACTTTTGGGAAATTGGGGGAATTGGTGGCCTCTTTGGTAGAAATATGTATCGGCAAACAGTAAACTAAGCTAGTTTACTACGTTAGTTATATAGCTAAACTTTACAACGGCAAGGGTGCAATTGCATTACATTACAAAAGACTTCACGGTCTTTGTAATTAATGTTTAATGAGGTTTCAGGTTTTGTACGTTCAGAAAACAGACAACAACAATTGTTTACATTTAGGAAAGAAATGTCCTCAATTTTTTTTTTTAACTGGCTAAGCTTAAATAATTTCATAGACATTTACACCCTTCACCTAGCACCGGAAATGAGTTAAGCTCAGTTTATACAGTATATATATAAAACCCCAAATCAGTCAAAAGTTGGGACGTTATAGTAAATTAAAACTGAAAACAGCGATTTGTAAATTATTTTAGTGCATAATTGGATTCTTACCAAAATTAATTCTATTGTTTTTTCAAAATAAACATTTTTTTCGTTCTAATTCCTTTAACACAGTTCAAAAGAGTTGGGACAGTAAAGTAAGTGATGAAGCATTGCAGTTATAATTTTGTCATGTTTTAAGATATGCAACAGTACGGGGTCTGCATTTCTGCACAACCCAGAGATGTCCACAGCACTTCTGGACACGGTGTACTTTTTGGCACAGTAAAGTTTTAATTTGCATGTAACCACGTGTTGTAGTTTAAGGTTTGTCAGTGTAATCCTGAGCCCATGTGGTTGTATGACTTTAGAGAACAGTTTTGGCTGAAATACCTCTAGATTTCTTAAGTGTATTCGTACAATAATTAAATGAATTATTATAGAAGGTATATATTCAAATATCTTTCATTGAGGAACATTTCAATTATTTTCTTATGCATTTGTTGGCAAACTGGTAATCATCTGCCCATCTTTGCTCCTGAAGGACCAGCCCTTTTCTAGATGTTGCTTTTGTATCATGATTATGGCCCCCTGTTTCAAATCACATTGTTATTTCATTAATAGCCAATACTTGGTGTCAAACATAAATATGAAGCAAAAGATAAGCCAGTAGGCTAATTTGGTCACCTTTGGCTTGTATTTCAGTAGTTGCATACAGTGGGCAGTTAATCACAACTATTTAAATGACAAATAATTGTTAACTAACATGTTTTGAGCGTGACAGCCCTACTAAATTGCTCACATCCCAACTTTTTAGGGAATGTGTTGAAAAGTGAAATGCAGTAATGGATGTATATTTCCAAATAAAATTACGTTTACCATAGAAACATGAAATATCTTATGTTCTTACTGTCAGGAATGAAATGCAAGGTTAAGAAAATGTATAAATCTACCTATTTTTATTTGCATTCTGCACACTGTCCCTACGTTTTCTGATTTGAGGTTGTATTTCACAGCATGAGAAGCACTGGGGGTCTATAAAAATATAAGGTTTCTTACAGTAATACCATTAGATAGATATTAGTCCTGAATGGCAGACCAGAAATCTCCTAATCAATATATTAAAGAGATATTGTCTGCTACATGTCTAATGTTGACATGATGTCTTTGGTCCACTTCTTTTAACGTTGGCTTCAATTTGGGCCACCAGAGGGCCCCATTTACTAAACTCTACACTCTTTTCTGGTGTTTGTTCTTAGTAAGGTGACAGCATAGACTGAAAAAAGTGAGGGGGACAAAAGACTAATAAACCTCTATATAAAGACCCAAACATGGCCCAAGTGGCAAACGTGCTAGAATTTAAATTGTTTCTGCTCCATTTTATTAGTAAGAGCGACTTACATAAGTGCTTAGTGTTCGGTACATACGTATCTCTAGCTGGTACAAACAAGTTAAGTCCAAACTACTACCCTTGAACTCAGACACTGCCACAAACAAGGGCCAGTGCTGATACCTGGAGAGAAAACCACAAAATACAAGGTTACAATACAAGTGCAATACCTAGAAATACCAATTAAGACAAGAATACCTAGAAATAGGAGAATAAAATAAAAGGTTACATGCAGTTTAAGTGCATTTCATTTCAGATCTTCTGAGCTGTCTCTAGTCTATTACTGACTGATATTTCTCTGTGTTTACTGTATAGATGGCCTGACACCATCATCATCATCATCATCATCAGTAAGAAGAGAAGGCTCTTGTAGGCTGTTTCTGTTCTCTTCACTTCACTGGAAAATAAACGCTGAAAAAGTGTGTCTGCTTCCTTGACAATCTAAGTATAACCTACGCTGAGAGGGACCGGTTCTAAAAATAATGATAATGTTCATTGTAATACAGGCCTGAGTCTACTTCCTTGAGGGTTTCTCCAGATTCCACGTTTTTCATACGAAAGGTACCATAGAATGGAAAACTATGTACATTTATATAGTTTAGTACATAGAACTGACATGACAACCTCAAACACTGTTGTTCCTCCTTCAGGACGGTAAATAGCCCAATTCCAAAATCCTAATCTGTTATCTAACAGTTTTCTCTCAGAATTTTTATATACCAGTATCACAGCAAGACAAAAGAACTACATCATTAAAATGACAGACTGTGTGGAGAAATCTGCTGTTCCAGGCTGTAAATGGAATGTCTGCCCTTTTCATATTCTTTCTAAGGAACCCGACCTGTTAACGGGCGTGGCTAATGTTGCTCTTTAAACGAGGCTGTAGTTGGTTTTCTATTCATTACTTGTTTAAACCAACATGTTGTTTGATCTGAAATGCCACAGCTTGTACAGGAGCCAGAGGCAGCATTTTAGGTGGAACGGAATTTGCAAAACGAGCTGCTGAACAAGAAGCCAAGAAGCAGCATTGCTTAGCATTTGACACTGAATAGCCTGAAGAGAGTTACACCTTTATTAGCATCACAACCTTAACAGTAACCTATAAGTAGCAGCCATGCGGTGTAAGTTTACCACTGTTTGCTGGTTGAATCATCTTTAACTGAAAGTTTCATAGTAAATAACAACTTTGTGTTGATGCAGATATTGAGAGCAAGTAGCTAGTATAGGTAATGTTAACTACTACCAAGCTCCAAGTAACAAATTATAGTATAGTTGAGTAAATAATATGACCGACTAGGTTAATTTTATTTTCTTGTCTGTGTCTATTTTGACATGTTGCTACTGTGTGAGCATTGCTGTGCCTCACTGTGAACCAGCAAATCAGGACACAGCTCATCAAATTTTTTCATGAATTCACCAACAGCTTGTTTCATAGGGTGTAAATGGACATGTAAAACCACATCTGGGCATAGATTTCCCCAACCAAAGTCACATGCCTTCTATCAGATGAATTTAAAATGCTGACTTTTAGACAATCCTTTAATTGTCTAAAAGTCTAAGATGATGGCAGATGACATCTTATGCAGCAGCTACTTCGGATCCTGAAAATATGATGCCAGTAATAAAAATATGACATGATGATGATATTCTTGTAGCCAGTTTTTTGAAACAATTTAGCTTAAGATGTACATCAGAAACTCTGGTTAACACGTCTACCATTGCCAGATCCTTCTTGATATTAAAAAATATGTTTGGCTGTAATCAGTGACAGACTGTTAATGGCGCTTCACAATCTGGGGCTGCTTCACAAACCATACCTGCCAGATTATGAATGATTAGCACTTCCAGCTATGCTAAAAACTAACCCTAGACAGCTGACTCTACTGTCTGTACTCATCTTTAATGTTTGCTCTCAATTCAGGGGATCACCTCAGAATTACTTTCCAGCACAAACTCCGAGACTGCTGCGTTTTTGTTATTATGGAGATGTGGCTCAGTGCCGATGCGATGGAGGCTTGTATGTTTACAACATGCAGTGTATGTTTTAATGATGTAGCAATATCAAGTCATCGCTTAGTGCTGGAGGAGTTTATGACTGTAAAGATTTGGTCATTCAGCCTTTCCACAGAGTTTACCACTGAGCTCAGTGTGCACTTCACCCAGCGCTAACATGAGTTAAGCTCTGACCCAACTATCAAGGTTTGTGGTTTGAAGTACAGAACAAGCAGCTAGAGTGGAAGACCGAACCAAGTACTGGGTCTATCCACAGTAGGCAAGAGAACATTACTTTCAAGAGTTAACCCTCAGAAGGCTGCCGGCCCCTGCTAACATATCTAGTCAGGTGCTCAGGGTATGTACTAAATAGCTTGCAGATCAACTGACATCTTGAACATCCCTCTGAGCCAGGCAGCTCTCTCAGACTGCCTCAAACAACCATCCCTGCTCAAAAAATACTGTGTCTTTCCTCACTGACTCACTTCAGTCACCATCAAGTGTTTTGGTAGTGGCTTGAGTGGTTCATATAGGATCTTGTATCCCCTTCCAATACCCTCTCACTGACCCACCTGGACAGAAAAGACAATTATCTTTTAGACCTTAGAAATTACCATTAGGGAAGTGCAACTTTATATAGTATCCTGTTAGACTGATGGAGTCGATGCTACAGGGGCTCACTATCGCCTCTTCTAGTACAAAGTATTACTATCAGGCAGGACAGGCTGGGCTAGCTAATTAGCATGCTAACTTCTGTCGCTATCTCTTCAACACCATGCATAGACGTCTTTGACATACTGTTACAATTGCGATTTTGTCACATTGTGTTGAAAATTTCAGTGATTTTGAAATGTTATGAAGTAAAAATCAAACATATGGCTCCTCTAAAGTATACTTACACAGACATTCAAATGTGTGCAAACAATTGCACTGCCAATAGAACATGTGAATTTGATAATAACAATACATTTCATAAGGACTTCCTGAATAAGTCCATTGGTTATTCTCGAAATCAGCACCCACACGATGCAACCAGATAATGACTTGCCAGTTAAACACAACTGAGAGCTGCTAGTTCACCAGCTTTAACTGGTTATCACTTTATCATCTCATTATAAGAGGATATATTCAGCCCTCAGTAATAGGTGTTCTCTACAGCCAGTGTGGGGTTTGTCCATTCTGGACTACTGTAGCAACATTGTGGTTCTACTTGACAGCTTCTTTTGGAAGACAACTGTATGTAGATTCTGAGCTAATAAAAACATACTGATAGTAGATACAGGTTCACTAGAAACACTAATTCTATAGCGCAGTATGTAGGTTTGACATTTATAACTAAAGGGAACGTTTGATTTATGATTCATTTTAAAATGTTGCGGTGTAATTACTTGATTGCTCTGAGACAGTTCTGAATTTTGTAACCTGCAACACTTCCCCTGAAATTTAATGCATGGTTATAAAACTCCCCCCCCCTGGGGGGCTAAAGATCAGTGTTTCTTTCTTGCCAAGAACAAAAAACTGTGAGGTTTTTTTCTAACTGAGTTAAGTGCAGCTACAGATCTACGGTAAGTAGGATGAACAAATAATTAAAATTCCACCCAATTTCAACTGGCTGATAATCAGAAGTGTCAAGTAATGAAGTACAAATACTTTGTTACCTCATTTAAGTAGAAATTTTGGTTATTTATATTGGAATAATTATTTTTCAGCTAATTTTTACTACTTACATTTACACTCTATTATCAGTACTTTCTACTCCTTACACTTTAAACATAGCCTCATTACTCCTATTTCATTTCAGCTTGTTTTCATTGATCTACATTTACATTCCAGTAAGGATTATTGATAACAAGTCTTTGAAGTTTGACTTTTTGCACCATTACTATACTTATAGACAACTAGTCATCATATCTTCTGCTCCATGAAACACATGTTAATGCTCAGGAGTACACAGATATGCTTCTTTAATATATTTACATTGTACTAAACTACATTCATGTTCAATTTAAGTATATGCGGCTGAAACAGGAAGCCTAGCACATCCCAAATTTATCAACATTAACATTTTAATATAACATTTTAGTCATTATGGCTTTTAGAAGAATGGGGATTTTGGGGAGGTGGGCTAGTACACTATTGGCTCTGTGTGGTGTGACCTAAGCTTTTGTCCTTAATAGCTTTTTTTCCTTACATTACTTTTACTTTTATACTTAGTTTCATACTTAGTAGTTTTGAAAGCAGTACTTTTACACTTTTACTGAAGTAAAACACTTGAGTCAATACTTCAACTTCTACAGAAGTATTTTTAAACCCTAGTATCTATACTATTACCTGAGTAATAAATGTGAATACTTTTGACACTTTGTTGATTATTCACCTTCACGTTTGTTTAAACAAACTGGGACATGATTACTATCTCTTTCGTTTTAGTGCTGTTTATGACTAGAGCATATGAGAAAGTTTGGTGCTGTTGTCTTGCTGAATTGTTCGTATTCTCCTCATTCTTGGCCAACAAGATGAAATGGTCTTTGATATTATGTCCTGGTATATCATTGCTTTCATGTTTTCTTGGCAAACATATATATAAATATATTATATCTTATAAGCAATGAACATTGTTTTTGTAACCATACACTCTTTCCAAATTTGATGCCTGAACAGGTTCCAGAAAGCACAAGAGCAGCTTTCTTTCTTACTGCTTTACTTTGCTTTCTTTCAGCAGCACTTAATCTTATTGCCGGGAAACTTACAGTCAGAGAGGTTAACTCAACAAGTTACGGCCTGGTCTAGCTTGGGGCTTAAAAATAAAAAAGACCACCATGCCCTCCCGGTTCCTGGATGCCATATGATCAGTGAGGGCATAATGAATTCTAAGGTTATAGGAGCAGCATCTTGCAAATTATCACTAGCATTGTTAAGAAATCTGTACATTTGCCTACCTATTACACATAAACCACTCTTTTTTTCCCCTCAGCTGCTGAATTTTGAAGACATTTTGAAATGTCATCCGGGCATATATGGCGAATGTAACTGCCGCACCGTTTATGGTGGAATGGAAAATATGGTGAATAAGAATCCAGCTTCAGACTTTCTCTCAAAGTACAAAAGCTGAGCTTCTTTGTCAGATTACCTCAAGACTCGTTTATGCTCAACATTTAATATGAATATGGATATGGATGAGGCCTTCTGCTCATGAACGTATAAGATAAGATAATCCTTTATTAGTCCCACAGTGGGGAGGTTCAGTGTTACAGCAGCAAAGGGAGAGCAAGGCACTCAGTACAAACAAATAGATAAATAAACAGTATAGTTTATACAACTTAAATAATAAAAAGTCAAGAACTCTTGAGATTGTATTTACAAATAATCACATGTTGCTTTTTAATTGCACAGGGGGAATAGAAATATATTGCACATTATGTTACACTGAAAAAATTCTATTATCTGTAAGTGTGTAGAGTTTAAGAGTGTGTGTATGTGGTCTGCTGTGTATATGCGGTCTGCTGGGAGCAGTGCTGGTTGTAGAGTCTAAAAGCAGCAGGAAGGAAGGACCTGCGATACCATTCCTTCACACACTTGGGGTGAAGCAGCCTGTCGCTGAAGGAGGGTGGTAATGGATATGTCTTTTGATGCCATCTGCACATTTAGGAACACGCACAGCTTATATGAAATGATTCCACATACTGTGCTTTGTTTACAGTGGCTGCCTCACCTTTCACTTATGCAGTGAGGTTCATTGTTGTTACTAGTGCAAATCATACTGTGTAGCAAACCCCATAAAGATGAAATAAATAAGATCTGGATGTGTTTTGAACAGGGTGGCAATTTAATTCCAGTGTTCACAGTGTCAGCCTAGCATCCATCCCCCGCTGTAAACTAGAGAAGCAGATGTCAGGCAACGAGCATGTCTTGGGTGAGTGAGTGCATGTTTTATAAATAATGGTTTTTAGATTTTTTTGTATTGATGTTTTTCTTTAAGAACCTGAAGCAACCGCAAGACATGACTGTGATTTTACAAGTGTGGGCACTGCATGAAAATGTTCTTCCTGGGAATTTAATAATCTGCATACTTCTTATTAAATCATGGAACAAAACTGATTTGGCTCCAGGCAGACATACAGCCTTTATATTTTAAGGGTGAGGTCTTGAAGTGTTAAGTGCAGCACCCTTCACTCTCTGAAGCAGCTATAAACGGTGAGTTATTTGTGTAAGGTGCTCTGGGTTCAGTACAGTCTCTACCAAGGCCTATTAATGGAACAGTGTCTTTACTTTTTAAAATTATAATTAGGCAAAGTGTCATAGGCACAACACCATAACTGCATTTAGTACAATTAAATATAATTCTGAAATTATGACTTTGTAAACATCACAACACTGCAAATTAGCAGTATTTGGGTTAGCAGCTACTATCTGGCTTAAAAAAATCAGTAGTCAAATACAATACACCAAAATCAAATATGACTAGCCACAAATATCAGTGCTGGTCAATAAAAATGTAGCTCTACCAAGAGAAAAGTGGAAGAAGTTCAAAATACTCAAAAGAACATTCATAACAGATTTGTAACTTCAAGCAACATATTCATACCACACTCACATACGCACCACTAAACAACTCCCCCAATGCAGGCCTGTTTTGTAGCTCCAACAAGGCTCCCTTTTCGGGATGTTCTTTTGGGGTCTGTAGGACTCGGAGTCAGAGGAGTCAGATATCTGTACTCTCTTGTTGGGTCTTTGTCAAAACCTAGGGTGCGCCCCAAATCGCGTATTTCCATACTGAACAGTACGCAAAAGCAGTGCGTGAGAGTGACTAGGGTGTCCGAATACGTAGTGCTCATTGAGTAGGAAAAAGCACAAACGCGGTACTCTGGCTGTGTGTACGTCGCTACAGCTAGTAAACTGCTGCTACAGGAGTTAGCGCTGCTTCTGAGGTAAACACTGAATAGATTTCTCCTGTTTCGTCTTCTCTGAGCTACAGGCACCGTGTGAGTACATATTTAGACAAACACGCAGAACGGTGTCACAAACAGTCTCTAAATCCGTCAGTAAACAGGGCTTTTAAATAAAAAACGGGACCTTTACCGTGACGGTCTGTCATCTTGCGTCACAGGACGTTGGTAAGATGGCGGACATATTGCGAGGTTGCGTGTATACTAAACACTTGCACACTAAAAGAGCGTACTGCTTTAACGAACAGCGCTCTAGCTCCAACTGAGTACGTACTGATCAAGCACACGATTTCGGACGCACCTTTAGTGACGCATCATTGTACATCATAGTATGCGCTCGCGACATGTAGACTGTGACAATTCTTAGATATCTTAAACATGCTGTCTACTGAGGAACCTTATTTAGACCTGATTTTAATTAAGCATTGAACGCTTCCTCAGCCGCTAAGACAATCCCATGATGCAACACAGGCAAATCTACGAGCAGTGAAGTGGTTTTAAAATGTGAGTTATTTTGATTCTCAAAATATTCTTGTCATATAATCACACAAAACAGTATTTTATTATAAACTCTGTAATGAGTCCTTCACCATTTTACAGTTTTATACTGGAGCCGTTAGCATTTATGCTAGCGGATTTTTTAACCTCGGGCTATTGTTTTGAATGCCAAATATATATATATATATATATATATATATATATATATATATATATATATATATATATATTCCTCAGCAAACAGTGTCTTTTTATGCTTCAAACTCATTCCATTTCATTTCAAGCTGAAATCATGTGTTTGAAAAAAAAAAAAAAGATATCTGCGCTTGTTTGCTCTTCCCAAGTACCCTGGATGTTTCCCTGAATTTCAAAACCTTAATTTTCACTAGCTGAATTTTTTGTAACTGAATTATTTTTTATATAAAATTCTAGTAACCTGATTTTTTTTACCTGAATTTCAAATACCAAAAATTTTGCAGGTGAAGGTGATGATGATAACTGTGATAGTTTGAAAAATACCAGAAAAACCACAAACTCTGCCCTAGGAATTTGAGCACCCAAGAGGACTGCCTTCTGTAAGCTTTTTGGGCATCTTTTCATCTACCTTATTCTCAGCATTCTTGTAAGTATCTAGTATTGTTACTCATTTTTACCTGTTAGCTAACTTATCCGACTAAAGGTGGACCAAATCAGAAGAAAAACTGGGTCTCAGTCTTTATTTATTTTGATTTAATTTCCACTTTAACTTTTGGTCCAGGTCAACTTTCATCAGGAAAACATGGCCTACCTTGTACGACTTCATATCATTGGTGGCAATGGAGGAGATGACTTTATTTTTGATGGTATTAAAAATGGAGCCACGCTACAAAAGATACAGGTGTGGATTGGTGGTTGGCAGATAAAAGCTATCCAAGTTTGGCTCACCGATGGTCAGTCCAAAAAGTTTGGGCATTCTAATGGCGCATCTTCAGAATTTACATTTCAAGATGGAGAGCATTTTACCTCTCTCTCACTGTGGGGAAATGGAGATGGAACACGTCTAGGAGCCATCAAATTCAAGACAAACCGCGCCCGGGAGTTCTTTGCACACATGACTGACTGGGGGTTGAAGACAGAATACCCAATTGAAGTTGGTTCTGGGATCTGCATTGGGCTCAAATGAAAATCAGGTGCAGATGTTGATTGCTTAGGCTTCAAGTTCATCAGCGACATCAAGTCTGCTGTGCTAAAGAAAGTGAGCTATCCCACACTTAATCAGGTGATACCCAGCGTGTCTGTTGAAGAAACCAAATCCATGACTTTCCATGAAAATAAAACTACTGTCATGCAAGAGTACAAAATAGAAACTTTGAAGTCTCTTTCCAAGACGTCCTCCTGGTCAGTGATCAACAAGGTGGAGTTCATCTTCAGCATGAAAGTGAGAGCAGCAGTTCCAAAGGTTGCAGAAGTATCAACTGGATACAGTTTCATAACGGGACCTGAAAACACATACGATCTGGAGAATTCTGAACAGATAACTGAGCTGCTGGCATTCCCTGTCCAGGTTCCTCCTGGAAAAAAAGTGGATGTAAGCATCACCATCGGTCAAGCCACAATTAATGTTCCCTATACCGGCACTGTCAAAATCACCTGCCTTAATGGCAGCGTTCTTCAGCGTTCTAATTCAATGTGTTTCATCTTCTATGAAGATTTCATGTGAATCACATGATCTACTGAAAACTGCCACTTCAGAAGAAGTAGAATGGTTCTTCTATGAAGGAGAGAGAGGAGAGTGTCTGAGATGATATCAGAGCTTTACAATGAAGCATGGATGAGAGTGAAACTCTGTTCTTCTTCTTTCAGACTGAAACACTGACACAGTTTTCTGTTCAACTGAAACTCAGACTGAAAATATGTTTCTGTATTAGATATTTTACACATTCTCTGTGTGGATACATTCATTATTGAACGTCTGCAGTTCAGACTGAATATTTGATCATTTCCAGTGAAAATTAGTTACTTTCTGTTGTTACAACATTCCTCTAGATATTCTCACACTGAGAAAGACTTCTGTAGATTTATTTCTACACTCATTTAATTCTTTTATGAATCGGAATGTGTCTTTTATAAAGACCACTTTGTTCAATCAACTTCAACTTTGTTCTGCTTCTTATAGAATTCATATGTTGTGATATTTTCACTGATATTTTTAATGATTTTATGAATCTGAATGTGTCTTTTGTGAAGACGACTTTGTTAAATCATCTTAAACTCAGTTCTGTGTTGTGCAGAATTCATATGTTGTGATATTTTCACTGATTTTTTAATGATTTTATGAATCTGAATGTGTCTTTTGTGAAGACGACTTTGTTAAACCATCTTAAACTCAGTTCTGTGTTGTGCAGAATTCATATGTCGTGATATTTTCACTGATATTTTTAATGATTTTATGAATGTGAATGTGTCTTTTGTGAAGACGACTTTGTTAAATCATCTTAAACTCAGTTCTGTGTTGTGCAGAATTCATATGTTGTGATAAATTATCACTAATCAAAGAAATCTATGAAAATAAAAATCAGAATTTTTACTAAATTTCATATGCATGTAAGTTTGATTTAATTCATCTTCTAAAATAAAAACAGCTCATAAAGTAGCTCATCGATTTTGTCCATTAACTCATGTTTGTAAATTCAATATAAAGAAAACTTCATGTTCCTTAAATAATCACATCAAACTGAAAGTAACATGTTGTCCTAATATACCTTCTTCCTGATGGCAGGAGGGAGAAAAGTCTGTGTGAAGGGTGGTTGGTGTCATCCACAATGCTGGATGCTTTGCGGATGCAGCGGGTGGTGTAAATGTCCAAGACGGAGGGGAGAGAGACTCCGATGATCCTCTCAGCTGTCCTCACAATGCGTTGGAGGGACTTGCAGTCAGAGGCTTTGCAGGTCTCAAACCAGGCAGTGATGCAGCTGCTTAGGATGCTCTCTATGGTTCCCCTATAGAAGAGGGTGAGGATGGGTGGAGGGAGACGGGCCTTTCTCAGCTTCTGGAGGAAGTAGAGACGCTGCTGGGCTTTCTTGGCTGTAGAGCTGGTGTTCAGGGACCAGGTGAGGTTCTCCGCTAGGTGGACACCAAGGAACTTGGTGCTCTTAACGATCTCCACAGAGGAGCCGTTGATGTTAAGCGGAGAGTGGACCGGTCTTGATTTCCTGAAGTCAACAACCATTTCCTTGGTCTTCTCTACATTCCAGTGAAGGTTGTTGACTGTACACCAGTCTGTCAGCTGCTGTACCTCCTCCCTGTATGCTGACTCGTCGCCTTTGCTGATGAGACCCAGCACAGTTGTATCATCGGCGAACTTTATGATGCTGTTAGAAGTGTGTTTCGCAACACAGTCATGAGTCAGCAGGGTGAACAACAGAAGACTCAGTACACTGCCCTGGGGTGCCCCAGTGTTCATGGTGATGGTGCTGGAGCTGCTGTTCCCGAACCGGACTAACTGGGGCCTCCCTGTCAGGAAGTCCAGGATCCAGTTGCATAGGGGGGTGTTGAGGCCCAGCAGGCTTAACTTCCTGGTGAGATTCTGGGGGATGATGGTGTTGAATGCTGAACTGAAGTCTATGAACAGCATTCTGACGTAGGTGTCCTTCTACTGACCACAGTTTGACCAAAGTTAGTAAACAAACTCACTAAAATCAAATCATTTACTAACAAACTACCCAGTAACAAACAAACAAACAAAACAAACAAACAAACAACACAAACAATACAAACAAACAAACAAGAGAAAAGAGTTTAAATGCATTTCATATATGATATTGGATATTAGTGAAGAACATGATAACACATGAATGACACATATTATTATTATTATTATTATTATTATTATTTGGAAAACTATAAAACAAAAGCAGATCCAATCAAACAAACCAGTGTAAGCATGAAAAAAAGCTGTTTATTATTAATATAACTGAATGTAAGATATTATGTTGCCAGTAATTCTGGAGCGTTTTTACAAATTTTATCATCATGAAAATTTCACACAGTATAAAAGGCTGCTGCCAAGTTCAAAAAAGAGAGTAAATAAACATAAAAAGAATAACAATGGAGGTATATATTTTTCTGTGGGTGATCATTAAATGTATTTAAACTGTTTAATAGTACTGATTTAGTAGTAATAATATTAACCTTGTTGGTGCTTAATGTTTAGTATAAACATTTTAAAAGATTCTCTAAATAACAAATAACCCCAAATTCTTCATCATTACGAATCATTTAACAACTGAACATGTAGAGAAGTGTTTAGATGTTCAGACCTATATGAGAAAAGACTGAGATTAAAACGTCAGAGAAAAAGTCAGAAAGTTTGTTCAGAAAAGCTGAGAATGTTTAGTGACTCAGTAAATTCTACTAAAGGTCAGTGTTTCCTGAACCCGACCCTGATTCTCAGTGATGTAGATCTGATCTTCTAAAGGAGCATTAACATGTGAATAGACACACTTCTATTGTTCCTCATCCTTTCTTTCAATGGTCAGAGTGTGGGAAAAATCTGGAGGGACGAATCACAGTCTATGGTCATTAATATCCTAAACCCTAAATATTTAGACAATACACAAGAGAATAGACACACTTACGATGTGGAGAACTTCACCAAACAGTTTCACTGGAGGGATCTGCTACATTTGGACTAAAATCATAAACAGTGTAATGAAAATATTTGAACAGCACCAGTAAAATTAGATGTGTTGTTAAATTAGTTACATCTTCTACAGAGAACAAACTTAAATTTGATATTTTACAGATAATTTATTAATTTAAGTATCATCTGTAAACAGTAGAAACAGTACACAATGAACCAAACATGAAAAAACCTTTGTAGATGATTTGAGATATAAAATGTTTAGAACTGACAGATAACTGAAAATCAAAAGCTCATCTAGAAAATGTCTCTATGACTCATAACAATAAAGTTGTATAAAGGAATGTAAGTGACCAGGATGAGCTCCACACGTGTGCTAATGATGGACACGTGGTCTGTCAGTAACACTGATCTCAGCATCAGGAAGCAGATCTGCTCTCTTTAAAGGGTCACCACTTTCCCATCCTCACCACCTCCTCTACCTGCTCCCCTGAGACATGAACATTTCTCCTACTACAAGATCAGCCGGCATATGGCAGCTGGACGTTCCTCATTGTCTGTCTGAGCTCTACCATTGGCTACAAACTGTGAGAACCTTCAACAAGCCCAAGACCCACACATTCATATGGAGATTTGGGAGTATAAATAGAGGAGACCCAGCCAGTGGAGATCAGACTCACTCTACACAGAGAGATCTACAGCACTGAGATACAGCCATGACTCCTGCAGTCACTTCAGCAATGACCATCTCAAAGGAGCACCTACCTCTCAACAACAAGGTACATTCAGAACCTACTAAAATAAACAATCAGCATTTTTATCTTACTTTAGAAATGATCAGTAATGTTCTGGGTCCATTTCACTAACCATGTTCTCCTTATGTATCTACAGTTGAGAAAGCAAGTGGTGGAGAAGATGCGCAGAGATCGTATCAACAGCAGCATGGAGCAGCTCAAGACTCTCCTGGTTCCAGAGTTCCTCAACGAGCAGCCCGACGCCAAGCTGGAGAAAGCAGACATCCTGGAAATGACGGTCAGCTTCCTGACACGACAGCAGCAGAAGCCTGTGTTCTCCACCTGTACAGCAGCTGTGAATGAAGGCTTCTCCAGATGTGTTCATGAGGTTCTACACTTCCTCTCCAAAGATGAGGTGAAGACACCGTCTCAGAGAAAACTGCTGAACCACTTCCAGACCCTGCAGCCATCATCAGACAAGAAATGGAGGGAAAGTGATCTACCTCTGCTGAGCTCCACAGACCAGCAGACCATCAGCAAAGAGATGAGTTCAGTCCAGAGCGCCCTCTGGAGGCCCTGGTAGATGATACCTTCAGAATGAAAAGAACTACAGATCAAAACATCTGTAACTACAAAAGTCTATATTAGACTATGCTGGACGTTTGGAAGGAGGTTAATATTTTCTTTTAACAAAAAACTGATTTAAAGATTGTTTCTCGTGTGGGGAAACTTTGTATTTCTAATTACTCCAATGAGTTTCATCTTCTATGAAGATTTCATGTGAATCACATGATCTACTGAAAACTGCCACTTCAGAAGAAGTAGAATGGTTCTTCTATGAAGGAGAGAGAGGAGAGTGTCTGAGATGATATCAGAGCTTTACAATGAAGCATGGATGAGAGTGAAACTCTGTTCTTCTTCTTTCAGACTGAAACACTGACACAGTTTTCTGTTCAACTGAAACTCAGTCTGAAAATATGTTTCTGTATTAGATATTTTACACATTCTCTGTGTGGATACATTCATTATTGAACATCTGCAGTTCAGACTGAATATTTGATCATTTCCAGTGAAAATTATTTACTTTCTGTTGTTACAACATTCCTCTAGATATTCTCTCACTGAGAAAGACTTCTGTAGATTTATTTCTACAATCATTTCATTCTTTTATGAATCAGAACGTGTCTTTTATAAAGACCACTTTGTTCAATCAACTTCAACTTTGTTCTGTTTCTTACAGAATTCATATGTTGTGATATTTTCACTGATATTTTTAATGATTTTATGAATCTGAATGTGTCTTTTGTAAAGACCACTTTGTTCAATCAACTTCAACTTTGTTCTGTTTCTTACAGAATTAATATGTTGTGATATTTTCACCGAATTTTTAATGATTTTATGAATCTGAATGTGTCTTTTGTGAAGATGACTTTGTTAAATCATCTTAAACTCAGTTCTGTGTTGTGCAGAATTCATATGTTGTGATATTTTCACTGATATTTTTAATGATTTTATGAATCTGAATGTGTCTTTTGTAAAGACGACTTTGTTAAAGTATCATAAACTCAGTTCTGTTTTGTGCAGAATTCATATGTTGTGATATTTTCACTGATATTTTCAATGATTTTATGAATCTGAATGTGTCTTTTGTGAAGACGACTTTGTTAAATCATCTTAAACTGAGTTCTGTGTTGTGCAGAATTCATATGTTGTGATATTTTCACTGATATTTTTAATGAATTTGTGAATCTGAATGTGTCTTTTGTAAAGACGAATTTGTTAAATCATCTTAAACTCAGTTCTGTGTTGTGCAGAATTCATATGTTGTGATATTTTTACTGATATTTTTAATGAATTTATGAATCTGAATGTGTCTTTTGTGAAGACGACTTTGTTAAACCATCTTAAACTCAGTTCTGTGTTGTGCAGATTTCATATGCTGTGATAAATTATCACTAATCAAAGAAATCTATGAAAATAAAAATCTTATTTTTACTAAATTTCATATGCATGTAAGTTTGATTTAA
The DNA here is from genome assembly GCA_021613375.1 of Megaleporinus macrocephalus. Lineage (NCBI taxonomy): Eukaryota > Metazoa > Chordata > Actinopteri > Characiformes > Anostomidae > Megaleporinus > Megaleporinus macrocephalus. Next base: position 13,467,255 of record CM038714.1, on the reverse strand, counting down.
TTTATCTTCTAAAATATAAAAGCAGCTCGTAAAGTAGCTCATCGATTTTGCCCATTAACACATGTTTGTAAATTCAATATAAAGAAAACTTCATGTTCTTTAATAATCACATCAAACTGAAAGTAACATGTTGTCCTAATATGGTCAGTGCCGTTCTCAGCCAGGGCTATCAGTTAGGATCTGTGGATGGGAGGCTAATTTTTCACTAAGGAGGGTCTGAATCATTAGTATATATACAATTAAGTATATAACAAATAAAAACAATCAGGACACTTGTTAGTGAAACTTTCTCCATGAAGAATTAGCATTTGAATAGACACTAAAATAGTTATTTCAGGTTCTCTGAGTGTGTAATGTGTTGGACAGTTATGCTCAAAGGAAACCAATTATCATCAGAATTAATGAACAGTAAAAAGTTTAGACAGCACTCGAATAATCACAACATAATCATTAGACTCACAGATGCACAGACTAGTTTCAGCACACGGCCTTACTCAGCGTGCTAATAGTGTTCTAGCCCCCAACTCGCTAAACAGAACTAGCAGTTTAATCACCTCCCACTAGTGATGTCACTGAAGTGACTGTATATCTGTGAGTGTATTAGATATTCTGCAGTTATGAGTGGAAACCAGTTTCCTTCACAGCTTAATGTGCTGACTGATTAGATGGGTTCCAGACAGCAACTCAGCTAAAGTACATTTACACTGTTCAGCATTTCACACTCAGTCTAACATGCAATCTATATCAGTTCAACATACTGACTGAATAGAATCACATCAAATGTTAAACCTTTATTATTTCACACACGCAGAATTCTGACTAATACAATGTGGGATTAGTGTCAGGTTTAAATAATCCCTCAGCACTACTTTAAACTGTGATACTGAAATTAAAATATTGTGTCTGAAAGTTTTCAGGAAAATCCACTTTAAACTGAAACAAACTCAAATTAAATCATTTAAATTACTAACAGTTTAAATTTGAAATAGTGGAAACTACAATAAAGCAAACACACAACTTACATATTATAACACACACACCTCTCACTAAGAGACAAGATACTGAGAGCAGTGACATCACTTCTCAGCCAGTGAGGATCTTTCCCTCCAGATGGTTAGTGACGTCGGACTCCGTCTACAATACAGCTCACAGTCTTTAACCATCACTAATGATCCATTCAGCTCTCTGCAGCTTTTGTACTGCACTGATCTCAGTACAGACAACTCAGTGTGGGAAACTCAGACACACTCTCTACTCACACTGACTCACAGCTACAAAACATCTGCTCACTCTGGAGCTCCAGCACTCACACAGTACTGACCACAGTTTGACCACAGTTAGTAAACAAACTCACTAAAATCAACTCATTTACTAACAAACTACCCAGTAACAAAAAAACAAACAAAAAAACAACACAAACAATATAAACAAACAAACAAGAGAAAAGAGTTTAAATGCATTTCATATATGATATCTGATATTAGTGAACAATATGATAACACATGAATGACACATATTATTATTATTGTTATTATTATTATTATTATTATTATTATTATTATTATTATTATTATTATTATTATTATTATTATTATTTGGAAAACTATAAAACAAAAGCAGATCCAATCAAACAAACCAGTGTAAGCATGAAAAATAGCTGTTTATTATTAATATAACTGAAGGTAAGACATTATATTGCCAGTAATTCTGGAGCATTGTTATAAATTTTATCATCATGAAAATTTCACACAGTATAAAAGGCTGCTGCCAAGTTCAAAAAAGAGAGTAAATAAACATAAAAAGAATAACAATGGAGGTATATATTTTTCTGTGGGTGATCATTAAATGTATTTAAACTGTTTAATAGTACTGATTTAGTAGTAATAATATTAACCTTGTTGGTGCTTAATGTTTAGAATAAACATTTTAAAAGATTCTCTAAATAACAAATAACCCCAAATTCTTCATCATTACGAATCATTTAACAACTGAACATGTAGAGAAGTGTTTAGATGTTCAGACCTATATGAGAAAAGACTGAGATTAAAAACGTCAGAGAAAAAGTCAGAAAGTTTGTTCAGAAAAGCTGAGAATGTTTAGTGACTCAGTAAATTCTACTAAAGGTCAGTGTTTCCTGAACCCGAACCTGATTCTCAGTGATGTAGATCTGATCTTCTAAAGGAGCATTAACATGTGAATAGACACACTTCTATTGTTCCTCATCCTTTCTTTCAATGGTCAGAGTGTGGGAAAGATCTGGAGGGACGAATCACAGTCTATGGTCATTAATATCCTAAACCCTAAATATTTAGACAATACACAAGAGAATAGACACACTTACGATGTGGAGAACTCCACCAAACAGTTTCACTGGAGGGATCTGCTACATTTGGACTAAAATCATAAACAGTGTAATGAAAATATTTGAACAGCACCAGTAAAATTAGATGTGTTGTTAAATTAGTTACATCTTCTACAGAGAACAAACTTAAATTTGATATTTTACAGATAATTTATTAATTTAAGTATCATCTGTAAACAGTAGAAACAGTACACAATGAACCAAACATGAAAAAACCTTTGTAGATGATTTGAGATATAAAATGTTTAGAACTGACAGATAACTGAAAATCAAAAGCTCATCTAGAAAATGTCTCTATGACTCATAACAATAAAGTTATATAAAGGAATGTAAGTGACCAGGATGAGCTCCACACGTGTGCTAATGACGGACACGTGGTCTGTCAGTAACACTGATCTCAGCATCAGGAAGCAGATCTGCTCTCTTTAAAGGGTCACCACTTTCCCATCCTCACCACCTCCTCTACCTGCTCCCCTGAGACATGAACATTTCTCCTACTACAAGATCAGCCGGCATATGGCAGCTGGACGTTCCTCATTGTCTGTCTGAGCTCTACCATTGGCTACAAACTGTGAGAACCTTCAACAAGCCCAAGACCCACACATTCATATGGAGATTTGGGAGTATAAATAGAGGAGACCCAGCCAGTGGAGATCAGACTCACTCTACACAGAGAGATCTACAGCACTGAGATACAGCCATGACTCCTGCAGTCACTTCAGCAATGACCATCTCAAAGGAGCACCTACCTCTCAACAACAAGGTACATTCAGAACCTACTAAAATAAACAATCAGCATTTTTATCTTACTTTAGAAATGATCAGTAATGTTCTGGGTCCATTTCACTAACCATGTTCTCCTTATGTATCTACAGTTGAGAAAGCAAGTGGTGGAGAAGATGCGCAGAGATCGTATCAACAGCAGCATGGAGCAGCTCAAGACTCTCCTGGTTCCAGAGTTCCTCAACGAGCAGCCCGACGCCAAGCTGGAGAAAGCAGACATCCTGGAAATGACGGTCAGCTTCCTGACACGACAGCAGCAGAAGCCTGTGTTCTCCACCTGTACAGCAGCTGTGAATGAAGGCTTCTCCAGATGTGTTCATGAGGTTCTACACTTCCTCTCCAAAGATGAGGTGAAGACACCGTCTCAGAGAAAACTGCTGAACCACTTCCAGAACCTGCAGCCATCATCAGACAAGAAATGGAGGGAAAGTGATCTACCTCTGCTGAGCTCCACAGACCAGCAGACCATCAGCAAAGAGAAGAGTTCAGTTCAGAGCGCCCTCTGGAGGCCCTGGTAGATGATACCTTCAGAATGAAAAGAACTACAGATCAAAACATCTGTAACTACAAAAGTCTATATTAGACTATGCTGGACGTTTGGAAGGAGGTTAATATTTTCTTTTAACAAAAGACTGATTTAAAGATTGTTTCTCGTGTGGGGAAACTTTGTATTTCTAAATACTCCAATGAGTTTCATCTTCTATGAAGATTTCATGTGAATCACATGATCTACTGAAAACTGCCACTTCAGAAGAAGTAGAATGGTTCTTCTATGAAGGAGAGAGAGGAGAGTGTCTGAGATGATATCAGAGCTTTACAATGAAGCATGGATGAGAGTGAAACTCTGTTCTTCTTCTTTCAGACTGAAACACTGACACAGTTTTCTGTTCAGCTGCAACTCAGTCTGAAAATATGTTTCTGTATTAGATATTTTACACATTCTCTGTGTGGATACATTCATTATTGAACGTCTGCAGTTCAGACTGAATATTTGATCATTTCCAGTGAAAATTAGTTACTTTCTGTTGTTACAACATTCCTCTAGATATTCTCACACTGAGAAAGACTTCTGTAGATTTATTTCTACACTCATTTCATTCTTTTATGAATCGGAATGTGTCTTTTATAAAGACCACTTTGTTAAATCATCTTAAACTCAGTTCTGTGTTGTGCAGAATTCATATGTTGTGATATTTTTACTGATATTTTTTAATGATTTTATGTATCTGAATGTGTCTTTTGTGAAGACGACTTTGTTAAACTATCTTAACCTCAGTTCTGTGTTGTGCAGAATTCATATGTTGTGATATTTTTACTGATATTTTTTAATGAATTTATGTATCTGAATGTGTCTTTTGTGAAGACGACTTTGTTAAACTATCTTAACCTCAGTTCTGTGTTGTGCAGAATTCATATGTTGTGATATTTTCACTGATATTTTTAATGAATTTATGAATCTGAATGTGTCTTTTGTGAAGATGACATTGTTAAACCACCTTAAACTCAGTTCTGTGTTGTGCAGAATTCATATGTTGTGATATTTTTACTGATATTTTTAATGAATTTATGAATCTGAATGTGTCTTTTGTGAAGACGACATTGTTAAACCACCTTAAACTCAGTTCTGTGTTGTGCAGAATTCATATGTTGTGATAAATTATCACTAATCAAAGAAATCTATGAAAATAAAAATCTTATTTTTACTAAATTTCATATGCATGTAAGTTTGATTTAATTCATCTTCTAAAATATAAAAACAGCTCGTAAAGTAGCTCATCGATTTTGTCCATTAACTCATGTTTGTAAATTCAATATAAAGAAAACTTCATGTTCTTTAATAATCACATCAAACTGAAAGTAACATGTTGTCCTAATATGGTCAGTGCCGTTCTCAGCCAGGGCTATCAGTTAGGATCTGTGGATGGGAGGGTAATTTTTCACTAAGGAGGGTCTGAATCATTAGTATATATATAATTAACTATATAACAAATAAAAACAATCAGGACACTTGTTAGTTAAACTTTCTCCATGAAGAATTAGCATTTGAATAGACACTAAAATAGTTATTTCAGGTTCTCTGAGTGTGTAATGTGTTGGACAGTTATGCTCAAAGGAAACCAATTATCATCAGAATTAATGAACAGTAAAATGTTTAGGCAGCACTCGAATAATCACAACATAATCATTAGACTCACAGATGCACAGACTAGTTTCAGCACACGGCCTTTCTCAGCGTGCTAATAGTGTTCTAGCACCCAACTCGCTAAACAGAACTAGCAGTTTAATCACCTCCCACTAGTGATGTCACTGAAGTGACTGTATATCTGTGAGTGTATTAGATATTCTGCAGTTATGAGTGGAAACCAGTTTCCTTCACAGTTTAATGTGCTGACTGATTAGACGAGTTCCAGACAGCAACTCAGCTAAAGTACATTTACACTGTTCAGCATTTCACACTCAGTCTAACATGCAGTCTGTATCAGTTCAACATACTGACTGAATAGAATCACATCAAATGTTAAACCTTTATCATTTCACACACGCAGAATTCTGACTAATACAATGTGGGATTAGTGTCAGATTTAAGTAATCCCTCAGCACTACTTTAAACTGTGATACTGAAATTTCAATATTGTGTCTGAAAGTTTTCAGGAAAATCCACTTTAAACTGAAATAAACTCAAATTAAATCATTTAAATTACTAACAGTTTAAATATGAAATAGTGGAAACTACAATAAAGCAAACACACAACTTACATATTATAACACACACACACACCTCTCACAAAGAGACAAGATACTGAGAGCAGTGACATCACTTCTCAGCCAGTGAGGATCTTTCCCTCCAGATGGTGAGTGACGTCAGACTCCGTCTACAATACAGCTCACAGTCTTTAACCATCACTAATGATCCATTCAGCTCTCTGCAGCTTTTGTACTGCACTGAATATTTGATCATTTCCAGTGAAAATGATTTACTTTCTGTTGTTACAACATTCCTCTAGATATTCTCACACTGAGAAAGACTTCTGTAGATTTATTTCTACACTTATTTCATTCTTTTATGAATCTGAATGTGTCTTTTATAAAGACCACTTTGTTCAATCAAGTTCAACTTTGTTCTGTTTCTTACAGAATTCATATGTTGTGATATTTTCACTGATATTTTTAATGATTTTATGAATCTGAATGTGTCTTTTGTGAAGACGACTTTGTTAAATCATCTTAAACTCAGTTCTGTGTTGTGCAGAATTCATATGTTGTGATATTTTTACTGATATTTTTTAATGATTTTATGTATCTGAATGTGTCTTTTGTGAAGACGACTTTGTTAAACCATCTTAAACTCAGTTCTGTGTTGTGCAGAATTCATATGTTGTGATATTTTCACTGACATTTTTAATGAATTTATGAATCTGAATGTGTCTTTTGTGAAGATGACATTGTTAAACCACCTTAAACTCAGTTCTGTGTTGTGCAGAATTCATATGTTGTGATAAATTATCACTAATCAAAGAAATCTATGAAAATAAAAATCTTATTTTTACTAAATTTCATATGCATGTAAGTTTGATTTAATTCATCTTCTAAAATATAAAAACAGCTCGTAAAGTAGCTCATCGATTTTTTCCATTAACTCATGTTTGAAAATTCAATATAAAGAAAACTTCATGTTCTTTAATAATCACATCAAACTGAAAGTAACATGTTGTCCTAATATGGTCAGTGCCGTTCTCAGCCAGGGCTATCAGTTAGGATCTGTGGATGGGAGGGTAATTTTTCACTAAGGAGGGTCTGAATCATTAGTATATATATAATTAACTATATAACAAATAAAAACAATCAGGACACTTGTTAGTTAAACTTTCTCCATGAAGAATTAGCATTTGAATAGACACTGAAATAGTTATTTCAGGTTCTCTGAGTGTGTAATGTGTTGGACAGTTATGCTCAAAGGAAACCAATTATCATCAGAATTAATGAACAGTAAAAAGTTTAGACAGCACTCGAATAATCACAACATAATCATTAGACTCACAGATGCACAGACTAGTTTCAGCACACGGCCTTACTCAGCGTGCTAATAGTGTTCTAGCCCCCAACTCGCTAAACAGAACTAGCAGTTTAATCACCTCCCACTAGTGATGTCACTGAAGTGACTGTATATCTGTGAGTGTATTAGATATTCTGCAGTTATGAGTGGAAACCAGTTTCCTTCACAGCTTAATGTGCTGACTGATTAGACGAGTTCCAGACAGCAACTCAGCTAAAGTACATTTACACTGTTCAGCATTTCACACTCAGTCTAACATGCAGTCTGTATCAGTTCAACATACTGACTGAATAGAATCACATCAAATGTTAAACCTTTATCATTTCACACACGCAGAATTCTGACTAATACAATGTGGGATTAGTGTCAGGTTTAAATAATCCCTCAGCACTACTTTAAACTGTGATACTGAAATTTCAATATTGTGTCTGAAAGTTTTCAGGAAAATCCACTTTAAACTGAAATAAACTCAAATTAAATCATTTAAATTACTAACAGTTTAAATATGAAATAGTGGAAACTACAATAAAGCAAACACACAACTTACATATTATAACACACACACACACCTCTCACAAAGAGACAAGATACTGAGAGCAGTGACATCACTTCTCAGCCAGTGAGGATCTTTCCCTCCAGATGGTGAGTGACGTCAGACTCCGTCTACAATACAGCTCACAGTTTTTAACCATCACTAATGATCCATTCAGCTCTCTGCAGCTTTTGTACTGCACTGATCTCAGTACAGACAACTCAGTGTGGGAAACTCAGACACACTCTCTACTCACACTGACTCACAGCTACAAAACATCTGCTCACTCTGGAGCTCCAGCACTCACACAGTACTGACCACAGTTTGACCACAGTTAGTAAACAAACTCACTAAAATCAACTCATTTACTAACAAACTACCCAGTAACAAAAAAACAAACAAAACAAACAAACAAACAACACAAACAATATAAACAAACAAACAAGAGAAAAGAGTTTAAATGCATTTCATATATGATATCTGATATTAGTGAACAATATGATAACACATGAATGACACATATTATTATTATTATTGTTATTATTATTATTATTATTATTATTATTATTATTATTATTATTATTATTATTTGGAAAATTATAAAACAAAAGCAGATCCAATCAAACAAACCAGTGTAAGCATGAAAAATAGCTTTTTATTATTAATATAACTGAAGGTAAGACATTATATTGCCAGTAATTCTGGAGCATTGTTATAAATTTTATCATCATGAAAATTTCACACAGTATAAAAGGCTGCTGCCAAGTTCAAAAAAGAGAGTAAATAAACATAAAAAGAATAACAATGGAGGTATATATTTTTCTGTGGGTGATCATTAAATGTATTTAAACTGTTTAATAGTACTGATTTAGTAGTAATAATATTAACCTTGTTGGTGCTTAATGTTTAGAATAAACATTTTAAAAGATTCTCTAAATAACAAATAACCCCAAATTCTTCATCATTACGAATCATTTAACAACTGAACATGTAGAGAAGTGTTTAGATGTTCAGACCTATATGAGAAAAGACTGAGATTAAAAACGTCAGAGAAAAAGTCAGAAAGTTTGTTCAGAAAAGCTGAGAATGTTTAGTGACTAAATTCTACTAAAGGTCAGTGTTTCCTGAACCCGACCCTGATTCTCAGTGATGTAGATCTGATCTTCTAAAGGAGCATTAACATGTGAATAGACACACTTCTATTGTTCCTCATCCTTTCTTTCAATGGTCAGAGTGTGGGAAAGATCTGGAGGGACGAATCACAGTCTATGGTCATTAATATCCTAAACCCTAACTATTTAGACAATACACAAGAGAATAGACACACTTATGATGTGGAGAACTTCACCAAACAGTTTCACTGGAGGGATCTGCTACATTTGGACTAAAATCATAAACAGTGTAATGAAAATATTTGAACAGCACCAGTAAAATTAGATGTGTTGTTAAATTAGTTACATCTTCTACAGAGAACAAACTTAAATTTGATATTTTACAGATAATTTATTAATTTAAGTATCATCTGTAAACAGTAGAAACAGTACACAATGAACCAAACATGAAAAAACCTTTGTAGATGATTTGAGATATAAAATGTTTAGAACTGACAGATAACTGAAAATCAAAAGCTCATCTAGGAAATGTCTCTATGGCTCATAACAATAAAGTTATATAAAGGAATGTAAGTGACCAGGATGAGCTCCACACGTGTGCTAATGATGGACACGTGGTCTGTCAGTAACACTGATCTCAGCATCAGGAAGCAGATCTGCTCT